>VDFB02086081.1:117959978-117985971 GCA_007258455.2 Sequoia sempervirens | reverse complement strand
ACTGATAGGCAACATACATGAGTTCTCTAAATTATTTTCTATGCTTTTATTAACAATATTTACATGTTATTTAAATTTGTATCTTATAATTTTTTATATTTTTTAAGTTCATAACATGCTAAGTTTTAACCCAGTTGAGAGTCCAAATCAAATTTTTGGTCTGCTGTCATGCCCCCCCCTCGTCAAAGAAAGACAGAGATTGCAATATTTAGTTTGATGCCGTAGTGTTAAAATCTAAATGTGCTCATTATTACGATCTTGAAAGTAATTTTCATTTTAATAAACATACTCTAAAACCATCGTAGTAACCTTATTTTCATACTGCAGCTCGCCAAATTGGAGAAGTGAAAGGTCAATACCAGGGAGGAAGAAAGTCCAACTGATCCTCAATATTTATTTCCACTTCCTCAGCAGTAGGATGTATGAATTGTTCATCATTATTAGGAATGTTGTCATACTAGTTTCTTTCAGACCTAGTAGGTGAAGTAGGATGTTGGATTGCCTAAAATGTTTCTTCATTTTCATTGGGCATCCCATATGTTCTCATCTATGCATCATGGGATCTATCCCTACTCCCCCTACCAATAACATTTTCATTCCTTATCACTTCATAATCACTTCTATCTATCCTTCTATTACTTCTCAATGCATTATTAGCCAAATCATCTGAGGTGTATTGAAATGGATCAATTTCTTCAACAAATACATCATTACGATAAGAAGTACCTACTTGGTCCCAGGAATTCAATGGAGGCATTGTTGGGTTTCTTTCTCTCCATCTATTCCTTCTACTTGCTACACTACCAAAGGAATCATCACACGCAGGTTGTTCATGGTTTCTTCTTCTATTCATTGTGACTTCTTTCTCTTTTAAGTTGTAAATTGATTTTTGGGTTGTTCACAAAACAAAGTCGCCACTTCCTTCTTGGAAGATATTCCAGTGAATTTCACAAGGTTGTAGACTTGCAATAATTAATCCCTAGAACACTTATTCAAACTCTGAGGCTAGGGGTATCATAAAAGAGGTGAAAAGGGGGTTCATCAATACGATGATGGTGATTAAGGTTCAACTGGTAGGAGTGGGTAATATCCTCTTCACTTTTGGTTTAACTAAACCATGGAAGGTATTTCGAGAGGTATCCCTAAGCAAAGATTAACTATCACACAAAAGATACACTAAAAAATAATAGAGGTAGTGATAATCGAAATGTTGTTCTAAACCCTCTAATTGTCACTAGTTCAGAAAAAACTCACTACCTCGAATGACCTCTCTTTTAAGTTGAAAATAGCATCACTTGCAATCAGTGCAAGGTAACATACAAGCACACCATGCTAGCTTCTCCCACCTAGATCTTTCCTTAAAGCCAGGTGATCACCAACAAGAAAGAAAGAATAATTAGAGGTTGTGCTAGAAATGAAGGTTCCCATTCAGCAAAATAGAGGAAACTATGAAATGCTTTTCATGTTTCAACAAATCGCCAAAATACTAAAGATAAGCCCAATTCAGAGTCATGGCCCTTACATCTTCTCTCAACCATGGCATTCATTTTCTATGAGTTTTCTATTCATGTTTTACTTTGTGATGAACAAGATCCTAAATCTCAATAAATCAAAAAGAGTTAGCAAGGCCATACTTGCCAGGGCACAACAAATCTTATCTATACAATAAAAAGCTATAGAGGAATTTTGTAAATGATTCAAAATCACTCAAGGGAGAGAATCTGTGCATATATACTACTTTAAGTACAAAGTCTTCCTTAACAAAAGCGAAGGATTATTTCACACTCCACAAGTTAAGATGTTGCAACTCTTGACTGATCAGCCACGTTGTGGTCCATTGCAAGCTAGATTTTAAACTGTAAATAATACTCTGTTCCATGGTCATACAACATACAATATAGACAGAGTTACGAATTTTAACAAGATATGGGTTTTTTACATGAATGATACCTATTTGTTTGCTGACGACCGATGGGTTGAAGAAAATCACAGCCCATGAGTTGAAGAAAACAGTAGCTAGGGCATAAAATTTTCTGCGATCATCACTTCCCGCCACACCCATTATTATAACCCTTCCCGCCACACCCATTATTATAAGCCTTCCCACCACACCCATTGTAAGCCTTCCAGCAAGAAGAAACTGCATCCCGAGTGGGATGTCGCGGCTGTAGCAGTAGACGAGAAAGCCAACTCACAAAGCAAATCACAACGCAAATCAAAGAGCCATCGAGGAGTAGGGAAAAAATATTCTATCAGTTTTATTTTAGGGAAAATGTACTTTTTCTATTGTCTTAATTTGAGACAATATAAAATAAAAAAATATAACTATTTCTATTATCTTAATTTAAGACAATATAAAATAAAAATATATAACTTGAATATGTTTAAGACAAAATTAGAATTTTGTCTTAAATTACTATCTTAAAAGGCCCCTCTATGTAGTAGTGACATAATGAGATCTTGAACTTGAGTGAACATAATAACAATACCAAATTCTAGCAATGCATTATGTCCATGCCAACAATTATAATCTTTTATGATTATAAGATATACTATTCAATGTCATTTTATTTCTTTATTCCCATATGCCAAAAAAATGTACATAGAACTATATATATATATATATATAATTGTTGTTTCAATATTGTATAATGGTTGAAAAAGTTTTTAAATATTAGAAATTAAATTTAATGAACATTATTTTTCAC
This sequence comes from Sequoia sempervirens, assembly GCA_007258455.2. Classification (NCBI taxonomy): domain Eukaryota; kingdom Viridiplantae; phylum Streptophyta; class Pinopsida; order Cupressales; family Cupressaceae; genus Sequoia; species Sequoia sempervirens. The sequence continues at coordinate 117,983,263 of VDFB02086081.1, read as the reverse complement.
AATTTCAAGTCAAGAAAATTACAATAAACTAATGTATAAATTGTCTAATTTATCCATATCAAATTTATAATAAATTCACTCCCATAAACATTGGAAAGATAAATAGTCTAAAAATATTCATCTCTAAAATAAATGATAAAATTATAGATGAGGGCTCCTTTTATAGATAACCTTAATAATATTATATAGTAGAATCAATTCTTCTTCATTCTAACATGTTTTTAATACCTAATGAGTTTATATTATACTATTAAGTGGACATAAGACAATAATTAGTCAATTAGTCGTGATCACTAATAGCCTTCTTAATAAATTTAATAATATTTATCCATGAACTACTAAGGCCCAAGTGTTTCCTCAATTGAAATTATTTGAGAACAAACAAAAAATCCAAAATGTCGCAATATCTAATTTCACTTCCTATACATGGTCATTGAGGTTAAGCTTATATTTGTTGAATATAAATTAACCATATTAGAATTATAACTTTATAAATATAGGTAACTTGTGAAGATTACTTAATTAGATCTTGGATTTCTTTTGCATGATTATATTTCACATAACAATAAACATATAATTATAAATAATGTGTGATTCTTAATTTCACCCTATTAACAAAAGTTTGATTTCTCTTACTTTTCAATTCTTTGACATAGCCCACTCTTTCTATGTTTTCATTCTTAAGATTACAATTTGTAACCAAAATATATTAGATGGTTTGGTGTGAAAAATAAAAATAATACTGATTGAGTTACACATCATTTTAAGAAAGTAACAATTTTCATACTTTAAGCATAATTATTTGCTAATAATTTCGCTGATGTAAAAGCTCCAAGATCCATTAGATAATATAATGTAGGTAGATTTCTTCATTTTCTAAATTCTAAAATTATTTTAGATTAGGTTAAAGAATTTTTCACATAAAATTGCAATAGTGTTGTAATATAAATTTAATTTTCAACACATTTTATGATAATTTTAAGAATTAATTTATGAGTTGGAAGTCAAATATGTAATTTCATTATATTATTAACAATAAGAAAATGTTCATGCTCTTTCAAATGAAGACCTCTACTCTGAGCAGATGGTTGACCCACCCAAACAAGATGAAGATGATGCCTCTATTTTTATTTCTCCTCAAAATTAGATGTGGAACAAAGAAAATAGGGTGGTTCTATCTTTTGGGAGATGGAATAAAGGCTAGGATTAAAGGTCATCCTCCTATTTCCCTCAAGTTTCATTCAAGGAAACCTTAGAGATCTCAATCCAAGGATGGAATAAGGGAAAGAGATCTACAATAAGGTGTCATATGGTGTGATTAAAGACTAAAAGGGGGTTCACCATTTGGCTCCAGTTTGGCCAAAAATTGTAAACCAGTATTGTGGGATCACCCATATTTGGACACAATTGAGAATAATCATTTCTTCTTTGATGAAAGTCATAAAATAATTCTTTTATCACCTTCTATGTCCTCAGATATTATTCCTCATAATTCTTCAATGTATGTTTTTGGATTGGTTACACCTTATTGTATCTTGACATCCTTTTATTTTGGTATATAAATAATTTCAACATTTTTAGAGGCATCCATCATGAAACTTATTCCCTCATCTCTCTTTTTGGGGATTTTCTTTTCATACACCATTATATTTATTTCTTTCCAATGGGAGAAATGTTATTTGGCATTTCTGAAAACTATTCCACATTTTTCTTTGTGCATTCACCATTGGCATAGGAGCTACTTCTTTTTTAGTGGATCTATTATCTCACTCTTTCTCTTTTATGGGATTATTGATTATATTTTTTTGATAGATGTTGTCTATCGGGGGTCATGATGAATCTTCCTTACATAATTTCTTTCATATTTTGTTTCTTTGGAAGAGGATTTTTTTCTTACATTTTTTTTTTCTTTTGCTTTGTGAGTGATTTTTTTCATGGGTACCTAACATGGCCTTATAGCTAGGACCTATCTTTGCATTTTTTTGTTCCTCTCTAAGTTGCACTTAATGGGGTGTTGTTATGAATAAACTATTTAACGACAGGTTGCTTTGTCACTGTTTATGGGAACCTATCTATATATCTCCTCCATTATTTGATTTATAGATATGGTTCAAGCTCCCCTTGATTGTATCTAGATATCCACAAATTTTAAATGCCAAATTTTGGCATTGAGCTTATTTTGAACATTACTAGAATTTATTCCTTTCTATCTTTGTATTTGTTGTATATAATGAGGAAGGAGCTATGATATCAATGTGGAATATATTGTGAAGCCTTAGTCGCATGATGAATTCATATCAAGGAGAACATTGGGTTTTTTTCCTTTTATATTAATAAAGGCACATTAAGACCTACCATGCAATATATGAAATTACCATAAAATGTATTGAGGTGATATCCATTTGTAATACTTATAATGGTGGTGTTAGGAAAGGAGACATACTAATCTACCAATGAGAAAAAGATTGTGGAAAATGAGTAACTAACTAGTTTAAGTTGGGTTAGGAAACTTCGGTTATGATGTAAATATTGATTTATGGATATACCAATAGTATTAGAATCATTTATGTCCTACACAAGCTCAAACTTATTCCTCCTCCTTTATAATGAAGTGTATATATTTGTTGGGTTTGGTTTTGCTACAATTAGCCTATTAATATTTTGTGTATGCAATCTATTTCAAAGATTGATAGAGTGTAGGAATATTGATACATTTTTTCTTCACTAAGGATATTTGTAGGGGAGTTACAAATTTAAGGTTTCTTAACTTCAATTGTATTTACCATGAATGTTAAATTCAAGGAAACACTTCAAATGGATCAGGTTTAGATGATATAATTAAGGTAGGAGCTATATGTTAAAAGCTACAAGAAGACTAGGGAAGTACTTAGTTTACTTAGGCCTCCTTTGGGTTTTTTTTTTTTGTTTCATGTCATATGATTAGGAAATTTTCATAATATTATGTTGTCCTATCATTTTACTTTTTCTATACAAGAAAAACTCATCATGTCCATTATGTGCCATTGTATCATTTTTGCATTTTATAATCAAATAATTTAGTTATCATTACTCTCTTGTGGAAGGCTATTTCTAATGTTGTAGGTGACTCTAGGAGCTTGAGTCTATTGTGTGAATTGTGCATCTTCAATTGTAGTATGGATTATGAAAATTGACTCTTCATAAACTAAATAGCAATATAGTGAGTTTTGCAATTACACGCTTACACCTTTGGATTCTTGCGATTTCCAATAACATTTTCCTCCAACTAAATCTTAAGTTAAATATTACTTTTAATTTTTTTAATTCTATAAATTCCAATTTTACATTTATTAATTTAGTTTCAAGCTATTTATCCTAAAAAAAAAAAAATATTAATTTTATGAAAGATTTATTTATTCCTGTTGGTGTACACATAGGTGTACACATGGCTTACTTAAGCCTACTTAGGTGTCTTTTCGCTTAGGTGTCAAGGAAATGGTCTTTGACACCTCTCGCTATCTTTGTGGGTGGTTATCTGCCACCACTCCATGTTGAAGGAGCCTTTCCCTTCATTCATCGGTGGTTAGGAGTCTCACCCTATCTTTGTGGTTGACCTTTTGACCACTCCACTCCTATCCATATTTTGTGGATCTTGGTTTCCTTGTACTTTCTTATTTAAAGGTTGCTTTTTTTTATCAATCAACAAGCTGGTTTTTGGTGCTTACGCTTTGTGGAAGTTCACCTAAGTTCTCACTTGCTGATCATGGCTGATTTCATCAATTCATTTACAATTACTTACCTCTTCCCTCCAAATTTTTTAATTTATTAAGAAAATAATGAGATGTGAAAACCATTATTAATATTTTATCACAATTACTTTTATTTTAGAACTCTCTACATAACTTTTGAGGTGTGATTCTTTTAACTGTTTTTTTAAAAATAATAAATATTTACTTATATAAATAATATATTAAATATAAATTCATTAAAAAAAAAATCTAAATAATATATATTCCTAACCGTTTTCAATATTACTATTAATTTACAATAGTGATCCTAAATTAATTCTATTTTATTTTTAAAAATATGTTATTTACCATTTTAAATTAATAAATAATATTAAAATTAATTAAAATAAATATATTTTTTTAAAATAAAGAAAGAATCCAATTTACTGAAACAAAGCAACGAGAGAGCCCTAGGTCCCATGTTTGAACAAGAGCTGGCACAGAGAAACCAAAATCATTGTGCAAAAGTACAATTGAGTGTGATGTTAATGGCGGTCCAAACATCTGAATAACATCATAATATATTCTTGTCTGTGAAAACCTGCTCGAACATTCTAACCCAGTTTGGAATAGAGAATTAGCAAATCGAGTAAACGTATAACACCTGGCTATGTGTTGAGTACGTACTTCAAGGAAGGTTGTCTTGAGCAGATTTGTAAACAGTTTGGTGTATGAAGCAACACTCAGAGTGGAGGACCTCGTTTATGGGTGTACAAGAGCAATCCATCAACTACAGAAGCGGATTGCTGACCTGGAATCCCAGTTGGCAGCCATGAAAGCAGATCTCTTGAATAAGTGTTTTACAAATGACAAGTTTGTATCCCCTTTCACAATTGGATGTGATGATGTTGGACATGTTTCGTATTCCACGTCACAATAAAGTGAATAACAATGAGTGAGGAGATGGATCCAATAATATTATGAAATCCTAATGGTAAGTTTAAATTTAAATTTATGTTTTCATGTTGTTGTTTATGTGTCTTTTTTGTTTAAATTTGAGTAGTTGGAGTGTTGTCGTGTAAATTTGTAATCATAGAAGAAGGATAATTTGAAATCTTTCACTATTTTAATGTAGCAGCTACTATTTAAGAATTGAATTAATGTAGTAGCTAGTATTTAAGAATTGAAAAATAATTGTGAAAAAAAAGAGGGGTGGGAAATAAGCATCAACTCATATTGCCAAAAATACCATGTGGCTCCACAATTTTTTCCCCTTTTTCTTTGACATTTGCTTCCAAATTTTCCTTCCTAATTTTCACTACACAAATTGTGATTAACACTATTAATATAAATTTAAGATGACTGTTTTAAAATAAGCAGAAAAATTAAATATTCGTGGAACACCTATGTCTACAAATATTTATTTAAAAAATAAAACAGTAACTACTAATGGAAATAAACCAAATCTGATAATTTTTTTAAATTTGTCCTATAGAGGTCAGAAAATTCCTCGTTTTATTTCTATCAACATCTTTCTTCCATCACTTGATATGTGTTTTATCATTAGAAACATTTGTATTAAACATATACCTTACTAAACTTGTTTTTTTTCTATTTTTATATATAAATGTTTCTGACTTTTTCTCTTTCGAGAACGGAGGCCACTACAGGAGAGCCAGGTTGTACTGCACTGGAAAAGCATAGAGCTTTATCTATGCACCCAACCAATAGGCCTTGCCTGCTCTTACTCAACAAACTTTCAGTTTTGTCTATTGCCATGTCCATTCAAATGTATATTTGAGTAGATCACAATAGAATAACAAACCACACTGTAAGAATAAATTGTTAGTGTAACGTATATGCAGCCCAATCCTCCTCAGTGGATAATAGTTATGACACCCTTTTTTATTCCCTTGTTTTTTGTCATGTTTTCCCACGTTGGAGTCTAAAGATAGTGCCCTTCGGAGGTTACTGGTCGCTGCCTCTCCTCTCCTTGTAATGGTAGAATCTTATTGTAACTGATGTTCTTCCGTTGTGTATGTAATGCGTAAAGCATCTTCTTGTAAAGTGAAAGAGAGTGAATGAAATTGATGTGTGTGAGATGCAGAGTTGCTGCTATTTAATTCTGTATAGATAATAAAGAGATTGCCCCTACATTTGAAAGTGGATGTAGTCTTACAGGAAAACCACTATAAATCCTTGGTGTCCTTTGTTTGTTCTATTTTTTATTTTCTGCAATTTACATTGTCTGCATATTTTTATAAACAATTGATATCAAAGCTTTGATGAAGAAGCTCGATGAGGAAGCTTGGTGGTGAAGCGAGGAAGTTTGGTGAAGAAGCTGGTTGAAATTCGATGAAGAATTTTTAGAAGTATGGACGATGTAGACAAATGAAAGATTGAGAAGTTCGCAGGCCAAAACTTCAGATTGTGGAAGGTTCAGATGGAATTGTTGCTGATTAAGTAGGATCTCTTCAATGCACTACTAAGGAAATCCAAGGGAAAAGGTTCTCTATCAAACAAAGAGTGGGAGAAATTGGACTGGAAAGCAAGAGCAACTATTTTTCTTTCGCTGTCTAGCAATGTGCTATTCAATGTCTTAGTAGAGAAGACAACACAAGAACTATGGGATAAACTCTCTTCAATGTATAAGATGGCATTGGCATCAAATAAGGTATTCATTATGAAAAAGTTGTATAATTTAAAAATGGGAGAAGGTGGGATTATGTTGAATCACCTTAATGAATTCAATACCTAAGTCATTCAATTGATTTTAGTGGGTATTAACTTAGATGATGAAATCAAGGAAATTTTATTATTGTGTTCTTTACCAAACAGCTAGGAAGGTGTGGTGATGGTAGTTAGCATTTTGGTGGCTTCCAAAAGTAAATTAAAATTTGATGATGTTGTCACCACACTTCTCAATGAAGACATGAGGAGAAAGAATCAAGAGCCTCCATCCAGTGACGCATTAACTGTTGCAAGTACAAACAATAGAGGAAGGAGTCAAAATAAAAGCAGAAATAATGACAAAGGAAGATCAAAGTCCAAGGGAAAAAACAGTGATTGTTGGTTTTGTGGCAAACCAGGTCACATAAAAAAGAACCATTGGAACTACAAAAAGGCACAAGAAAAGGTGATCAATAATGAAGCCAACACAACATACCAAGAAGATGCAAGTGCTCTTATTTTAACCGAAGAAGAAATTCCCACTAATGGTTGGGTGTTTGATTTAGGTTCATCATTTCATGTCACTCTGTGCAAGGATTATTTCAAAAATCTGCAAAGTGGTGATTTTGGTAAGGTTTTTCTTGGTAATAATGAATCTTGTGATGTTATTAGAAAAAGGGATATTTCATTAAAACAGAAAAATGGATATACTTGGTTGTTACGTGATGTTAGATATGTTTCCCAACTCAAACAAAATGTAATCTCAGCTGGACAATTAGGTTCTCAAGGTTGTGAAATTAGTTTTGAATCAAATAGATACAAAGTTAAAAAGGGAGCCTTGGTAATTGCAAGGGGCAGAAAATTAGGCACCCTATATGTAATAGAGATTCATGTTGAAGTGGGAGTTGTTCATCCTACTTTAGATTTGTCATTGTGTGAAATATGGACTACCCATAAAAGTTTTTTGGATCAATTTGATGTTGACACTGATTCTATTATTAATGATTTTCTTAGTATGCTTGACAATGAAAGTTTTGGGGATCAGTTAGATGATAGTGAATAGGTTGATGCCAAAGAACCTAGGGAAGCTAAAATTGATGGTGATTCTCAGTTGGGGCAGAGTGCAAGTTGTGATTCTTCAAATTTTTCAAATGTCACTAAATGGGGTTCGATGGATGCTTTGATGAAGATTGTTCCAAGGGAGAAGTTCAAGTTCTAGAGGACTTCTCCTAGCATTGTCACGTTATGACAATAAGCTTAGAGTGGGGGATATCTCGGTGCAACTCTTGTAGCTCAGATTGGACTACAAGTGGGAGATTGTTGGTGTAATGTATATGCAGCCCAATCCTTGTCAGTGGATAACAGTTCTGAAACCTTTTTTTATTCCCTTATCTGTTGTCCTGTATTCCCACATTGGATTCTAAAGATAGTTCCCTTCGAAGGTTACTAGTTGCTTCCTCTCATCTCGTTGTAATGGTAGAATCTTATTGTAACTAATGTTCTTTCATTGTGCATGTAATGTGTGAAGCATCTTCTTATAAAGGGAGAGAGTGAATGAAGATTGATGTGTGTGTGAGACATAGAGCAGCTACTATGTAATTCTATATAGATAATAAAGAGATTGCCCCTACATTTGAAAGTGGATGTAGCCTTACAGGCGAACCACTATAAATCCTTGGTGTCTTTTGTTTGTTCTATTTTTATTTTCTACAATTTACATTGTCTTCATATTTTTATCAACATAAATCCCTTTGTATTGAATGGTAAGAGGTACATTTTTTGTCAAATTTCTACAAGGTTTTGAAACATCTTCCTAGTCGCATCTAATTTAAATTTCTAGAATGGTAATTTTATCAAATTATTTTACTATATCTTGTTTAAAAAAAAATAGTTTATTATATCAATGGTTAGCTTTTTTATCACTTGAAAAAATAGGTTACACCATTTAAAAGAATCAAGTTTCCACAATCCATGATAATTAAATGTCAACTATTTCTGGATTAAAACTGTGTCAAGTTTTTGTATCAATGTTCTGGATTAATATCAAGTTATTATCACTAATGATGGATCATGGAATATGATCCAAAATTTTGATACAAAAACTTGACATAGTTTCTAAACCAAAGATTTTTTGGCAATATAGGGGATCTCTTACACTTCTAGGGTTTTGCACCTAAAAGGAGAGAGGTATACTAAAAACCTTAATGGCTTACTCAAGATTAATGTAAATATGATTAAAATGTGTCTAAATAGAATGTCCTAGATGAAAATAGTGGATAAAAGAGATTGATTACTAATGCAAAACTAATGAAATGCAAGATGTTTGAAAAAACATTATGATATTCAAAATGAACTAAAAATGCAAGCAAACAATAACAAAAGTTAATGAGATAGAAGAGGTGCACCTGGAAATTGGAAAGTAATGGAGAGGAGCTTTGGAATCCTATAGAAATCACTATTGAAGTTCACTAGGACACTTATGCCAAGTTGGGTGACTTAGTCTTGTTTCGGGGAAATTCTGTCAGAATAAGCTTCAGATAAAAGGATATCCAAAACTGTAGAAGCCACTTTTCAGGCCTAGCAATGGGACTAATTTGCCACTAATGGTGACTTAGTCCACTACATATTTCAGGAAATTCAAAGGTACAATTTGTAGCTCCCAGTCTTCACTTTAGTTCCTGATAGGTTTCTAGATCTGAAACTATAGAATCTGACCTGTAGGTGTTCTCCAAGCTTCTTTTAGGGATTTGACCACTTTGAATGACTTTGATAAATTGATGACACCTTTTCACACCTTTCTCTTTGATAAATCTGCACACAAGACATGTAAAACACATGCAAAGAGGGGAAAAAGTGTTAAGGGTTAGTGAATAGGGGTTTTCCTTGGTCAAACCCCGGTTTAGTAATTAAACCCTTGAAAATGAAATGAAAAATGTAAAGAGAATGATGAATGAACAACATGCAACGCTACAACTCACCAAACCCTTGAAGTAGAAGTTTGAAGATGTGTAGATGATAGCTCCAATATGTTTGAAAATGCCTAGAATGCTTGATTAAGTGATTAGGAAAGATTGCTTGAGTGCTTGAATGATTAAGAAAATTGAGAAGATCCAGGAGGATGAAATGAGAGGAAAAACCCTATATTTATACATGATTATAAAAAAATCTTGAAAATACCACATCACAGGCTGACGTCAAGTCTTAGAAAATGATATCCCACCAAATTTTTGAAATAATTTTGATTTTTGAGCCAAGTGGAACTAATTTACCTTTAGGGGAAACTTGGTCCCACTTAGGCATTTCAAGTGGGTGTCAGTAATTAAAGTGTATTAAATGATGTTTAACAAGATTATTTTCAAAAATACACTTAAGTAGGGCCTGTAAGTGTATAATGGGGCCATTTAATCATAAGAAATGGTATAATTATTTATGACAAGCCTAGAAAAGCATGAAATTTTGTTACAACACTTTGAAATAAGACTTGGTAAATGATAAAAATAAACTTTTGATATGATAAGCAGTATTTACAGGGTGTTGTACCCTACATGGAGAGACCCAAGGGCCAGAAAGTTTTAGAACAACAAAACATTAAAAAAATTAAACACCAAAAAACATAACCAAAATAGGATGCAGACCAACAACACACTGGACCAACAACAAACCAGTGGCAAATTAGCTAGCTTTTCCCTAGTTCTTCGACATCAGCTAAACCATTTCATCCCCAACCCAATCTAGGTGGTCCTCGGTCTTTTTCAACTCCATCTCTTCCCTCATAGCAGCCAACAGGGTACTAGTGACACAGTGGATCATCCTAACCATGAATCAAGTCATCCCATACAATTTATTGTCTTGGATGTCCAATCTCTCTTTCAGCACACCAACCTCCTCCCCACCACACATAGTGTACTCAGGAACATTCTGCTCCATCCCCAATAGCTCCAAAGAGTGAGAGGCTGGAACATCCTACAAATCACCACCTGAGTCATTAACCAAAGAGGGCCCTCTGCCTTTCTCACCAAGCTCATCCTTTGACACCACATCAACACAACTATGCTTGCTATTCAACAATGCCTCTTCTGTGTCCAAGTCTCTAACTTGCATTTTCTTTTTGTTCTTAGCAATCCTTCCCAAATGTCTTATAATTGTATCATAGCTAGTAACCACAATTTATGCCACCATCGTATCACCCAAGGAATCCTTGTTGACCGTATGCTTCCCTTTATTCAGAAGCACCTTCTCCTCCTTACCCTTCTTCAAACTAGGTTTACTAGGAGTCCTAGCAGGAGTAGAATTAAGGTCACAAAAGCTAATAGCCACACTAGCTTGGGCAGCACCCTCAATACCCTTGATCTTTTTAGTAGGAGGTTTAGGTTTCACAGCAGAGACAAGGTGATTCTTTTTAATAGGGCCTTTAGACTCAATTGGAGATAATTTGGGCACAGTGGGGTTCTCAATTTCCTCAATAAGAATGACCGAAATAGGTTTAGGCGGGCATAAAGCTAGATGAAAATGGAAAGTCTAAGAATAATACCCTGATGGAGTAGAAGAGGAGTAGGCTCATTGGGGTTAGCAGCAACCAAAGCAATACACTTTTCAACAAAATTTTCGAGGTCAATCAACAGGACAAAGGGAAAGCTCATAAGAACTTTATGCCTAAGGTGATTTAACAAAGGGAAATGGTAGAAGAAGTAAGTTTTGTACCTTCCTTCCAATGTGATATATTTCATCAAATCCAAACAGACCTAGTCCCACGGCTTCAGAAGAGCCTTCCATTCGAACCCAGATGGGTTGCGCACAGCCACCTCCTCGCCAATGAAAAAATTGTTCATGCTCTCATTATCCTACGCTTGGAATGTTTAGGATGCTTCATACCCATGCTCTACAAACCCGTCACCTGCGCAATAACTTCCTCATCCACCATGAAGGATATTCCACTCATGGAAACATGACGATTCTTCCATGAATTAATGAATTGAGTGGACAGATTAGGGTCATGACCCACTAGATCCTCTCCATGAGAGGAGCAATGTTGCCTTCAATGCAAATATGCCAGACAAGAGGGTCCCTATGAAATTCATTGCAGTTATCTGGATCCATCCACACTCTTTCTCCTCCCATAATGTTGTACTTCACACAGTATAACTAGAAACTCTAAAAACACAAAAGATTAGAGACAATGGGTATGTGCAGGATCATGATGGGCCAAAAAGTGGCAATATGATGAGTATGTGGCTGACGACTATTTTTTTACCCAAAATTGATGAAATGAAAAGGGTTTTTAAAGGATATTCTCATATTTCCACCAATATAAATTATGCTTTACTTTGAATTTAATAATTAATTATTATTTATTTTCTATTCAAATTACAACTAAAGTCTGATTGATAGACTGATTGAAAAAAATCTATAGCTTTTGAGCGGTATCACATTTTTTGAATCCAAAACATGTGTCACATTCTATGCTTCACATACTATAGGATTTAAAAAATAAAATTGAATTTCATGAAGTTTTGACCAAGTTAAGGTGGTCACACACATACATTTTATATTTTTAAAAGTTGCAATAAAAATTCATAATTAATTATTTACTTGGAAAAAATTAAAAAAATATATGCACACATCGAGACATGATTCCTCTACTTATATCTAAAATTTATAAAAAAATATTATCATTTTATTGTGGTTAGGGTGGTCAAACAAACACCTACTTATTTTTTCCCTGAAATTTAAGTACTACTGCATTGAAATTTCAAATTTTTATTAAATAGATTTTTTTTTTAAACAAACTTAGTAGTTTAGAAACTACATTCAATTTACTACAAATTCTAATCTTACATATTTTTTATATAATATAGATAACTTATTCAATTTTTTACGTCAAGTTGCCTAACTCTAATTTTTCTAATTTTTTTGCCACTTAAGGGCTTATTTTTTCCATGATGATCCTGCACATACCCAAACAGTGAGGTGAAAAAAACCTCACACAATTAGACATTTAAGTCGTGAACAGCCAAATTTTATTATCAACCCAACAGATAGGTCGCACGCACAAGGAGGAAGCTTTCTCGAAGACATCTTAGTTGAGCCATAAATTGGTATCATATCATGCAAACGACAAATAAGGAAGGACATGCTAGGCAGGGAAGGATTTCCTTCCACACCGCAAAAGCATAGAAATCTAGGCATACTAGCCATGGGGCTATAGTTAGAAATCTCTAATTTGATGGCTTTGGAAGGTTGGCCAACTTTTGTGAACCTGCCAAAGGAAGCTAAAAGGCGTGAAACCAAAAAAGTAGACAAAAAAAGCCAAAAAGGAGCTTAGTTTCATAATTACAGGTCACATCCAAATCAAAAAGCATGAATTTGAAAATCTAAGAGTTTAGACAAATCCCCATAAGGAGATTACGCCAAGTACAAACTAGGTTAGAATTAATCAATCAATACTTGCCGCAGAAAATCATAATTTCCTTATTTAAATCAGGTTTCATGTTATAATTTGAAAAGATCCACTTGCAATCCATCCCTTCGATACAACTCATCATCCATCTCATCACCTCAAGAAGGCCACAAAACCTAAAGAATAAGCAAGTGGGTCCCCCTACGATCTAGCTAAGCAAATGTGTTGTTGTCATCATTAGTCAAGTAAGGGCTTTGTTCCTTAACTATAATACTTTGAATATTTGGCAGAAAAAAACTTAAATCATGCCAACATTTGGATATTTTCTAGTGTGTGCTTAAATTGGCCAGGGTATCAAGAACTCGGTTTCCCTCTCTATAGATATGCCTAGCCACATTTAAATTTAGTTGTGACACAAGGAACCTTACGTCAAGAAGAATATCCTTAGTGTTCCATCCCAGCAATCTGCCACAATTTATAGCATCAATAATGGACTTTGAGTCCCCTTCAATGTGAAGTTTCTCAATCCCTAGAGAAACAACTATCTATAAGCCTTTTAACAGTGCACAAGCTTCTGCTATCATTGAAGAGTGAATACCAATCCCCCCAACATAGCCAATCACTAAACAACCTTTGTGATCTCTAATCACTCCTCCAATACTTGCTATGCCTGGGTTTCCATTAGCAACCCCATCAAAATTAAGTATGAACTAGCCTCTATCAGGTGGTTTCCAAATAGTAGCCCTCCTGGCAAGAATTTTAGAGTTATCGTAGGAATTGGCATCCAGTTTCTAGTGCCAAACTTTAGCCATGCTTATTTCCATCTCAGTCTGACCAATATCTAAGGTTTTACCATTGAAAAGAGAGATATTTTCCTCAATGATATGGGCCCCAATGCCAAAAACCTCTTTCGGGTTAATCTCAGTGTTTTTAAATACCCTGTTGTTTCTCTCTTTCAGGTATGTTGAGGATCATGATGGGCCAAAAAGTGTTGATATGATGGGTATGTGGTTGACGACTTTTTTTTAACCCAAAATTAATGAAATGAAAAGGGTTTTAAAAGGAGATTCTCAGCTTTCCACCAATATAAATTATGCTTTACTTTGAATTTAATAAATAATTATTATTCATTTTCTATTTGAATTATGACTAAAGTCTTGATTGATAGGCTAATTGAAAAAATCTATAGCTTTCAAATGGTATCACATTTTTTGAATTTGAAACATGTGTCATATTCTATACTTCGCATACTATAGGATTAAAAAAGAAAAATTGAATTTCATGAAGTTTTGACCAAGTTAAGGTGGTCAGACATATGAGTTTTTATATTTTTTAAAATTTGTAATAAAAAATTCATAATTAATTATTTACTTGGAAAAGAATTACAAAAAAATATGCATCACATCCGGAAATGACTCCTCTACTTATATCTAAAATCTTATAAAAAATATTATCATTTTATTGTGGTTAGGATGGTCAAACAAACACCTACATTTTTTTTCCCTAAAACTTAAGTTCGATTGCATTGAAATTTCAAATTTTCACCAAATAGATTTAAAAAAAAAAATAAACCTAATAGTTTAGAAACTACATTCAATTTGCTACAAATTTTATTCTTACATCTTTTTGAAATAATGTAGATAACTTATTCAAATTTTTACGTCAAGTTTCCTAACTCTGATTTTTCTAATTTTTTTCCACTTAAGGGCTTGTTTTTTCCATGATGATCCTGCACATACCCTTTCCATAGACACCAAAAAATAAAGGGAGGGACTTAAAATAAAAGATATGATATCTTTACACATAATCCATTGAATCCCTAATCTTTCAAATGCTAACTCCCACACTTCTAGAGAAAAGGGGCAGTGTAACAGTAGATGATTAACAATTTCTTCATTGCTTTTTCTCAAAAAACATTTGTTGGGGATCTAGAATCCCCTTATCCTTAGATTTTCCTGTGTAAGATTTCTGTTATGACATGCAGTCCACCAAAAGAAATTAACTTTTGGTATAATGTATCAATTCCAGACCTTCTTCCATAGAGTATTCACCACACCTTGGTCCATCAGCTGTCTATAAGCAGTTTTCATAGTATGATCACACTGGTGATCATGGATCCAAAAGAACTCATCCCCAAGGGGGGAAGGGGGTATTCTAGTAAGAGTGAGTGACTCTTGTAGGGATTTAGAAAGAATACATAGATTCGGGGATAAAGGATAGTAACTACTAATCTTCTTCCATTTCCTAGCTACCAAAGGCCCTATCAGGTAGTCACTAATATGTATTCCAAACACTTGAACAACATGTCCCATAAGGACTCTGAACTCAGAAGAATCTAGGGGAAAGTCAAGCAACCAAGTGTCTTCCCAGAATCTGATTTTGCTTCCATCACAAATCTTCCATTTGATCCCTTTCCTCAAAATCTCCTGAAGGCTGCAAATCCCCTTCCAAACCAGGGACCTCTGAGGGTGGGCCTCCGATAGGTAGTCAACCAGAGGTCCGCTCAAAAAATACTTAGCATTCAATATCTCACACCAATCCTTTTTATCCCTCTAATGATCCCACCCCACCTTGGCCATTAGAGCTTTAATAGAACCAGTAATAGTTCTTATTCCAAGCCCACCACTACTTTTTGGTTGGAAAACCTTATCCCATTTAACTAGAGAAAACTTCTTTTTTCCTCTGTATCGGACCAGAGGAAGGATCTTTGGATTTTCTCAAATTTTTCAGCAATATATATCTAGGCATCTTGAATGGGGATAGGAAGAAAACTGGGATACCTTGAAGAACAAAAAATAGAAGTTGAAGTTTACCCGCATGGCTGAGTAAAGAACCTTTCCACCCAGCAAGCTTACATTGAATCCTCTCCAAAATGGAATACCAAAACTCCTGATTGACTTCTTTAATAGTTAGGGGCAACCCTAGATAGACCAAAGGTAGGGATCCACTCTGATGGCCCAAGACAATAGTAACCCGAACCTGCAAATTAGGAGTGTTGTTAAAGAAGTAAATCATGCTTTTATTGTAGTTGATGCATTGCTCTAAACAAGCCGCATAGTTATTGAGATAGTTTTTCCATTTCCTGGCTTCTAGCATCGAGGTTTTCCCAAATAGGAAAGTATCATCCACAAATTGTTGAATCACTGTTAGATGAAGGTTAGTAGCAACTTTGATCCCTTTGATTGCCCCCTCTACCATCATTCTGGAGAAGTTCCTACTTATCACTTCCACTACAATTATGAATAAATAGGGAGACAGGGGATCTCCCTATCTGAAACGTTTCCTAGCATTAAAAAACCCAAAGGGGGAGCCATTAACCAGAACAAATTACTTAACAGTAGTGACACATTCCATAATTAGATTTATCATAGATTGATTAAAGCCAAACTTAGCAAGGACTTTAGGAACAAAATTCTAGATCACCTTATCATAGGTCTTGGATATGTTAGGCTTAAGGGCCATACCAGAATAGTTACTTCTATCCATGGAGTGGATGAGTTCATGTGTTGTGATTGTAGCATCAAAGATATGCCTACCAGGCACAAAACCTTTCTGAGTTGGGTTGATGATTTTTCAAGAAGCAGTTTGATACGGTTAACCAAAATTTTGGATAGGATTTTATAAAAAGTATTGCATATAGTTTGATAGGCGAAAAGTTAGTCATATGTTGAGGATCAGCTATCTTTGAGATAAAAGCAATGAAAGTGTGATTTAGTTGCTTGAGAATCTTACCCATCTTAAAGAAATCCTGAGCAACAAGAATAAGGTCTTGACTAACAATCTCCCAAAAGGTCTAAAAGAAAGCTAGGGCGGGTGCATGAAGTTGGGTACCAATTTTTTGGCCACTTATAAAAAAATTTAAAAAAATGCGCTCACGTTGTAACGCGCATGTGTTATTTCATATTAAAAACAAAGAAAAAAGTGAAATTATTTTCCTTGGGATACCAACCCAAAGCTTGGAGGGCATTCCCGACAAGGCCAGAGACGTGTTTTTGCAAATTCTACAATTTTTCACATAATCGGGTCCGTGCTCACCATCAAGATTGCATCTAGTTCAATATTCATGAAATCAAAAACATGGGTAATGTTAGGTTCTCTCTTAGCTATCCAACGATGTAATTTTTTTCACTTTTTGACAATGTTAAGCCTTTCATCCATAATTTCTTTTGTTTGTATGTCTAGTTTTTGACAAAAATCAGTGTTTAGTGTTTTTTTGTTATAAATTAACCATTCATCAAAATTTAAAATAAATTACATTTTTAGAAACTAGACTCCATTCTACAAATTTAAAAAAAAAAGAAAAAATCAATTATTTTCAAAAATTTGTAGGGGAGCACGGTAAAATTTTGCTTTAGGAAGTGCCCACTTAGAAAATTAGTAAAAAATCAAATATTCATTAAAAAATTATCAGAAAAATTATGCACCAACTAGATGCTATTAGCTAACTTTTGACCATAGCAATTTTAAAAATACTACAAAAAATTTCACCGTGCTCAGGTCGTACAAGAGTTGCTATGTTATGTTTTTCTGACAAAAACAACACCAATTTATGTACATCCCTCTTTTGAACCCCTTAATCTCAACCATTTTCAAAATAAATTAGTATTTTAGAAAGTAGACTCAGAGCACTTCGATCCTTGTTTTTTTTCCATCTCAAAATTTTGAGTGTAACTATCCTCAATTTCACATCCAAGGTCAGCATTTCCTGATTTCAGAAAAAAATGGCCACTTAAGCCCCCTTTTTGGGAACCATCTTGGTGCACTTACTTTCCAATGGGAAAAAATTAGGGCCCAAAGCTTTGAATTCCCCCATGTTAAAAGTAGTCGTCTTTACTTCCTCTAGAGTGATAGGACTAAGAATCCCCATATTGTCAATCTAAGAAATTAAGTTTGGTAACAAGTCTAGTAACTGACTATCAAGAGTTGGGATAGGAGCATCAACAGGAGCCTCATAGGCCATCTGGAGGTAGTCTGCAACTACCAAACCAATAAGGGAGGGGAAACAGACCACCTCACCCTGGGCATTATGCAACTTGTTTATCTAGTTTCTCCTCTTATGTTTAACAGCAGAAATATGAAAGAAAGAGGTATTCCCATCTCCTTCTTTCAGCCATTGAACCCTATATTTCTATTTCCAAAAAAATTCCTTTTTCTTAAGAATTTGTTCCCATTCTCCCCAACACTTTTTCTCTTGGATGCAAGTGGATAGGCTGGTATCACTCTCCTCCATTCTTTTTTGAATCAACTTTAGCTTATCCCCTGAGATTCTTTTATGTTGAAAGACATCCCCAAAGACCCTTTTATTCCAGCCCTTCACCATACATTTAATGTGCTTTAATTTAAAAGAGATTTGGAACATGGGGGATCCATGTACCAGAATATTCCACCATTTAGCAATTTTCATTTTAAAATCAGGGTGGGAATTCCACATGATTTCAAACCGGAAAGGAAAAGGAATAACAATAGACTAGTTGCACGAAGTTAGCAGCAAGGGGTTGTGATCAAACACCGTCCTAGGCACAGCCTACAAAGAGGCCCTAATTTGACTGTACCAGTTACCAGAGCACAAGAATTTGTCCAGTCATACTTGAATCAAGTCTTTACCCATACGTCTATTAGACCAGGTGAAAGCTTGGCCCAACAAATCAATATCAATCAGGACCGTAGAACTCAAAAAGCTAGCCAGGTCAACCATACTGTTAGAATAGTCAATCAACCCACCACATTTCTTAGAGGGGAATAGTGGGGAATTAAAGTCTCCAGCCACCAACCATCGCAAACCATTGTTATGTTTTATCTAGTCATCCAATGAAAACCAAAAAGAAACTCTAGCATTTCTGAGGTTGGGCGCATAAACATTAATAAGAGACCATGAACCTCTAGGGGAATTAAAGGAACTGCCAACACTATCCCTACAGTAGAACAGTTTAGTACCCCTAAATCTGGAGGGGTTCCAGGGCACTACAAGACCATAAGAGGCCCCTTCCACATCACTGTAAAAGAAGGAAGACCCTGGCCAAACATACTTAGCAACATTTTCAAAATTTTATTTCTTCATTTTAGTTTCTTATAGGAGTAGGACATCTAACTTATGTTCCAAAACATAGTTCTTCAGTGCCAATTGCTTATGGGACCTATTCATCCCCTGTATATTCAAGTCATTACCTTCATTTTTGACCTTTTTTCGAAGACACTTCCAATGTCTTTTGTTTTCCTAAAGCAATCTCATTTGTGGTCTCTTGGAGGCGAGTGGATCTATGGCTAGGACTCCCAAGCTTTGAGTCACCTCCCACATCAGCCTTTTTCTTCCTTCCCCTCTTCTTCGGAGTTATCCAATTCTCCTCATCCGTAGTAGATACCTAGGAAGAATCCTCCACGATGAGACCAATCGCCTCACCCAAGCCCAAATCTTCCCAAATTTCACCCTCTTCACCAATAGTCTCACTGGTACAGGAAGAATCCACCTCTAACAGTGTATCACCAACAAAAACTTTGTCCTCAATAAGATCCTAGAAAAGTGTGAAAGTGTGTTACAACACTTTTACAAGGCATCATAAAGTTCTTAATGATTCACAAGGACCCAAGACCTAATGTGAATGTGTTGACCACATTACAACATTAAATCAAGGAAAAACTAGGCCAACATCCATTAGAATGGCCCAAATGAGCATAAAAATGTCCAAAGATACATTTTTATATGCTATAGTTTCAATCCAGATTACTCCATATTTTTTCTTAAAGTGGCTTGTATATTCTACATCCTTCTAATTTAATTTGAAAGATAAATTTATTATATTAAAATTGATATTAATAAATATCTAGATAATTTGTGATAATCTCATGTATATTTTGAATATTCCTTTCATGGTTTATTACTTCTTAATATCCTTATATTCAAGTTGAAACTCAACTCTTACACTATAGAGAATGATTTTAATTGAGTTCAAGAGATCCTTGATTTATAGGAGCATAAATATTATAAATGTTATACCCACCACAAGGAACTCAAATTTGAGAAAGTACTAAAAATATAAAACACCTTAATTCCTAATTTAACTTGGTAAAGATATTTATTACAATTAGACTTATGCTTATTGTATAATAAATTTATTGAATTGGAATTGACATCTTAATAAATATAGATTTATGAATTTTTATTTAGATCTCAATGATTTGTTGTGCATGATTATATTCCACGTGTAAGAATAAATATAAAGAATATTATATATTTTTAATGGGAAATATCTTCAAATATTATATAAATGGAACTATAAACCTTGTAGTTAAATCTTGGTATTAATGTGATTTATTCAATAGAATTTCAATGAAGGGGCCATTTTTTAACTATAACAATTAAAGTTCACAAGTGCTTGTTGACCTCATCAAATATTGAATTTAAGTGAACACAATAATACAACCAATCGAGCTAACAATGTAGTATGACCTTGCCAACAATTATAAGGCTTATGATTCTAATCAATTTGTTTATTTCCTTACTCCTATATGCCATATGACATACTAGACTTTTCTTATTGTCACTTCTATGTTTGAATGTGGTAGAAATAAAATTAAATATTAGTGATTAAATTGGGTGATTTACTTCTCTTTATTTACTCCTATAAATGTAAGAAAGATAAATAGTTTGAAGAGATTTGTTGCTAAGATAAATGACAAAACTATAGATGAAGGATCCTTTTATAAATAACCTTGATGATATTGTATAGTAGAGTGGAGAAATGTTACACCCCAAATGTAGAGTTACTATTTACTATTACTGCATAGGATAAATATGGATGTAATGTGAATTATGGAGATGAATAAATTATGTTTATACCTTGTTATCAATATGAATGTTATCTCATTTGATGATTGTCTCATTTGAATGTTACCTCAATTGATGTTATTCATGGTGAAATACCGCATATAAGTGAATGAAAGGTTATTCAATTATCATTATTCTAACTTTGGAGATGTTTTGTATACTGCATACTGTTATGAACAATTGAATGTTGTGTACATGTGTTAGTGGATGCAAGTATGTGTTCCATTCCTCTAGGCGGAGGGTAAGTATCACTTGGGAGAAGATCTTGCTCAAGTAGCTAGTAGAAGTAACTATCTGAGCATATACACACACCACATTAGAAAGACTAAGTTGAGTTAGTTTTTGGGTAATAGGTAAGTCATTCTTAGTCGTTTGTCTGCATTTGAGAGTCTTGTTTACTTTTGCATGCATTGGGTATTGTTTATCTATTTGATATTTTGAGATCTTTCTTGTGCTATTACGATCATATAGACAAGTGGGATGTACGTGGAAGTATGTTTATATATATGCACATTCATGTCAATGAGATCTAACGACATGTATATGCATATGTGTAGATATACCACACGTACACACACTTATCAATATGGTGGTAATTGTCAATGGCTATATGTGAAACGAATGTTAACATATATATGTGTGTGTGTATACATGTATCCATACGTATATGTATATTGATACATGTGTATGTTGGCGAATGGACATGCTCATACGGATGCATCAATATAGAAATACATACGCATACATGTACATAGAGGCATATATGTTTATAACTATATATATGCATACATTTCTTATAATGGGTTTATTATATACAATATTTCATGTACTCTTATATTTATATATATATACATACATACATATATATATGTATGTATATATATGTATGTATATATATATGTATGTATATATATGTATGTATATATATATGTATGTATATATATATGTATGTATATATATGTATGTATATATATATGTATATGTATATATGTATATATATATATATGTATATATATATATGTATATGTATATATATATGTATGTATATATATGTATATAAGTATATGTATATATATGTAAATATATATTAATGGATATATATATATATTTATAAATATAAATATATATGTATACACATATATATAAATACATGTAAGGTATTTAAGTATATATATATATACATATATATATATATACATATATATATGATGCAAGAGCATCTAGTGGTGTAAGGGTAATTATGCATCACCCAAAAAGATTTTTTCATTTATGTTTCCTTTTGTTAGCTTTTTGTAGATGTTTTTGCATTTCTAGATACCCTTTTCATCGAATAAGAGTTCTGAACTTTCAGAACTATTTTTCTACTTTTTCTACTCAACTGTTATTTTTAGTAGTTTTGAATTTGAAAGCATTAAGAGGTAGAAATTTATGGGAAGCTTCAAGACAAAAAATAAGCACTTTGGTGAAAGAATCAGGTCAAGATCATTCCCAGTTTGAAAGTTATTCAAGTTTCAGTTTTTCCTTTTTGCCCTGAAAAACCTTTTGAGTCTAGTTTGAGGCAATAAACGGTCTCATATGGGCCCAGAAATTGTCAGAACTAGTAAAATGATTGTTAGGATGTTCTTCACTCTGATACCCTTCCAACGGTTCAAACGGTTCAAAAAATGGAGTCCCAAATCAAAAGTTATGGCTTCCGGAAGTTGGTCAATTTTTGGAAAATTGCCAATTTTTGAATTTCAAATTGTATTTTTTTGGCACCAAACCGCCAAAACTCATAATTCAAATGTTGTTTGGCTCCAAAATCGAAAAGGATCTATTTATGGGTGGGGTTTTCTGGGTTTTTTTAACTTTTTGGGGAAAAGAATGAATATTGGCGAAAGGGGATTTTTGTAGTTTTTTGTAATTTGCATGTATTGAAGAGCTCAAGGATTTGAAATCCTTTGCATGTAAGAATTCCATATTTTTGAATAAAATATTATTCTCTATTTTGTGTATGTTTTTCTTTGTCTCGGTTTAGCAACCTCATCAATATATGTATATAATACATATTATATATTGTAGATGTCTAAATTTGGACACTTAATTTATCCAAATTCATCCCCTTTCATCTTATTTTCATTAATTAAGTAATACGGTTATTATTTAATTAATAGCTTTAATTATGCCAAATCCCTAAGGTATTTAATCAATAATACCTTATCTCTTTAATCCTCCTTCCATCAATTGAATTAAATAAATATTCCATTTATTTAATCCCCTTTATGTCACATCTTCCATCATTTTTATCTTATCCTAATCCTTCTTCTAATCTCATCATTAGAATGTGCACATGCCTAATCCTTGATTAGGAGGTGTCACATCCTCCAACTTTTGCAAGTTGGCCTCTAATCTCTCTTAGCCACCTAACCATTCTCTAACCCCTCATCAGCTAGCCTAATCAACCTCTCAAGGAATTTTTAGTTCCTTTTATCCTTCCAAGGAATATTAAATTCCTTTTCTCTTCCCCATGTCCTTTATGACATGTGTCCTTAGTCAACCCTATTAAAGGCCTTCTCCCTTTGGACAAGGCATCTCCCTTCCCCATGTGAATTTTTAATTCACTTTTTAATCCCCCAATGCCCCCTTTGGAATTTAAAATTCTTTCCCATCTCCCCATAAGGATATTTGAGGAATTTTTAATTCCTCACAT
>VDFB02086081.1:117888165-117959878 GCA_007258455.2 Sequoia sempervirens | reverse complement strand
AAAATAATAAAGTAGCATAGTATCAAGTATCATTGGTGGGTCTCACATGTCTCTAGATTCAAATTCCATTGTAATATATGTAGATCTCCTCTCTTTTTTGTAAAGCATCTAATTTTGGGAGACCTGAAACAAAAAATGATATAAAACTTTAATTAGGAAATGACTATTAAAGACAAATATATATATCAATTAAATATATATACAACTATATACTTACCAATATTTATTTACTTTGTTGTACCATCTGCATCCTCTCTTTTTTGTAATGCATCTATGATTGTCTCATGATCATCTATTGAAAGTGTCCATAAAACTTTATTAGTAGGCATCCCTTGATATCTAACTAGTTTTATATTGGTTGCCAAAATCAAATGTCAATAATGTATAATCTTCTTTTGTCTTTCATAATCTTCAAATGCAGGCAAACCATTCTTTTTCATCAAATATTTTCAAAGCTAGGTGCCAAAAACCACTGAACTAGTTGAATACTCAAATTTGTCATCATCCACTCTATGATGTACCAACTTATGTTTTCTCTCAACACATCTAGCCAAGTAGTACTCAGTTTCCTCTTCATTCCCCTTAGGTAGAACAACAACATACACATGTCCTGCAAAAATAAATAAAAAATTCTATATTTTAAAGAGTGACTTATATTTAATTCACATATATTAAACATGTATACATATAAAATTCAACTCAATAAATAATGTACCTTCTTATACAAGATCCGAAACATGAACATAATTATCCGATGCAAACACTTGATTATCTTCAATTGTTGTTCCATATTGAACATGTGTTGATGTAGGCATTAAGGCTCTTTGTTGCCATTGTTCGACCCATTCGGTATTTTCACATGCCTCCCAATCACCTGTAATACAAAATTGAAAAAAACATGCCAACTGCCGTGTCCATATCATCCATGTGTTTGCATTCGAACTATTAAACGAATGCCATTTTGCA
The DNA here is from genome assembly GCA_007258455.2 of Sequoia sempervirens. NCBI lineage: Eukaryota > Viridiplantae > Streptophyta > Pinopsida > Cupressales > Cupressaceae > Sequoia > Sequoia sempervirens. The sequence continues at coordinate 117,958,912 of VDFB02086081.1, read as the reverse complement.
GATCCATTAATTGTTTCACAATCTTGTCGAGAAAAAATATCATTTTCTTCAACTAACCAAAAGAAGCGTCGAATTATTGAGCTCTCACTTGTTCTTGTAGATAATTTGGTATTGCACCAATCTACAATTGCACATGCATCTCTAAATTTTGCAGTATCCTCAAATTTTAGTTGCTCTCTAGCAAGATCTCTTTTCACACATGCACTTGCTCCATTGTGTTCTCCCTTACCATGACCAGCTTCAAAAAAACTCCATATGTGCTGGATATTATTTTCTTTATGAAGTCTATATAACCAATAAAATTTTTTAGCATTTTTGAATTGACTCGTGCAATTATCTGACCATATGAGATGTTATAGCATTTGAATTCCTCTCTTTTAAATTTTTATAAAATATATCAAAACAATATTGAAAAAACTCAGATGAATGTAATCAATTATCACTTACATAAAAATGGTATTCTCTCAAAAAAATTATATTATCTTCTGTACTATCAACTTCATGTCTATAAACAATGTGAACAAATATAGCTACTTGCACTGAATTATAATACTGTGATTGAATTTCTTCTTGTGGAGCAAGAGTATAATTTTCAGCAAAATAAAATATTGACAATATAGTTCCAATTGGGAATGTGTTTTTACATAAACAAAATTGATTATCAAGCCAATGAGCATACTAAGAGTGTTGAACATGTATTTAGGTACAATATTATCTTTAAATTCATTAATAAATGCATGCACACTAAATTTTTCCACAATTAGCTCACAACGTTTTCCAGTTTTTCCATCTTTTAAAGAATACTCAACATTTTTAATTTTTTTTACATCCACTAATTGTTGTCCAAATTCATCTAAACTACTTTCATGCATACATTCTCCTCATAATGAAAAGTTACTACATCTATTGTATTCTCCATAAATACACGTTTTTAAATAAAATAAGTTTCCATTAGAGGGTTCACAAAACAAACCTGCAATAAAATCTTTGATTCTTTTAGGTGGCATATGAATACCACAAATGTCCTACATAATTTGGTTAGCATGCAAAGTGCATCGTATATATTGAAAACTATCATAATAATAACAAAATTGTACATGGGTATTACAATAATAAGAGATTTGTTGCTTATTAATTCTAACATACCAAGGTTTACACTTTTCAAATGATCTTTTACTTATATTAATATTCAATGGTAAGATTGAAGTGCATCTAAAGTTCTTTTATATAATTTAGTTTGAGTCATATCTAAGAGATGCTTTGGATGAGACCTTCATGAATTTTGGAACTCACCCTTAATTTTAAGACATCTCTAATGTTAGGTGATACTATTGTATTATCATGCCAAATTTTTTTGATTAAAGATTTAATTTCATTAGTTAATTTCATGTCTAATCTTGAGAGTCTACCACTAAAACTCCAACATTGATTAATTGGATCCTTTTCAATAATTTATCTTCTTCAGCAGTTCTTATCAAAGTTCTAGGATTTAATTTTATACATTTACTAATCTTACTTAACATTCTTTTATTTGAAGTTGCTTTATCAACTAGAGTAGTTGTTATTGCATGACAAGCCACATTCTTATCTTTTGATCGAATTTTCTTACCTATAAAATCAATAGCATTAGCAACACTAGATATGACTTGTTCTACTGAATCATCTTTGTTTTTTGGTTTTACAAAAACACCTAATTTTTTCATCATTATTCTCATTTTCAACATTATCATCAATTGCACCATGAGTTGATATTGGAATCCTAATTTCTTTCTATAATTTTTTTTTTATATATTCTATTTCCATAAGTTCTAATTTGTCTCCAAGAAACTTCACCACGAAGTTTATCTTTCACATCTCTTTCAATTGTAAAAAAACCATTTTCAGGTTCATCCATACAAGGGATTTCATTTTCATTCACACAACTTGGGGTTTCATTTTCATTTTCAAATACAAAAGGGATTTCATTCACATTTTCATTAGTATGAGAGATTTCATTCTCATTTGCATTTTCATAAGATATAATTTCATCATTTTTTTGTTTTTGCATTTTTTCAACCCTAGAATTATTGATATCATTAATGGTGTATCCAACTTCATCTAAACAAGCAATATCAATATTATCAAAACTTGGGTTTGAACACATACCTAGATGGATTGTATGAATAGGTGCATTTTCCATATCATTGGGAGTTGGATTTGAAGACATACCCGAAGTTGTTTGTATAGGTACTATTTCCATATCATTCAAAGTTGAAGTTGAAGACATAGTTAGATTTGTCTCTATAATTGGGTAAAAGCACAAAGCTGTGTCACACTTTATAAAGGAAACCACCAATGTTGATCCAACTTTTAAACTTGAATCACTAAAAAGTGGCATATATGTTTTGAATTTTGAAATGATGTAAACTAGTAAAATATGTATTTTTTAGTATATTTTATGTTTATATTTTAAAAATAAAAATAAAAAATTATTTTAAACTAGTTTTTAATAAATTAACACTATAATTTAGTTGCTAATAAAATGTTGAAAAATGAAGTTGTATGGGACTTCAAACTTTTTATAGTAAATTTTTATTTTTTTCTAAATTTTTATGTGTATTTATAACTTGTAATTTTAGTGGCTGATATTTTTTCACTCTTATAAATATATTTTAAAATAAATATTGCAAATGTGAACCAAAAGGAACAAGAGTATTGACCAAATCTCTATTAAATATTTATTCAAATGGAAGAAAATTATACCATCTTGAAATAGATTCTTTATCTAGTGTACTATTTTTGCAATTTTTAAAAATAAGTTTGCATGTTCTTTTGTACAGTAATCAACCTAATATTTTTTTTGATAACCTTCTTTTTATAAAAATAAAACATAAAATATTAAAAATAATTAAACTATTAAAATAAATATATTTTTGAAAACTAAATTATAATTCCACAAAGGTATTTTACATTTAAAAAAGTATTATTATATTATAGGAGTTATTGAACTCAAGTTTCAACAATTTATTTTTTGTAAATTGACTCCGTGTGGTGCTCCATATATTTTTAGCCAACAATTTCCTGAGTTGAAATGGTGAAGTATTCATAACTTAGTTTAGAATGAATTTATCAGATCATATGTTTGACCAAATTATTTCAGCGAAATATCAAATCTAGTTAGTGATAAGTTACAGTGTGACACAACTTTGTGCTTTTACCCAATTGCATTTTCTTCCATATTCACCATCTCCACATTTGCATCATCTACATTCATTTCATCATTCATGGATTCCTCTTCAACATTTTTGGAACTAGATGCTTGCAAATTTTTTATTTGACGAATCCTTTCTCTTCTATCCCTTTGTCTTTTTTCCTCCATATCTCTATTTGCTTGAATTTCTTCAGGTGTCATTAATCTCTACAACTTTTGTCTTTGCTTATCATCCATGGTTACTTAAACCCTTTTGATGGGACAATTTCTTTTTTTTAAATACAAACCTATTTTCAAATTGCTATCCTTCAAATATTCAAATAAAACTATGTAGTATGAAGATCCTTTTTTCTTTAAACTCTAAAGTACAAAAACATCATGAATGCATCCAAAAATTCTCTTTTTCCAAATCTTCTTGTAAAATGTTCTTATACTTGACTCCACTTCAGAAAATTCAACCCGAACTTTGTCTCTTCCAACAATTTGAATAGAATATGCTTTGCACAAGACAAGTTTGCTATAAAAAACGTAGAAAATGGCGCTTTCGGTCCATATTGCAGAAAAGGAATGTTGCAAAAAAAATGTGTTTTATCAATATTTACCAAATTAGGAAAAAATGGCTATATCAGAAACACGTACATGTTATAAAACACATACGCGTTTTGTTCTAGGAACACGTACGCGTTACATAACACATACATGTTACCTTTACCCAATGGCTAATTAGATAACGTGTATGTATTATGAAACACATGCATTTCATTTAAATAACATGTATGCATTATGAAAGACATATGCATTTCATTTAAATAACGTGTACGCATTTTAGTAACACATATGTGTTATTTAAAAATTAAATTTTCAACCAACATGCAGCCTTGGTTTTAGGCTTGGGAAAGACTTGACAATCCGAACCTTAGCCTTTGACCTGCAACTAAAAAACTAAGGCAGATTGAAGAAGAATGTCCAACTTTGGCAATATGGCTAATGAAATTTTTTCTGAATCAATCTATAAATTAAAACCCATTAGATAACACGATTTCTACTTTCCAAATATATAATTTTTATTAAGATTGGATTACGTTTGCTATTTTTTAATTAATTTCTAAGAAAATTAGTCCTTAAACTTGAAATATCAGTTTTTTTTTTTGTTTTTTAACAACTTATTTTTGGTTAAGTTTCTTGTAAAAAAATTATATGGCATCAAAATTCAGATGATTCTCTACACAATGAAAAATAAAAAAATAAAAAAATGTTTAGTTTAGGTCCAATTATGCTGTTTGTACACGTTGATTTTCGAAAACAACAATTAAGGACAATAAAAATTCAATAAAAAAAAATACTCAACAAAAAATTACAAAAAAAATTCCACATCAATCTTCATGTTGTTAGATATCTTTTCCTAAAAGGAATTAGTAAAATACTTTTATTTGGGTCAAAAAGTGGTGTCCATACATGCACTTGGTATGGTAAAAAAACAACTTTTAAAAAGTGGTTTTTATAGATCCCTATCAAAATTTAATTTTTATAATTTGAGTATTTGAATAATTTACATATTTGGAAACTAGATTCAAAATGCTAAATTTGATATTATTGATTTTTTTTAAGATTCATTGTCTAAGTGCCTCAAATTTTTAGTACAAATATGACAAATTTTGAAAAACAACAAAAACACTTTCACTTTTTGATCTTTTTGTGTACCCAACTTCTTGCATCAGCCCTTTTGCAACAAGTTATAATTTTCGCCAGGTGGTTGCATTGTACTTCTACAACAAGTTGAAATTCACCAAAATGGTAATTAAGTACTTTGAAGATACATCAATATCTCTTCTCATGAGAAATAAATGTGGAAATAAATTCCCCTTGCCTAAAGCTTGGGAACATGTAGTAGCTTGCTCTATTTAATGTGGAAATGTGATGCCCCCACCATTATTTTTTCCATGATTTGTAGGTATCAAGTTGAGAATGGACACCTCGATATTCCTCATAGTTTCAAGGTGCCAAATAGCTTTTGTTGGTGTTTTCATAGATCAACGCTTGAAGGTGATCATGAAAGACCCCATAGGAAGGGATATAAAAGTGATAAAGATGATACTTGGTGTTAATTTCCTAAGGGAAGCAGAGCACTATAGGGTAAACATTGATATCACATTAAGGTTCGTGGCTTCCCTTGTAGACTTAGGAGAACAAAAATAGATGATGGGGGTTCTGATGATAAAATTGTTTAAATAACACAATCTAGGTGGGCTCAAGGCTACTCTGGATGTATCTTGCTTCAGTTTTGACATTTCAAGGCCACGAGACATCTAGCATGTGCGTGAGGAGGGTGCAATAGTGGAATGTCTTCCATTCCTTGGCAACTTTCACATAGTGTCAATATTTCAACATTGGGCTTTGGCACACATTGGTAGTTTCTTCCTAAAAAAGGTGAACAATCTAGAGCCCATGTCAGATCTCTAGTGGATCGTGGAATTTGATGCCATACCTCCAGTGGTCTAAGTAGTTTCAACGTACCCCCTATATAAAAATGTCCTCTCTCTAGCTTTTTCACACTCTCTAGTTTGCAATTTATGTTCTATTTTGTCCTCCTATCGACATGCTACTAGCATTTGAGGCTATTTTGACCCCCCATTCACACACACACACACACATAGTAAACTTTTTTTAAAGAATTTATGCTTTCTACCTGTACTTCTAAACTTTAATAATATTAACAATATTCATTCTTTTTCCTTTTACCTCAAAAAAACTTCGAGTAAATCGCTAATGATTTTTTTCCAAGCTTTCCACAAATGTGAAAAAATAAAAAAGATTATGGAATTAATAACTATAGAATACATCAATGAAAAACTATACAATTTCAATAAGTTACTTAAAATAGTTATAAATGAATTCAAATTAGGGCTATAAATGGATCAATGTGCTCTTTCTCGACCTTTAGAATATAGATTTTTTTTATAGACCTAGGAACAAATTTGGTGGAAACGCTACTTTGATACAAGTCCTTCAAATGTAATTGAAATGACATAAAATATGGATATTAGTAGTTTGAATGTGTTCTTGATCAACCCTCTAAAAGTTAGAAAAAAATATTTTCCAAATTGAGGGAGATATGTGCTTCAAATTTTATCCTATTGAATTAAAAAAACACTTTGATTCTTACATTTGGGGTGCCAATATCATGCTCTAATGTCAATTGTATTGAAATAACTTACACAAGAGAATACAATAATAGGAAACACATTATAAATATTTAAGAAAAAGAAGCCACTTTGATAGGACAAACCTCCAAAAGTTCCCAATAAGAGTAAAATTCATAATATGATCATCATAGACTAACCACTATCTCCTATATATAACCTATACTTATTCTTTAGATACAACCCAATATACATTAACTAATTATTTAAGACTAAATAATTCATTACATAACTTAACTAAGGGTTGTGTCAGCCCATACTTCAATACAATTGTTGAATTGCATACAAGAAATCACAAAGAATTAAGGTACTATCTTTAATTGTCTAAAACTTATGGGTAGTATGTTGCATTTTAGAATCTTTCTTGAAGCTAACGTTGAGAATGTGATGTGCTATTATGAAGATCTTGTAGAAATTCCTATTTTATCTTTAGTTAGAATAAAAATTATAATCTTTTATGTAATTTAGAGATCCCTCTATTGAAACATGAATTTATAATACCATAGAATGTCATTTTTGGATTGTTTTCTTAGGAAGTCTAAGAATCTTAATTTCTATGATAGGATTTGTTTAAAAATATTTATTCTCTTTTTAATCAATTTTAAATGCTATCCTCCTAACATGGGATAATTTTGAGTCTTCATGGTTGATTTCTTCCCATTCCACTTATAGAAGAAAACTTACAATTATAATATGAGTACACAATGTCTTTACTATAGCACTTAAAGACGTGGAGCTAGATAGTTTTCCTATCTTAGTTATATATTCATTATTCTCGAAGGAAGATATACCTATTCAAACATAATCATTTTAAAATCTCAATATAATCTAGTGAACTCTTTGCTCCATTTATTATTTAGAGTTTATCAAAGATGGCCTTTGATTTATAAAGAAATATAATTTATTGGAGATCTGTTTTCCCAAACATAACAACCTTATTAATATTATTTAAATATGGAAAGATATGTGATTTTCTCTCAGTTAATCACTATCTCATTTTTGGAAAGCTAAAGCGTTATAGGAATAATGATCTTTTTGTTGGAATCATAAGTTCATATTGTATAGGATACACCTTTTCAATTAGAGTCTATATTTGTGAAAATGTTTTATTATTTTTATTTGATATATTTATAGTTAGTTTGATTGGCTAATTTAAAACATGAGTAATTAATGATAAATTTTGGTTAAGTTAAGCTGTAAATTTTTATTCTAATGTGATAAAAATGATAGATACATTATATCTAAAATTGGTCCAACTTTACAAACTTAATAATTTTATTTATATTATTTAAATATGCAAAGGAGTTTAACTATTTCTCATCTAATTAATCTATTATCTTTTGGGATTTAAAGTATCTTGCAATAAATCTTTCAATTAAAGATATTTCATTTGTAAAATATTTATTAGAGAGCCTACTTTAGAAGAATGTTTGGAAATTTTTTTTGAGAACCATAAGTAATTATTTTTAAAGCTATACGTTAAGTAATTATTTTTAAAGCTATACATTTTTTAATTAAAGAGTCCTTTTTGTAAAGGGTATTGAATTTGTTTGTTTTTTTAGTTAATTTGAGGGACCAATTTTAAACATGCATAATTAATGGTGAGCTATTATCAAGTTTAGGGATAAGTAATTAAATGTAAAATTTAATTAAAAAAGATATAATATATATAATATTTGAGAGTCCACTTAGTCTCACATACTTAAATTATTTTTTATTTTATTTTATTATTTTCATTAAATCAATATTTGAAGTTTAGAAAGCCTCTTGAGAATAAGAATATGTTTTTAAATCCCATTTTTAACAAAAAAATTTAAATTCAGATTTTTTTTGCTTGAAATCATAAATATCTAAAGCTGCAATTTATTTATTTATTTGATACATCCTTTTAGCTAATTTAAGGGACCAATTTCAAGAATGCATAATTAATGGTGATTTTTTATCAAGTTTAGGAGTAAGTAATTAAAGGTAAAATATTTGAGAGTTGGCTTAGTCTCACATACTTAAATTATTTTATATTTTATTTGAAGGGCTTTTGACATAATTCTTGAGAACTTTAGATAGAAAGCATAAATATGTAAGGCTGGATTTTTTTATTATTGGAAAGTATGCCTTTATGAAGGGTTCTAAGGTCTTTTTGGTTTTAGAATCATAAATACTTGTTTTGAGATTGCATATTTTTTATTATAAAATCTATATTTGTAAAGGGTTTTAAAAATGTTAGACCAATCTTGAAGTTGCAAATATTTTACTAATCAATCTTTAAAAATTTCCATTTCAATTTAATAAATATCTTGATTACTATAACTAGTCATATGAGGTTTATTAATTTACAGTTTGCTAATGATGAATTTTAATTATATAAAGAAATTTAATTTATTTGAAATTTGGCCTAACCTAGCAGACTTAACAACCTTATTAATATATATTTTTTATTAAAGAAGGATGTTGATTTTTTTTTTAAATGATATGTCTTTGTAATAAAAGGGTCTTCATATGAATAATCTTATGGAGGCTCAGACCATTTTATTGGCTGTGGAGTGGGGCAGTCAATTGGGATGGTTAACTTACTAAAAAGGCGGTATTTGGATAATGTGAGTTGGCAGCTGGCTTTGATTGTTGAACAAATCCTCACTTTCGGTGCTTCTCTAGAATATATTACTTTCAATCATATTCCTTGGGAATGGAATAGTGTGGTTAATTGCTTGGCTAAATGGGCTTCTAATCATATTCATGATTGAAATTTGGTGGATTGGGGTCAACTACCTCCGGATTTGTCTCATCAATTGAATCACTTGGTTGAACTTGATAGGGCCATTTAATGCCCTTGCTTTGTAACGTTTCCTTGATTTAATAAAAATTTTACCCCCTTGATGTGAAAAACTGACTTTAGCCACATGTAATTAATGTTGAACTTTTATAAATTGAGGGGTAAATAATTAAACATGAATTTTCTTGTACACAAGAAATTAAAAACTATATAATATTTGAGAGTCGGCTTAACCAAAAAAAGAAAACCCACCAACCCTATTTATTATTTAAATGCCGATATATTTGATTTTTTCTCAGATTCTCAGTTGATCAGTATCCCATCTTTTCCGAACGAGGAAAGGAGGATTTTGAATTCTGAATTGTTTCGCTGGAAATCATGCTACCTGCGACTGCAATTTTTTGATTGGAAAGCCGAGGATTTTTTTTCTTCTGTAAGTATTAAAATCAGAAAGAGTTACTTCCAAAGACAAGCATTAGGGTTTTGAAAAGGTTGGTTTGAATTTTGAAGTACTTTGGCTACTACAACTAGCCGAGTGGGCTGAACCAATCGAACAGCAGATTGAGAACGCTTTTAGCTTAGAAGTTCCATGCAAACTATGGAGGCACAGGGTGAACAACCAGCATGTGAAGGATCATCCGTCAAAGGCGCTTCATCTGAAAGCAGAATTCTGTGGGTTGGAGATCTGGAGGATTGGATGAATGAGAAGTTTCTTCGGTGTTATTATGCATTGAATAATGATTTCGTATCCATTAGGGTGATGCAAAATAAGAAGGGAGAATCCAAGGGCTATGGGTTTCTGGAGTTCAACAGTCATGATGCAGCTGCGAGGGTTCTAGAAGCTCACCATGCAGTTTGTCAGTTTCCAAATACCCAGAGGCTCTTCAGCCTTAACTGGGCAGTTTTTGGCAATATGAAAATGGGTCCAACCTTTGACATTTTTGTCGGGGGTTTGTCACCTGTTGTTACCCCAGGTATTTTGAAACAAACATTTTCTGCTAAATATGGATCTGTTAAAGGAACTGAGGTTGTCATGGATAGGTTTACAGGTTTTTCAAGAGGGTTTGGTTTTGTAAGGTTTGCAGATGAGTTAGATCAAGTTCAGGCCCTCAATGAAATGAATGGTGTCGTGTGTTGTGGTAAACCCATACGGGTAGGAAGAGCTACAGCCAAAAATAAAAGATTTAGAAGCTGAATGATTAGCCTGGATATGATTTCAGTGAGACATTTTTTGAAAGTTTTATCTTCTTTTAAGTTCTTGCTGAAATCTTCTTCTCTTATAAAAGCACATAATGTGTGCTCCAAAGATTGTGATGGACTTGTTGATGGAAGTTAATTATCCACAATCAGTTTTTATTATGTTTCTGATCTTGTGCATTTTGATGTTGGGTACCGGTAGATTTTGTTTTTTCTTTTAATTAAAAAATTTCTTCATAGTGTTAATTTTAATTGTTATCAAGTTCTTTATAATTTTAGGTAATAAAAACAGAATTGGTTTTTGTATTTTGGCTTAGGCTTATTATGACCCATTTCTTTATCTTTAGTTCATTTTTTCAATGGGCATAATTCAATTCACCGACGAAAATTTACCGCCAACAATTCACTATGGAAAAAATCACCGTCATGACAATTCACTGCGCGAAAAATTAATTGTATAAATTTTTGGCGGTTAGGTGAAGTTTCCTTTCAATGAATGCTATCATTTCTACTTTATTCATAGTATTGCATTTTCTATGAATGTAGGATTCGATATCCTGTTCTCCCTTTAGTATATAAACTCTATTTTAAGATGTAAATGTGTGGCTATTTCTTAAGATTAGTATTTTAAGTTATATTAAAAAATTATAATTAAAAAGATATCATTTTTTTTAATTTTCAATAAAATATATTTTTTAATTTTTAACTTTCACTCAAACAATTTGTTTAAGCTATATTTGGGCTGCACCAAATACCTCGACATCATTCGGTCATATAATATAACCCTCCAAAACTTTTCTCTCAACACTAAAGAAACGAAGACATGATAGGTCATTAAATTCAAGAGGAGCAGGGGCTCGGGGATATTTTGATAGCTTATACCAATGAAGACTTTCTTTTTATGTATTTATTATTTGTTTTTTCCTTAATTTTTTACCTACTCTGCAATTTCCATTGTATGTCATGACATTACATTGATAAAATTTACTAGGTAGAAACTTAACATTATTTGTAGAATCACAAAGTTCCTAATCTTCAGCATTCAATGCAAATATTACAACAATGTCAACTGTAAAATAAACCAAAAAATTAACAAAATTTAAGATTATTATAAAGTAATTATATTATTAACATTGTTGCTAAAACTAGTGTTTGGTTGCTGGCTTTTCTCCTCATGATAATATTAATATGGGGTGGCTTAGTATGGCTTCGCAGGTGGAAGAAGGATGGATTACTGTCAAGGGTAAAAAAGATAAATCTTTACGGCCTTCTTTCGATATGACTCTTCGCTCCCACAAGAAAAGTGCTAATTGTAATTCTTGATGGTTCTTGTTTGGGTGCTGGTCTTTTGTTGGCTGCAGGCTGTCCTTTCTGCAGCCTGGCTTTTCTTGTTGTAAAGGGTTACAGATCCCTTCAAAATCTGTTTTTTTCCTATTATCAAAACATTGTTGCTAAAACATAACACACACAACAAATTAAAACAGGTCGATTCTTGAACATTTTGGCAGAAACTTGCTGCTCTGCAACTCTTGTTTATTATAGAATCTATATTTGTAACGTGGCCCAATAGCCCTTACCTTGGGTACCTGAGGTGAGATAGGGCGAGACTAGTCCCCTGTGGACGAGGTTTTAAAAATGTTAGACCAATCTTGAAATTGCAAATATTTTGCTAATCAATTTTTAAAAATTCCTGTTTCCATTTAATAAATACCTTGATTACCTTTATTAATTTAGAGTTTGTTAAAGATGATTTTTTTCCTTCCTATGTAAAGATAAGATTTGTATTAAATAACCAAAAGTTTACATCCTTCTCAATGCAGATATTCAAAATGCAGTGGATTTCTGCATAAGTCCAAAACCAACATATACGAGCCACCTGACCAAATACTACCAAAATTGTTAAAGATGAATTTTAATTATATAAAGAAACCTAATTTATTTGAGAGTCGGCTTAACCTACAGACTTAACAACCTTATTAATATTTTTTTATTAAAGAACCTACTTTTGTGAAGGATGATTTTTTTTTTTAATTTGATACGTCTTTGTAATAATGCAAGAGACTAGCCATTGAACTTTTATTAAGTTGAGGGCTAAATAATCAAAGATGAACTTTATGTACACAAGAAATAAAACATATATATTTGAAAGTCAGCCTATCAAGAAAACTCAACAACCCTTTCTTTAAATACCGATAAATTTTATTATTTCTCACTTATCAGTATCCCATCTTTGGAAAGCCTCTTCCGAACAAGAAAAGGAGGAGGATTTTGAATTCTGAACAAGAAAAGGAGGAGGATCTTGAATTCTGAATTTTCTCGCTGGAAATCATACTACCTGTGGCTGCAATTATTTGATTGGAAATCCGAGGATTTTATTTTATCATAAATAGTTACTTCCAAAGAGAAGCATTCCTTTGTAAAGTGTTGGTCTGAATTTATAAGTTCTTTGGCTACTATAACTCAATCGAACAGCAGATTGGCTGAAGCAATTGAACAGCAGATTGAAAGGGCTTTTAGCAACTATGGAAACACAGGCTGAAGAAGCACTAGCATGTGAAGGGTCATCAGTCAAAGGCGCTTCATCTCAAAGAATTCTGTGGGTTGGAGATCTGGAGTATAAGATGGATGAAAAGTTTCTTCGTGACTATTATGCATTTAATAATGATTTCGTATCTATTAGGGTTATAAGAAATAAGAAGGGAGGATCCAAGAGGTATGGGTTCTTGGAGTTCAAGAGCCATGATGCAGCTGCGAGGGTTCTGCAAGCTCACCGTGTAGTTGATGAGCTTCCAGATACCGAGATGCTTTTCAGCCTTGATTGGGCAAGTTTTGGCAATATAAAAATGGGACCAACCTTCGACATTTATGTCAGGGCTTTGTCACCTGTTGTTACCCCATATATTTTGAAACGAAAATTTTCTACTAAATATGGATCTGTTAAGGGAACTGAAGTTGTCATGTATAGGTTTACAGGTTTTTCAAGGTGGTTTGGTTTTGTAAGGTTTGGAGATGAGCTTGATCAAGTTCAGGCCCTCAATGAAATGAATGGCGCTTTATGTTGTGGTAAACCTATACGGGTAGGAAGAGCTACAGCTGGAAGAGTTACAGCCAAAAAGAAAAGATTTAGAGGCTGAATGATTAGCCTGGACATGATTTCAGTGAGACATTTTTGAAAGTTTTATCTTCTTTAAGTTCTTGCTGAAATCTTCTTCTCTTATAAAAGCACATAATGTGTGCTCAAAAGATTGTGATGGACTTGTTGATGGAAGTTAATTATCCACAATCAGTTTTTTTTATGTTTCTGATCTTGTGCATTTTGATGTTGGGTACTGGTAGATTTTGTTTTTTCTTTTAATAAATTTTTTTTTTCACAGCATTAGTCTTTATTGCTATCAAGTTCTTTATAATTTTAGGTAATGAAAACAGGGCATACACAAATTCACCGCGATGTAATTGGGTGGCTATTACTTAAGATTAGTATTTTAAGTTACATTAAAAAAATATAATTAAAAAGGATATAATTTATTTTGAATTTTCAATAAAATATATTTTTTTATTCTTAACTTTCACTCAAACAATTTGTTTATAAATTTTTATGTTGTTTAAATTTTTTATTGGTGTTTTGAAATATATATATATGAATATTCTAAAGGTTTCCATATATAATTGTAATGAAATATACACTTTCCTAAAAAATTAATCTAGGCTAATTAAATGGAAACAAATCATATAGAAGGTAATTTAGATTGAATAACCTCACAAGCTTCACAACCTTACTAATATTATTTAAATATGAAAAGTTAATTGTATCTAATTATTATGGAAAGTCAAAGTATCTTAAGGATAATGATTTTTTTTTGTGGAATCATAAATACATATCTTCAAAGCTACACCTATTTAATTAGAGAGTGCAATTTTGAGAGTGGTTTGAATTTTTTTATTTGATATATTTTTGTAAATAATTTGGATGGCTAATTATAATAATAACTAATGATGCACTTTGATTAAATTGAATAGTGATATTTTACTCTATAATAATTTAAAATAAGTTTTTATTATACAATAAATATAGTGTATTTGAGAATTGGTAACTTCACAAACTTAATAGCTTTATTTAAATTATTTAAACATGAAAAGATATTTAATTATTTCTCATCTAATCAACAAAACCAAAGTATCTTTGTACAATAAAAATTTAATTGAAGACACTCGAAATCATAAACATCTAATTGAAGGTTGCAACTTCATTTATTATAGAGCCTACTTTTTGAAGAGTTCTTAAATATCTTCCTTGAAATCATAAATACTTATCTTTAAGGCTATATCTCTTTTTATTGGAGAACTTACCTTTGTAAAAGCTTTTGATTTTTTTAAAAAATTGATATATCTTTGTGGTAATTTTAGGGACTAACTTTAACCATATATTATGACTAGTATTTTTAGTTATCATCATTGAACTGTATTAAGGGTAGTTTTTAAGCTTTAATTTGAGTCAATCAAAATTTATTATTGTTTCTGATACATTATATTTAAATTTTCTTAAACTAAAGTGTAAGTTTCTTAATTTTTCAAATTTTCAATTTTTTTTTCTCAATCTTATTGGCTAAAAAATTTAAGTGCTGAGAGTGGATTTTCTAGAATCCTAAGGATTAACTTTTTTATCATAATTTTTCAAGATATTTTTGAGACATTTTTTCTCCACTTTAGATTTTGTGTTTGAATTTTTATTTTATGTTAAATATATTATTTTAATATACAAATTTAACTAATTTACAATTTAATTTATTCAAAATATAAATTTTATTGGAAGTCATAAAAATTAAATAATTATTTTATACTCTTATAATATAAACGTTTAAAGTTGAAAATAAAATTTTAAAATATTTTTAACTTATTTAATGTTTGCAATTTAAATTTAAAATATTTATATTTACATATTGTAATTATTATTATTAGTATTTTAATTATTGAATAGTTGAATTTACTAAATAAATTTTAAGTTCACAAAAATGACACCAGGTTCAAGTCTTATGACTTAGGACCATGGAAAATCATCAACAACATAAATTTGGTATGTTAAACCAACTTTAAACCTTGAAATTAAGATTGGTTTAAGTTTGGCACAAAAAGGAACACTACCCTCTCATGGCCCCTCCATACAAATTTCAAACACAAGTAAACAACACCAATCACCCCCACAATACAACATAATTTTTACATTTAGAAAATGAATTGACATCACAAGGGAGTTTATATAATACAAACTCAATCTTAACCTCTCCAAATAGGTTAGGTTGTCTTCACAAGTAATTCACAATATGTCACCACAAAATTTCCTTGGGTCCACTAGCCAAGGACTAACTTGCACACTAGATCTCAATGGTTAGTTCATCATCAACAATCTTAACCAAAGTACAAAGTATTAATATATACTGTATCTACATTAACATTTAAAAATTAAACATCTTAAATGCATACTTCCATTCTCATAATGCTATTATCACATTCATCAATTAAATCACCTTATAAGTTAAATGAACATAAATTCACCACATGTGAAATACACTACAATCCATGTCAAGTCATAGAATTAACTACTCATAGAATAAGGAGTAAGATCATCAAGTTAGTTCAATCATTCACCTAATATCACAAAACAATAATCAATGAAAATATGTATATATATATATATATATATATATATATATATAATGCATATATGATGACATCAAGGTATACCAAAATCAAAGATCCATGATAAAAAAATAACTCATATGAAAATTGTCCATGAGGATCATAAAATAATCAGCATTAGTGACATAACTCTCTAACACTAGGAGGTGGGTCTCATATAGAGAAGATGGCCATAATTTCTCCACCAAGAAACTATTGTTTGAGTGAAACAAGTGTCAAATTTTGCTTCTAAATGTAGATTCCTTAATATTTCCACCCAAAATATCAAGCTATTGCAAAGCTATTCCAAAATTTGTTAACAAAAAAGACTCTAATAAAATATTTGTGAGAAATTGAAGAATGATGTCTCACCAAGCATGTCATAAAACAGTTAGCTACTCCAAATGGATAGTTTGTGACACAAGAGGAGGCTAGGAGTCCTAGAATGGGGGGACAACATAGTCATGGATGTTCACACATACATCTTTCAATTGTGCAAGAAACATCCATAAACGATCAGGTCGTATATAAACTAAAAGCTAATTCTAATGCTTGCAAGGAAAAGGGATATGAGAAGGACAATGTTTAGAAAAGAGAAGTTAAGGTTAGATAAATGAAATGAAACATGTGGGAAAAGGGATGCCAAACAAAGAGACAAGCTAGTCCTCCTTTACACACAAAATCAATCCTCATCCATAAACATGTAAATGCTTATGGCAAGGTTTCTTCAACTTAAATTACATGATCTTATCAATATATGTGATGATATTACTTGGGATCTATGGCCAATGGCCATTCAAATATAGAAAGATGATACACTTCCTTCTAGGGGGCATGCGAAAATAGATACATATGCCTTGAAAGAAGCAAAACAAGGGGTTCTCTATTTGATGAGGTATGAAGAACAAAATATTAAAACAATATTCCATTAATCAAGAACCAAAAGCCTAGTGATTGGCTAATCATTTTACACTAAAAAAAAATATAGCTATAATTGTAGAGAATGATTGAAAGATATCTGCAAGAGGAGTGAAACCTTGTCTTTAAATATAATGGGAAAAATCCCTTTCCATAATAAGAGAGCCTAAGAAAAGAGAGAGAAGAGGGACATATGTTACAAGAAGTGTGATATTCATTGGATGATCCTTGGATGGTGTCCAAATAATGGATATAAGACACAAAAATGGTTAGAAGCTTGACCTATAGCTAGTTAGAAACATCATGCTCTCCTTACAAAATCCATGAGCGACTTACCATGTTCTAGTGCATGAATCCTCCAAGATCCAATAAAATCTAAATCTTAACAATTAATCACAAATTTTAGGTGGCATCATGCAATCAACAATTGCTTGAATAGTTAGGGTGTGTGTTGAACATTATGAGGAGAAAGCCATGTTAGGATTGATGTCAAGGATCAAAAGGGTAATCCAACTGGAACCTAAGAGCCCATCATCCATGCTAACTTTAAAATAACT
Source organism: Sequoia sempervirens (assembly GCA_007258455.2). NCBI lineage: Eukaryota > Viridiplantae > Streptophyta > Pinopsida > Cupressales > Cupressaceae > Sequoia > Sequoia sempervirens. The sequence continues at coordinate 117,941,407 of VDFB02086081.1, read as the reverse complement.
AAACTTGCCTCACATGCCTCTTAGTTGGGGGAGGAAGTTTAGCATTGCATGATTCAGGGACACCACAACAAATGATAATTTATTAATACACAAATGCTCTAGTGGTTTGCATAAAGTAGGAGACTTAGTGAAAATTCAAATGTAGTAAAAGACATCACTTTAAGTTCCTACTCTAATTATATTTGAATAATATGTTTTAACAAACCATGAATTCATTGGATTGATTGGATACCTAAAAATGAAGTAAGATTTATCCTTTTATACAACACTTTAGTACACAAATTTGAATCTTTCATTGAATCTTTCATACGCATTTAACAAAGAAACAACTAATAAATTTTTTTTGACTTGAACCCATAATCAAATTTAAATTTAAAGGTTTCAAAATTAAATCTATAATTAGAACATACATTCAACCCGAATTAAAGAATAGAATATCCACAAATCCAATTTTGATTCTAAAATATAAAAGTTAGATTTACATACAGAAATTTACCGACTTCTAAAATAAAAAGTAACACTTATATAATAAACATACATTCAAAACAGACAATCAAAATGAATCTAAAATAAACTGAAAGAACTATTGAGAATGCAGTTGTCACCCTTACATATGTACATCTATTGTTTTACTACTGTCTAATAAAAAGCTTAATTGGAAATCCTTTGGTAGGAAGTGGAGGACATGGATCCCCTGATATCTTTTCGTTTGGGTCAATTGCAGAGTACCCACTGAAAACTTTGACAAAGTGATGGGCAAATAATAAAATCTCCATCTTGGCAAAATCACATCCTGGACATACACGAATGCCTCCTCCAAAGGGTACATACGTATAAGGGGCTACATTTGCCCCTTCCTCGTCAAATCTGAAAGGCCTGAATTTGTCCGGCTCCAAGAAATATTCTTGCTTCGTCTGTGTTGAATATGGCGTCCATAATAGCTGTCCACATATATTAACAAATTGTGTTGAATCTTAAGCTGAAAGTTTTTACAAACCTGAAGTGAAATTAATGGAACTTTATGATATAATGCAGTTTTGCAAAAAGCTTACTTTCCAGTCTTTTGGAATTATATAACCATCATAGTGAATATCTGTTATGGCTTTACGAAATCCTCCAAACACAGGAGGAAACATCCGCAGAGTCTCCTGAGCAACTTGCCATGTGTATTTCATATCTTTCAAATCATTCCATGTGATTTCTTCCCCCTCCTTTTTGCTGGATGCTATTCCCAATTGCTCTGCTTTACACAGATAACAGATTACACAACGTAATAAAAATAAACTAAACTAAATCTTTACTCCTAAACAAGATGTTTTTGATAAAGTAAGGAGGGTTTTGAAAGGGTCCGGAATCTTGTACAAAGCGAAAAAATAGGACACTGCCAAAACACCAAAGTATCAAATTTTACCAACAAGACTAAACAGCAGAAACAAGTTTTAAAGGAGACCTGAAACCCTCACAAAAAGCAAAAAAGCAGCAGAGACGCCACAGAACAACCGAAACTGTCAACCAACACGTGGCCACCAGAAAGGGGGCACGCCCAAAGAAGAGCCACTCCTAAACAAGATGTTATCGCGTCACAGGTGCTAAATTTAACCTTGGTCTGAAGATTTCTTCCCAGATCAAAGTTTACATGTCTAGTGTAAAAACAGGGTACAGCTAAATAGGCCCTGGATATCCACTGACCAAGTGCATAAATTGGCTCAAATAACTGGGTTATGGACCATCCAGATTTATTTCAAGAAAAACTCAAAAAAAAAATATTCTGATTGATAAGAGGTATTTTCCAGTGTATTAGGTTATGCTATTTTTATGAGGATTTACTGTGTAGTTTTTGAGTCAAATTCATTGAGTTTCGATTCATATGTATTTGTTTCTCATGAGAATGAATAGTCCACTTAACGTTTATTGTATGTAGGTGATGCTCACAAGAATGAAACATGCTGACTTCCAAGGAGGTCGACCATCCCATTACTACTCCGACTCAAATGCACTTAACCAGTTATTTGAACCACTTTAGTAGTATTCCTTGAGCTGTAGTACCAACAACAAAAAAAAGTATAATACTACTCTGTTGAAAGCAGGGGTTGCCAATAAAATCTGAAATTACCACTATATGTATGTATGCTGGAATTATAATTTTGAAACTTAAAGGAAGCTCACAGTTAGAGGACAATTTTTGAATTGTTTGTGGGTGTTTTAAGACATCCATTTCAAGGTCACAGGGTCCCTGCAAATTGTGGGCATTCGTAAACTTCAATCCCTACCAATGATTGTGGGTCTATCAATAATTTAAAACTCAGAACCAAATAATTTTGAATTCGAGTCTATTTGCACTCCATTATTTTGGCCCTCAACTTTTCCTTAGTTAATTCATCAGCACCCTCCTCAAAGATCTCATTTATGGTATTAAAGACAACTAAACAAGGAGAGATGCTAATGGAGAGTGTGCATACATACCTTGGGACATCTTTTGGTAGCATTCTGGATTTGAGGACAAGAGCTTAAGCATAATGGTGATTGTTGAAATGGTGCTCCCAAATGCAGCATGAAGCAACAATGAAATGTTGTCCAAGATCTCTTTGTCTGTTAGTGGGTTCCCTCTTTCATCTTTGAAGTTTAAGAAAACAGAGAGCAGATCCAGGTTACCTGAATTAAGACCACTTCTTCTCCTTTCTATTACAGAAGATAGAATTTTATCCACCTCCAACCGTGCCTTAAGCGCCTTGTGAAAGCTCGTTCCGGGAAAATTCACTGGAACAGACAAAGTTCCCGCAAGAACAGTGTCGAAAAGCCTATCAAGATGTTCCTGTTCATGCTTGTCAGTTATGCCGAAAAACAAGCTGCTTGAAATGGAAAACAGAAGGTGCCTCACCAGAGGAAGTACTTTCACTTCATCTTTTCCTTTCCATTGTCTGTTGATCTTATCTTGAATGACTCTATTAATTTGAGACAAATAATTCTGCAATGCTACGGGATCCAGTGATCCTGAAAGAGCATTACGCAGAATCCTATGCTCTTCACCACTTTTGCTAGAAACAGAGTCTTTCCCCATAAGTTTCAGGAAAGAAGCGGGCCATGAATTTGTCAACAGCTTATTCTCATTGGACAATATGAAGCGATTTCCAGAGGATCCTGAGACTACTACTGTGGGATGCCCAATTAATGAAGTCTTGAAAACGTGCCCGAATTTGTTCACCCTTTTATCGAAAAACTCTTGGGCTCTATTTGATCGAAGTGCCCACAAGAACTGCAACGTTTCTCCAATCAAAGGGAAACCTAAACTTCCTGGGGGAAGCCTATGAGATGGTTTGCGTTTCAAATTCAACAAAAGGATGAGAATCCCAACAGACACAGCAAAAGCTGTGAAGATAAAGGAAAGAGTAGGAGGAGAAAATATCAGTTCCATAACTTGCTTGGATTTACCAACTCTGTTTATCAGAAAATGATCCGGCAACGCAGAATTTATTGGGAAACTATATAACCTCTCATTTGGCTGAGCTTCCAGACAGCTCTCTGCACATGCTGTTTGTGCGTGTCTTAGAGAAGAATCTCTCGAAATTTGACCCACTTGAGAGAATTCTAGGTTGATGTGGCGACGGGCTTCATTAATGGGGGAGGAATCTTTTCAGTTTACCGATTGAGTGAGTAGATGACAAGAATGAGAAATCTTAAAAAAATAGATGATAAGAGTAAAAAATGGATTGCCTTAGTGATCAATCTAAGAGAGTAAATGAAGAATATTATCTGGTTTATAGAACATACCATGGCACTAGAGAAGTTCTAGTGGAAAAAAAATTCTGCAATTAGAGATTTAATTAGTCTATTGCAAGTAACTTAATTCCTTTTTAGTTAGTTTATAATAAAATGTTGTATAAAATTGAAGTTAAGATTTTTAATCTAAATTTAAATTTTAATAAAAAATAATGATAAAACTTATTTTTTTATAAAAGTAATTAAATTATAGTAAAAAAATTTAGTAAACAATGTTTTCATAAAAATATTTATAATTTAATAATAAAACAATCCAATAAATAAATGATTCTTCTTTGAGAAAGAAATATAATAGTTTAGCCGAGGCTATGATTTATATTCCTTCTTTTGTTTATTTGTCCTCTAGCAAGGAAAACAATTTACCCCCCTCTATGTTTAGGTGACCTTCCTAATCACATCCAAATGGGGTTTGATTCAAAAAAATATTGTAAAGCTAAATCAAAACAGAGCTCTCTAAAGCTTTATGGATTTAAACCACCATAGGTGGTGGTCTTGTTCTTTGTTGTCATAGAGCTTTGATAAATTTGGTCCCACTGTGTGTAGTGTTGTGGCTTGTTGTAGTGTTAGGACTCTTGGACGTTCATGTTGTTTTAGGTTGTAGTAGGGTGATTTTCTCACTTCTATGTATGGGTTTAATCCTTCTAGTTCATATCTCTAATCAAAAGTGTTTTCCATAATAAAAAATAAATGGATAATCTAAATTTAAAATCTTTATTGATTTGTAAAAAATGATATAATATAGAAGTCTACAAAACTTCAATCTAGAAAAACATGTTTTTATAGGAAACTTGTTAGGGCAATGCAACATAGGTGCATCAAAAGATGTTAGGGATTGTTATGAGCACATGGTTGACTATTAATGGCAACACCCATGACAACAATCATTGCAACTATAGGTCTAGGGGGTGTTGGTCTTGATATGCCTTTAGATTTTTTGGAAGGTAACTCATTTATTTTTGAATTTGATCTCTGTAATTTTGAAGTTCTAGCAAGAATTATTACTAGTTGGACCACAATTAAACTCCCTAATTTTATTTTGTAAAATAATTGAATATGACACCCTAAGTTAACTTCAGCTATGACTCTCAAAGGAAAAAAACTCTAGCTTTTTATAAGAAATTTTTAGTCAAAAAGTTCATAGTCTTTGTTAAAGATCTAAAACCATGGGTGATTGGATTAATCTCCACTATAAGCCCTTATTGATGAGCAAAATGGGCATTTGGTTTTGTAGAAGAGGATTATATGTGATCTTCATTAATATAAAGGAATAAAATGATATGATTTTTATTAGTGACTCATGCATTTTATGAGGGAAAATGGATTGAAGTTGTGAAAATATACCCAATGCAATACATGTTTGGGTGGAACTTCCCAATCTCCCTTTAATTTACTGGGATGAAAAATCTTTAATTACCATTGGAAACAATTTAGACCACTTTAATGATAGGCTGAACCACAGACAATTTTTCGGTAACTCAAATTTGCATGGAAGTCAATTTAGAGAAATGTCTCATTAAAGCCATTGAACTAAATCTAGATGGATGGTCATATATGCAAGTTCTTGACTATGAATGATTTCCCTTCAAATGTAACAAATGCCATGAGTATGGTCACTTTATTAAGGAGTGTGAAAACAAATAAATTGTGCCTCAAGTACCCCAAAACACTTAACATGCCTTCTTGACAATATAAATTTTCAACAAAAGAATGGTCAATATAATAAGAGTATCAAACAAGAACAAAATAATTATTATTTCAAGGATGTTTAAAATATTAGGAGGAAATATTGAAGTCCTTTTGGAAGAATAAATGCACAATCATGTTGAAGTTAGTTCAAGAGAAGTGTGAAGGGAGGTAGAAGAACAAATCCCTTTTGAGGGAGAGAGAATAATAAGTCAAGTTGAAGTTGGTTTAAAAGAAAAGCAAAATGAAACATAACAACTAAAAATAACTAATCAATTTTTTTTATGCACCCTCATATGGTGGAGGAAGTGGATAACTTAGTCACTTCTTTGACATGTTTAGCTCTTAGAAGTGTTGTGGATGTTATTTCATTCAAAACCTTGACTTGTTCACTTTAAGATCTTCATGATTCATTGTTTTCTAAATTAATAGTTTAAAAAGACTAAGGATGAAGACAAGAACCTTTATTGATTTCTTTAAATTCAACAATTTTAAAAAAGAAGATTAAAAATGAAAATAAACGAATCATTTATTATTTAAAAAACATCAAATATTTAAATCAAATAGTTTAATTCTTAACTTTTATTTTCTAAATCCAAACTAAAATATTAACTTTGTAATATATTTTCATACTCCTTCTTTTCAATTATTCCATAACTCTTCATTATAAAAATAAATAAAATAAAAATTTCTAACTCTCCAATACAAACCAACCACTTGATTCCACAAACAGCTTGGCAGGCACCAAATGTAATAAATGAAAGATTCAACTACTTCCACTAGTCTTTATTTTTAAATATTCTAAATGTAGGCATTTGTACCTCGAGATTTTAAAAGAAATTTAAAAACCCTTGGAAATAGCTTACCATTCGATATATTATAAGAAGTCTATTAAAAATATGCACATCTTTACGAATAATTTGCTTAATGCACGTGAAGATGTGGTAAACTGTCCCTCCCACCAGATTATGCGGGCCTTATTTCAATAGTTATCTATTGTGTTTTTGTTGTTCCACTTTTCGTTCTCTAATGTAGGTTAAAATATCTAAGATGAGTTTAAGCCTTTAGAAAACAAATAGAATGACATCAAGAGGATGGAAAAACAAGCGCTATACAAATGAAAATATTTTCCACTTTGGATGTCATCCTCTAGACTAAGAGGAATTAAACCCACCAATTTCCTTTATATTAATAATATTTTAATGATTGTGAATCATATTGACAATCAATTTGACCTAAGCAACACATTACTAGTGGTTGATGAATTCAATTAGTAGATGAAAATTTAAAGTTTTGTCGTAATTTAAATCAATTAAGAAGTTTTGAGCAAACCTTTCCTATTTTCATGTGGTGCTTATGTGACAAAAAGGATTTTGATTAAGAGAATTGATAATGGTTTCCTATGCATAATATATTAGGATAATAGACATGCGATGTGGAATTCAATTTTAGTTGATATGCACACTTTTTAACATAAAGAGGGATAAAAATTTATTAAAACAAGAAAAAATAACAAAGCAAGGCCATTAAATAGCCTTATAAAGCTCCACCAAATGGTCCAACTGTTGAGACAGATCAGGGGGTAATTGACCCAATTCATCAAGTTACAATCATGAGTATGATCAGAAGCCCATTTAGCCAAACAATCAACAACACCATTCCACTCACGAGGAATATGAGTGAAAGTAATAGACTCCAGAGAAGCACAAAGATGGAGAATCTGTTCAACAACCAAAGCCAAATGCCAACTAACATCATCTAACTACTACCTATTCAACAAGTTCACCACAACCTGGGAATTAGATTCACATATGATCCGACACTAGCCCAACTGACTTCCATGCTCCATAGCCAATAAAATTGCCTGAGCCTTTATAAGATTATTAGTATAAAGACCCTTATAAATAGAGAAGATAAACTGCACAGCCCCAGAGCTATCCCACCAACCCCACCAATGCCAGCATGACCGGAGTTTCCACGAGAAGAGTCATCTGTGTTAATTTTAAGAACTCCTTGAGGAGGAGGGGACCATCTTCCCTCTCTATTCACCTTTGGGGTAGGATGTTGACATCTGTTGCGCATGAGCTGTCGTTGCAGAGGAGGGAGATGAAGATGATTAAAACAACCAACATCACCAGTAGCCACATAATTTGATAGATCACACTTAGCCGCCACCATTTATCCCAAAGAATGCAAAATCTTCCCCCACAAACGAGGTGCCACCAATTGCACATCCTGAAAAATCCACCGATTCCTCTCCAGCCAAAGATTCCAAAATATGAAGGATGGGTCAATAGCCCAAGCTGCTTGAAGAAAGGAGGTAGAAATAAGAGCCCTACCCCACCGATCCACAAACTCAGCCAAAGAGGAAACATTCCCATAGGGCGTATTCCACACCCTCCACCAGAAATGCCAAATCTCCTGAGCATAAGAACAATGGAAGAAGAGATGAGAGACACTCTCCTCCACAACACGACACAAAACACAGATTGAGGAGCCTTGGAATCCATTCTTACATAAATTGTCCCAAGTAAGACACTGATTTTGAGCCATTAACCACATGAAGAAATTGCACTTGGGCCATGACCACTTGTGCCAAACTTGCTTCCACCAAGGGACCTCAATATCTCTAAACAATTGCCTACCCAATTGCTTATAACCAACAGACATAGAGTACTTCCCAGACCCATTTGAACCATCCCAAGCCAAAATATCTAGTCCCATCAGAGAATTGAAAGAGCAAGAAGCTAAAAGCTGAGCAAGCTCACGCCTATCCCCCTTCGACCCCCCCAGGTGGCCACTCAGAAGGGTGCTTCCAATGAAAGGTAACAACAGAGCCACAATGTTCAACGATCTTGTAATGCTCAACAATATCCTAGCCAGTTGTAGTAAAAACATCACAAAGGGGCTGAAGATGAGGAAAAGCAGACAAAATAGGTAGATGACCATTCCAAGAATCCAACTAAAAGAGAGCTTGGGAGCCCGATTGACAAATCCAGAAAAGCGCATGTTTAATCAACTGAGCCCCCACTTTCAAAGTATGCCAAATCATAGAACCACTCCCCTCTAGAGGATAGCAAGGAATCTCAAAAGGAGCAACACCTCTAAGATACTTATAGTTGAGAATACGAGCCCATAACTGATGTTGATTGGTACACCAACACCAGTAAAGCTTAGCATCAAGAACTTTCCCATTCAAAATAGTATAGCATAAACCAAGACCCCCTTCCTGCTTTGGTCTACACACAGATTCCCATTTAACAAGGCTCCACTTAGAAGACATCAAGTTACCACTCCAAATAAACTGATGAGAGAGAGTGTCAAATTCCTTAAGAAAATACATAAGGGTCGATTGGACAAAGCACCTATAGATAGGGAGGACCTAGATAACAGAGTTAAGGAGAGTAACTCTAGCAGCTGTAGACAACCATCGATGAGTCCAATGAGTTGCCTTCTTTCTCAATTTATCAAGCAACATCTGCCATGAGGATCTGGGCTGATGACCAATAGCAAGTGAAATCCCAAATAGACAAAGGGTAGATACCCAATTTGAAATCATAGAATAGTAGCGATCCTCTACTAGATAACCTGAGGGGTGTTAAAAAAGAAAATAGAAGACTTTTGTTCATTGAATTTCTGACCCGAAGCAACAAGGTAGATATCCAAAGCTTGCCTAAAGGATTCAGCTTCATGAATACGAGCCAACCCCATAAGAGAGGTGTCATTGACAAACTAGAGATGAGAAAGCGTTGGCAGATCCAACCCCCACTTCCAACCATGAATCAATCCTTGAGAGACCCAAAATTTAAGAAAGTGACCCAACCCTTCTGCCAAAATGATAAATAGATAGGGAGAGAATGGATCCCCCTGATGAAGGCCCCTAGTCACCCCAAACAGCTCTGAAGGTTCCCCGTTCACAATGACTGAAAATGAGGAAGAAGACACACAACTCATAGTCCAACTCACCCAATCAGGAGAAAACCAAAAGGCCAACATAATATTTTGAAGAAAACTCCATTTAACTCTATCATAAGCTTTAACCATGTCCAACTTGATGAACATAGACCTATCCATAAAGGTCACCATGGAATGAATGACCTCAGAGGCAACCACCACCCCATCCAAAATTTGACGACCTGCCACAAAGCCTCCTTGCTCCTTCGAAATGACAATAGGAAAACAAGATTTAAGCCACTCAACAATTAACTTCATAATAATCTTATACACCACATTACAGAGTGCTATAGGTCTAAAAAATTCAAACCTATCAGCACCCTCCTTCTTAGGAATGAGAACTAGAAAAGTAGCATTCAAGGCACGAAGCATCTGCTTATTATGAAGAGACTCACAAACAACTTCCAACAAATCCAACTTCACAATGTCCCAAAACTCCTGGAAAAATTCAACTAGGAACCCATCAGGGCCAGGAGCCTTCCCCTTATTCATCCCAAACACAACCTCCTCCACTTCAAACAAATTAATTAGATGTATAAGAGAAGCATTCATCACATTAGAGATCAAAGAAGGAATACAAGCAAGAACCATATTCTCCTCAACATCAACAGGAAGTGAATCCTTAGAAAAAAGAGCAGAGAAGAATTGGCGAGCTTCTCTAGAAAAATCTTGTTGCGAAGATATGGCTAAGCCTTCATAATTAACAAGATAAGAGATATAACACTTATTCCAACAAGCCTGCATAGAATGATGAAAGACAACAGTATTCCTATCCCCTTCTTTAAGCCATTCAATCCTATCCTTTTATTTCCAGAATATCTCTTCACGAAGTTCCCACTCCTCCACCAATTTAAGGGCTTGGGAATCAGCATGCCCAAGAGCCTCTAAGAATCCCAGATCCCTAATCTAGCGAGTAATACTAGCAAGAAGCTCCTGCACTTCCCTTTTCTTGGTTTGAAAATTTCCAAAACACAACCTATTCCATCACTTAAGATGATACTTGACACATTGCAGCTTCTTGACAAAATAATACATAGAAGTATTGTACGCTGGGGCCCCATCCTGCCACCATTGAGCAACAAGATCATACAAAGAAGAATCACGAAGCCACATAAGCTAAAATTTGAAAGGAGGATTCTTTGGATTAGGAAAATATGTAGCTGAAAAGTTAATTGGCTAGTGATCAAAGCCACACCAATCCAGAATCTTAGAGAAAGTGACCAAACTGCCCCCAACCCAAAAACTAGAAACAAGAAACCTATCAAGCCACTCAGAAATTGCCTCTGGCCTACTCCGCTGATTATTCCAAGTAAAAATTCCATTAGAGGGTTTAACATCAACAAGAGTTAAAGAATCCACATTAGCCCAAAATAAATCTGAAGTAGGACCCAGTCTCGACAACCCCCCTCTCTTCTCCTCAAGACACAAAACATCATTGAAATCCCCAGCTAAGATCCAAGGCAGATAGGGTGCACAAGACCTAACATATCTGATATGGGCCCAAAGTTGGCTTTTACCATGGATGTCAATTGGAGCATAAACATTACTAACCAAAATAGTTTCACAAGAGTCCAAAATTGAAGCCACCATCGAAATAGAGGAAGGGCTAGAAATCCACCAATGAGGAAACACCTTACGAGGATCCCAGAAAAGAGCCAAACCTCTAGAACTTTCCCTAGAACCAATACACTAAAATTGACTAGAAAACCAAATACAAGGAGCATACTAAAGCATGAAGTCCACCTGAAGCTTGGTCTCCTAAACACAAAAGATATCTGGAGAATGAACCCCAATCAAATCCTAAATAGCTTTTTGATGGGAGGTGCTATTCAACCCCCTTGCATTCCATGAAAGAATAATCATGAGGAAGGTTGAGCAAAGTGGGCATCAATGGTCTTAATAGACCCAGATTCCACCAGCAAATCCCCAGTAGTTTTAATCTTGTCCACATCATTCTTTCAACTAGATTTAGAGGAGTTTTTGAAATGCCCCTTCTTGAGAGGGCATTGTAGCACCCCTAGATAAGAAGTCAACCCCCTGACCTTTACCTTTACCTAAAGAAAAAGCCTCCTTAGCTAAATCTGCTAAAATAATATCATCCTGTAAGCCAACGAAAACATCCAGAGGCTCAGAACCCTCTTGTTCCAAAGGCAGAGAAGTGTCCTTAACAAAAAATTGCTTGTTCCAACCTTGTATCCATGCTAGTAGCTCCAGATGAAATCCCAACAGGAATCCCCTCCTCCAAGGCCTGATTATCTAAGACCTCAAAATGATTGAATCCCTGATCATTCTTTTTGTCCTTTAAGGCCCGCTTCAGACCCCTCCCCTTAGCTTTCGGCTTAACATGAATGAAGCCATCCTTATCAGACCCACCCTTAGCCACATGCACCTTTCTTTTATCTCCCTTCTCCATCGAAGGCCCCGATGAAGGAGGGGAAGAAGCCCTATCTGAATTGGATACCTAAGGATATTGGCACTGAAGGTGTCCATACTCATGACAAAAACATCAAAAAGGGAGGGACTCATAATCTATCTGTTGAATCCACGAGGTATAACCAATACAAATTTCCAAAGAATATGGAAAAGGATTATTTAAGTCAATTTCAACACAAATACGAGCATAATATAATACCTTTTAAACCAAAGTAGTCTGAGCAATGGCAACCGACTTCCTGAACAAAGCAACAATCCGGTGCAAAATATCCTCTCTCCAGAACTCTAAAGGTATCCATGGCAAGTGGACCCTCACAGGAACTCAGGAAGGTAGATCTTCGGCAACATTGAATCCCCCATGCCAGGGTTTCATGAACAAGCCCATGCTATTGTAAAAATATGACCCTTCCTAAAAAACATGATTACGATCTGAAATGCAAGAAAAATCAACCAAGAAATATCCATTCCTAGCCACCAAAATATCAAAATCACCATCAACCTACCAGGTTCGACGCATCCAAGACTCCAAAGCCAAAAGGGGAATACAAATACCTAAAAACTTACAAATCAGAATATGTTGTGTCCAATAAGAGAATTCCTCATGCACTAATTCTGGAGAGATAACCAGAACTAGACGAGCCTGGCTCTACAACAAACAACCATTTACTTTTTTAAGCTTGGAGCTCTCCCCCACAAATGAGAAATCTGTCCCGCTGGCATGCATGTCCACCAAAAGGCCCTAAGGCAGCTTCACTCCTGCAAGAACCAAACTTTGGGATACCCCCTCCATATCCCACACCCAACACCCAATGCAGAATCAAAAACCCAACACTGAAGCCTCCCAACACCCCAACACCGAATCACACACCCAACCCCAATACCAAAACCTCCCAACACCCCACCACTAAAATTCCACCCCTCACACACTGAACAAACCCTTAACTGTAGCACCAAAAATCCCCCACAAACCACCTTCACTCACTTCCCCGCCCAAATTAAACCGCCACACACCACACTGCTGAAAGCACCGCACCCCACCTCACATCATAGAAATGCCAACATAGAGAAAGAGAGGGCCCAGGGCCTGTTACAGGCCGCAGGCTCTCGACGCCTGCTCTCACAACTCATGCATCCTTCACCATATAGGCTGTCAAAGTTTTCGTTGATATGCACACTTAATGTTCAATTGAATAGCCTTATTTTTAATATATTTTAGATGATAATGATAAATGCAATGTAAAAGAGAATGTTAAGCAACAATAGTAGTACCTAGATTGAATATAATCTTAAATGTAAGCATCATTAGCTCTTAGGAATCAAAAACACCACATGATTAATATAAGAAAGAGTCTGAGAAACAAAAAAAAAGAAGAAAAAATATCATCTCAAGAGCTTGAAGCTATCAAGAACACTATCAACTACTACAATTTATTGTCACAATTGCATGAATGTCACTTTGTAATAAATAATGTTTACATGCACAATGGATTGATAAAAACTTAAAAAAATCACCATGGAGGTTGTTGGTTCTTGCTTGAAAGAGAGCTTCCAAACAATTTCCTTCTTCTTAGAGTTATAGAATAATGAAGCCTCTTTTCTTCAAATTGGAAACAATAGAGAGAGATAGGGTTAGAATATTTCTCAATTAGCCTATAGAGCAATTATCTACCCAACTACTAGCAATCTTAAGGAGAGATTAATGCTTGAACAATCATTAGAATCATGAATTTTTATAGAAGGCTAGCATGTTGATTGAATTTTTGCATGGTGCCCTCTCATACAAGAAAAAAACAAACTTAGAAAAATGGTAGACAATAGGAATCCTTATAGAATTATGAAAAATATGACACCAAAGTGCTAATATCTTAAATTTAAGATAATTCATACTTAAATAGAAAAATGGACACAACATATAATGTGAATTTGTAAGGTTATACAATTTTCAAATTTATATTTTGACCCCACTTTAGTGAGCATATGATCTAAACTAAATATGTATGCTAAAGTAAATACATAAAATAATAAATTATATCAAAGGATAATCTATAGGATATGATTTATTCAAGTGAGGTGTATGTTTCCCTAGAGAGACTTGTGAAACTAATCTATGATATCCTACAGAAAGAAAAAAATATTAAATAAAATTGTATAAAACAAACATGTTAGAAAATTCCTAGAGTAGTTTGCAAACACATCACATACAAAAGAGAACACAATATGAACAATTATTCAACAATAAACACTCAAGAGAAGGAGAGAGAGGGATACTACAGAGATTTGTAAAAGAGGTGTTCTGTATGATGTGTTTTTAGAAGGAACACCAAGTATAGCTAGCAAGCTATGTTAAGATAGATCACAAACACTACAAAATTCATTATAAGGTGACCATGAAAATACCTAAAATAAGAAAGGACATATGAGGACCCCTAAGTTAACAAGTTGCATTATGTTAGGTGGCTCATATGATACCAAAACTACAAAGAGTTTAAAAATAATCAACACCATGGAGGTGGATGCTTTAGGGAGCATAAAAGTTTAGTGTGTGCTATAAGAGCCACCCTTTAAATAATCGCATAATACAAAGAATGCATAATATTTTAATGTAGAAAAGGGGAAAGGAAGATGCCAAGAAAAATGAGACATCAACAAGGATGTTGTGAGCATAAAATATGTGATATTAGGTTCATGGTGTGACACCACACAATATAGAGATACCCCATGGAAATTAAAAAAATCGCTTGAAAACACACACACTGAGTGATCTAGTGGCTTGGATTCAATATAATATTCTAGGAGTAATGATCCTTAGATATTATTTTGAGGAAGGGTTTGAAATATCATTATTCCCCAAGCCACATGGAACTAAAAGTACAAAAGAGGAAATGAACATTGAGATAAATAAAAGAATTGGGTTAACATGGGAGATACCTAAATGCCTCAATGCTTTGCATTGTCCCAAAAAATTAAAAAATAAATATACCAAAAATAAAAGAATATGACAATAGGTTTTCCCTTATATATTTGTGTAGCTACAAGGGTAACATGGATCCTCTAAGGAAGACTAAAAAACAAACAAGTATATGTATAGGGATAATAAATTAAACATACAAAAACTTATGTTCTGGGTATGTGCAAGATCATCATGGAAAAAACAGGCCCTTAAGTGGAAAAAAATTCAGAAAAATCAGAGTTAGGCAACTTCACGTAAAAAATTGAATAAGTTATCTATATTATTTAAAAAATATGTAAGAATAGAATTTGTATCAAATTGAATTTATTTTCTAAACTACTAGGTTTGTTTTTTTTTTTTTTTAAATCTATTTGGTGAAAATTTGAAATTTCAATGCAGAGTACTTAAATTTCAGAGAAAAAATAAGAAGTGGGTGTCTTTCTGACCACCCTAACCACAATAAAATGATAATATTTTTTTATAAGATTTTAGATATAAGTAGAGGACTCATGCCCGATGTGCACATATTTTGTAATTTTTTTCCAAGTAAATAATTAATTATGAATTTTTTATTACTACTTTTTAAAAATATAAAACTCGTATGTCTGACCACCTTAACTTGGTCAAAACTTCATGAAATTAATTTTTTAATTTTTTAATCCTATAGTATGTGAAGCATAGAATGACGATGTTTTGGATTCAAAAATGTGATGACCGCTTTTGAAAGTTATAGATGTTTTTCAATTAGCCTATCAATTAGGACTTTAGTCGTAATTTCAATAGAAAATGAATAATAATTACTTATTAAATTTAAAGTAAAGCATAATTTATATCGATGGAAAGTTGAGAATCTCCTTTAAAAACCCTTTTCGTTTCATCAATTTTGGGTAAAAAAATAGTCGTCAGCCACATACCCATCATATTGCCACTTTTTGGCCCATCATGATCCTGCACATACCCTTCTAATAAAACAAAGGTATTCCTTTACTAGTCATCATTGAATGAAATACCATGCACTAAATCTTGATCATAGGAGGAAGGAGGAAGTGATTATACAGGAAAAACAATTAGATTAGTGCACAATAGGTGTCTCACTTGCAAAAAGGGATAAGGAATTCATTACAAGCATAAAATAATCTTGAGTATCCTATGAGGTAATTTTCAATGATCATGTGAAGATTGAAGATAGTGCAAGAATGTCCAAAAAGGAAAAAATAGGTAATCCCTAAAAGAGGAGGTGTTTGAGTTACTATTTGAATATTAAATAAGTGGTATTTCACTACTAGCATCCTCAACTAGAGTAGGAAGAGGATCAAAAGAAGGTAAATTTTACAATATGAAAAGAAATAATGAAGAGTGGTCTTAAGGTGGTGGAGAAGGTGGGCTGAGTTTTTGTTTATGGAATGGTGGGGTAGGATAATTATTTTTCTTTATTTTGGGAGATGGGTGAGGGATTTCTATATCAATGATGGTGGGATGCGAGACCTCAATAAAGACTTGGTGTTGGGTATGCTAAAAGGGAATGAGAGAATATAGCGAATATTTTTGTCACCTCTTGCACCTCTAGGGTTTTGCACCTAAAAGGAGAGAGATAAAGATCAACACTTCATTCAAGAACAAACCCTTGATATTTCAATGCAAAAGGAGATTGAAATATGTCAAAGGAGATTGTTCCTAAAGCTGAAACTTGATAAAGAAGATAAACTATTGATGAAAAACTAAGGAAATATAAGATGTTTGAAAACATGTTATGATATGCAAGGAGACCTAAGAAGATGAATAGAAATGGAAATAAAACAAAACAGGAAAGTAAGATAGAAAGTGTGCACCTAAAAAATGTGTTGAAGATTGGAATGAGGACTAGAAATGTTGCTAATCCTAGAATTTTAACCTATTGGGACACTTACACCATTCTGGGCGACTTAGTCCTAGATCTGGAAAATTGTTCTAGAGCCCATTTCAGCCAAATGGGTATCTGAATCTATAGAAATTTCTGAAAAAAATGTATAGTGGGACTAAGTTTCCATTGATGGCGACTTAGTTCACTTTAACTTTTCTAAAAACCTGAAAGTGGAAATGAAAGCCCTCAATTTGCACTTTTTGTTCCTCCAGGTGTCTAGTTTTGAAACTACCAAATTCAAGCCTGAAAGTGGTCCTTGTTGTGGATATTTTTACCTTTCCAAAAGGGAGATGACTTCAACAAGTTTGAAACCCATTCTTCAATGATGTCCAAGCCATCCAAGCACCTAAATCTGCAATCACACAAAAGAAGAGAGAGAAAATGTTGATTGTTAGGTATTAGGGGTTTGCCAAGGCAAACCCCATTTAGGTAATTAAAACTAAATGATGAAATAAAATGATGAAAAATGATACATGAAACAATATAATTAGAAACTTGCCATGATGATGGATCTTTGAATTGCTGCAATGATTGATGAAGAATCTTTCTCTTGAATGCCTTAGAATTGAGCTTGAATGCTATCTTGAATGCATGATTCTTGCTTGTTTGACTTGGAAATATGAATAAATGATGAATGAATAATGAATGAATAATGAATTAGGGTTTAAAGGTCTCCTTTTATAGAGGAGAGTTAAGTGAATGGCTAGAATAAGGATCATGATCAAGGGCTAAGATTAAATTAGAAAATAATTTAATCAAGGATGGAGGTTAATTCAAAGAAGAAAGACATGGATAGATAAAGAATTGAGGTGGAAGATAAGATTGGCACAAAAAAAGAGGTGATAGGAGAAATTAAATAATCTTTAAATAATAAAGATTATTTAATTTAGGTGGCCAACATTGGAGAAATAAATAAAATATTAATTTTATTTATTTAAAAATAAAGGTGAGAACAAATAATTAAATAATTAAAAATTAAAAATAATTATTTAATTATGGAGGAAAGGTGGAGTGTTAAACACTAAATAATTAAAAATAATTATCTAATTGAGAGGGAAGGGATAATTAAAATAATTATTTAATTGGGGAGAAAAAAGAAAGGATAAATTATTAAATACATATAACATTTATTTAATTATAAAGAGAAAAGGCTAATGAATAATTAAATAATTGAAATAATTATTTAATTATAGAAGAAGAAGGAAAAACTAACCTTTGAATTAAAATAATATTTAATTCAAAAGTGGGGGGGGGAAGGACCATTAGACTTAAATGCTAAATAAAAGTCAAGAAAAGTGTGAAAGTCATTTACAATTTTTTACAACACTTTTACAAGACATGCATTTTATTCAATTTGCAAGGGTCCAAGACCTAATGTGAATGTGTCAACTGACCACATTAAAACATTAAATCTAGGAAAAACTAGGCCAACATTCATAAGAAAGACCCAAATGAGCATGAAAATGTCCAAGGATACATTTTTTTACGCTACATTTAGCCCCCACTTTAGTGAGAGGATGAACTTGCTTCAAACTCACACTAAAGTAGACATTCAAGAAGGGTCCAATTGTACCAATGTGGGTGGTATAGGATAAAAAAGATGAAGGAGGTGATCAAGACCCCAGGATCCAAGATCCTAAGTCAAACCATCATAAGTACAAGAGGACAGGAACAGGGTGAATGATCAAGATATGCAATCATGCAATGGAAATAACTAGAAGAGAGAGAAGTATAAAGGTAAATCAAGCTTTGACCATTTGTCCAACACGTTGTGGATCAGATCTAGGTTGTTTGTCCAAAAATGCATACTCATTCTAAGTCAACGGAACTCTTGGCTGTTTGTTGGGTGAGAAGTCCTAAAAGGTGAGAAACATACACTCATGGCTGGTATGTACTCACACACACAGGTGGCTATGGGGAAAGTCATGCCTTAGAATGGGCTTCCCACTCAACCATACTAAAGTTATACCTCCTAATAGCTTTAATAAGGTGCCACAATGAAAATTATTTTGTAAATGCTTTTGGATGTTATGCAAAACTTTTGTTAAAGGGGATTTTGATTTGTTCATGTAAGGTCTTCTTCTTAGAGTGCATTGTGCCTAATGTCTTTGAGAGAGGACAAGTAAAGGTGTCAGATCATTTCCCATGGGATGCCTTGTTCACATCATGCCATGTCAATAGACCATACACTCTTGGAAGGAATCAAACCCAATGACACCACCAAGAAGAGGACACATCACAAGAAAAGAGAAAAGTCACGCCATGAAATTTTGTCAAAATATGTCATCTGTGTATGCCCCCACTTTAAATAAATTGGTACATCATCACTGTGAGCTATCTATTTAAAGTAGCCAATGATAAATGAAAGAAGGTCCATGGGAGCCAACTTGGAAAGCCCTATTCCAAGTCATATGTTTCTGAATTGAGGTACATCATGAATAAGTACATCACATACGAGTCAACTTAAGGCATGTTGTCCGCGTCCAAAGCTTGCTCTTATATGTTCACGAAAGGTTAATTTTGTAGAACTAAGTTGAGCAAATGAAACACAAGGTTGTTTTGGTTTAGATTGTGATATTTCACACTCTCCCCTAAAGGAAGGCGTGAAACCCCAATCACTACTAGAACTTGTTTTTGAAAATGAATCATTTGTATATGACTCTTTGGACCATGATGGTGAGATTTTGGAATATTTATTGAAAGGAGGTGTAGAATCTAATGACCCCCAATTATCAAGTGCTAAAGAGTTTTTTTACATTGAAGGATTAGCATCAACTTGTATAGGTTCAAGTTTTGATCTAGGAATGAAAGTATTAGGGGAGTTGGAAATGTTGTGATCATGTGATTCATAGGTTCGTTCATCTGTGTCAACCATGTATATCTTGTTGTTGTATTCAAATTTCATTGTATGGTATAGAGGAGAGGGGACTCCTTTCAGAGTATGAATCCATGGTCTCCCTAGGAGAAGATTATATGGAAGGGGTCCTTACATGATATGGATAGAGGTAGGCAATACGATAGGTCCAACCTCAATAGGCAATGTGATCATCCCTAGTGGTTTCCTATTAAAATTGTCAATGCCACGAATATGAACATCATTAAGTTGGATAAGCTTTTTGTCCATGCCAATTTTTTTAGGACTTGTCAATGCTACAAACATTGATTTCAACTCCATTGTCTATGAGAGTGTGCCTAACTAAAGTTTCATTAATGATCACCTTTATCATCAAGAGGTCATTCGTATTTTGAATCTCAAATGAGGGTAATTCATGTTTAGGGAATGCGATTTATGACTGGGTGACTTGCATGGGATGAAAGGTGGATGGTACACTATTCAATTTTATTTAAGATTGGATCTCCTCTGGCTTTATTTGCAACATTTCTTGAAATAGACACTTGAATGTAGGTGATAGTTGAATGAGTTGTCATACAAATATATTAGCAAGAGTCTTTTTAAGGTCCTCAACACTAGGCATACTATGTTGAGGAAAAGGTAATGGAGTGAGAGTGATGTGTGGTTGCCTACATGTTTGAGCAACTAAGTTACAACTTAGTTGCTGCAAAAAATTGTTACAATTAGATTGCATCATGGATTTAAAGAAACCTTTTACTTTCTTATGTGATTCAATAATGGGAGGTGACTTAGGAAACTCGCTAGTTAAAGGATATCCCACTTGTGTCATCATAACCTCAAGAATATTGTCTTTATTTGCATAATTTGTTAGTGAAGGGGATTCTAATATCACTTTATTATCTTCACCTAGGGAAGGTTTAGTGTTTGAAGGATATGTATCAATCTTCACATTTTCTTGCACCATGATATTTTCCCTAGGAGAAGAGTGTTTAGGAGAGCTACAAACTAGATGTTCTTGACATTCAAAGGTTGGTTCTCCTAAAAGGATTTCATTGCAAGTAGGAGAAGGATCAATGGTTGAATTTTCTTTCTCAATAAGGGTTTCACTAGGTCAAGGGGGAAAACTAATATTCTCATGACCTTCATCAATTGTGTTTTCTAATATCAAAGTATCTTCTTCACAAGTAGGAGAGATACTAAGAGAAGAACAAATGCTATTGTCATGATTACCTATGGTTGTGTTTTCTTGTTCATCATTTTCTTGTCCACTAAGAGAGGTAAGAGGAGAGAAACAACTAGGATTCTCAAAACTCTCATTGATTGGTTCTTCTAACACCAAAATATCTTCTTTGCCAATAGGAGAGATATTAGGAGAAGAAAAAATATGATCATTAGGAATGTCCAAGGTTGTATTCTCTTTCACTAAAACATTCTCATAGGGAGGGGATAAGAAATATTTCTTAGCATGTCTAAATATGTAAGACACTAATATTGTTTGAACAAAAAATGAAAAGTAGTTGTAACCATTTCATGCAATGTTTCAACAATGTAAACAATGTATATCCAAAGATGCAATTTTTTTTTATCCAATATATGCAAAGCTTTAAGAATGCAAATAATGTATATGCAAGAATGAAAAAGAACTTTTACGAAACACATGAAAATTTTTATGAATAGAAACATTGTGTATGCAAAAGTGAAAAGTACTTTATCCCATTTTATACAAAATTTCAGAAATGTGAGCATTTTCAAATCTAATGATGCATTAGATTGAAATGATTTGAAAAATGACTACCCTAAATTGATGTTCTTGAGCTAGATGCATAAAAATTTAATGTTCCCAAAAATTTCTAGACTTGTAGTATATGATACTAGGAGGCTTAAGAAGCACAAAAATGAGGTTTCCGATGTTGTAATAGACAGTTTAAAATCTGCATTGGGACTAAGTCGCCCAAAATGGAAAATGAGTCCCAGTAAGGGTGTTTTTTCTAATTTTCATAAATTTTCAATTGGTTTTGATGGTTTTTAGGATGCATGACCTAAATAATAAAGGAAAATTCAATTTTTAGATGTTTTTCAATGATTTGAGATGATAAAATGCAAACTATATGCTCTTTCACTAATGCAAAATTTTAAAACCCTAGAATGCAAACTAACTAATGCAATGCAATGTTAATGCAAGGTAATTATAGGATGATGATGGACTCCAAAATTAGAAAATGTGATGTTCTAAGGCCAGGTTCAACAAAATTTAGCAAAGATTTTTGTCACCTCTTGCACCTCTAGCGTTTTGCACCTAAAAGGAGAGAAACAAAGATCAACACTTCATTCAAGAACAAACCCTTGAGATTTCAATGCAAAAGGAGATTGAAATCTATCAAAGGAGATTGTTCCTAAGGCCATAATTTGATAAAGAAGATAAACTATTGATGCAGAAATAAGGAAATATAAGATGATTGAAAACCTGCTATGATATGCAAGAAGACCTAAGAAGATGAATAGAAATGCAAATAAAACAGAACAAGAAAGTAAAATAGAAAGTGTGCACCTAGAAATGTGTTGAAGACTGGAATGAGGATTGAAAATACTGTTGATCTTAAAATTTTGACCTGTTGGGACACTTACACCATTCTAGACGACTTAGTCCCAGATGTGGAAAACTATTCTGGAGCTCGTTTCAGCCAAATGGGTATTTGAATCTACATAAATTTCTAAAAAACATGTACAGTGGGACTAATTCACCATTGATGATGACTTATTCCACTTTGGATTTTTTGAAAACCTAAAAGTGGAAATGGAAGCCCTTGTCCTGCACTTTCTCTTCCTCCTGGAGGTGTCTAGTTTCCAAATTGCCAAATTTGGGCCTAAAAGTGACTTTTTGTGGATATTTTGACCTTTCCAAAAGGAAGATAACTTCAGCAGGCTTGAAACCTATTCTTCAATCATGTTCAATCCATCCAAGCACCTAAATATGTAATCACACAAAAGAAGAGTGAGAAAATGTTGATTGTTAGGGATTAGGGGTTTGCCTTGGTTAAACCCCGTTTATGAAACATGAAACATTAAAAAATATAATTAGAAACTTGGGCCATGATCAATGGATCTTTGAATTATTGCAATGATTGATGAAGAATATTTCTCTTTAATTCCTTATAATTGATCTTGAATGCTTGATTCTTGCTTGCTTGACTTGGAAATATGAATGAATGATGAATGCATGATGAATGAATAATTAATTACCTAGGTTTAAATGTCTCATTTTATAGAGGAGAGTTAAGTGAATGGATAGAATAAGGATCATGATCAAGGGCTAAGATTAAATTAGAAAATGATTTAATCAAGGGTGGAGGTTAATTCAAGGAAGAAAGACATGGATAGATAAAGACTTGAGGTGGAAGATAAGATTGGCACAAAAAAAGAGGTGATAGGAGAAATTAAATAATAAAGATTATTTAATTTAGGTGGCCAACAAAGGAGAAATAAATAAAATATTAATTTTATTTATTTAAAAAGAAAGGTAAGAACAAATAATTAAAAATAATTATTTAATGGAGAGGGAAGGGATAATTAAATAATTAAAATAATTATTTTATTGGGGAGATAAAGAAAGGATAAATAATTAAATAAATATAACATTTATTTAATTACAACTTAGAGAAAAGGCTAATGAATAATTAAATAATAGAAATAATTATTTAATTATAGAAGAAGAGGGAAAAACTAACTTTTGAATTAAAATAATATTTAATTCAAAAGTGTGGGGGGGGGGGGAAGGACCATCAGACTTAATGCTTAATAAAAGTCAAGAAAAGTGTGAAATTCATTTACAATTCTTTATAAAACTTTTACAAGACATGCATTTTATTCAATTTGCAAGGCTTCAAGACCTAATGTGAATGTGTTGACTACATTATGTACAACATTAAATCTGGGAAAAACTAGGCCAACATCCATAAGAAAGACCCAAATAAGTGTGAAAATGTCCAAGCATGCTTTTTTCTACGCTACAGAGAAGAAAGTGAGGAATTGTAGATCATAATGATATTAGGAATGTCCATGGGCATTGAAAATGGAGGTATATTGGGGTATTGAAAATATGAGGATGGTCTATTGAGTGTGCCAAGACCACTTATACCTATTTGGGATGAGGTTGGTTTGGATCTCAATGAGGGATATAAGTGGTTATATTAGGAGCAATCAGAGGTGGGGAATGAATAGATGGATTAATTACTAGATAAGAGGTGATCTCATAAGAGGAGGGTGCTTGATGTTGAGAATGTCTTGAAAGAAGATTTCTCTATAGCCATAGTGTACTAATGCTTCTTATGTTATCTTGCAAGATGCTTACTATGGTGATGGGACTCACATTAGGTTGTAAGAGGAGGGTGAATATATTTTCTACTTCAGTTTCTAGATGCTCCCTATTTGGGGATAATAGGAGTAATAGCCCCAATAGCCAAAGGTGTAGAGATCGGGGGCGCATAAGGTGGGACTTGCACCAAGGGTGGATTTCCTATTTATATCAAAGAGATAGGTGGAGGAACTAAAGCTAACATTAACTTGGGTGATGACCAATTGATAAACAAAAAGGTTATTGTCATATTGGTTTATTTCCCTTTGCTACCAACGAGGTGGGTGGGGGAATAGAAGGAACTACAAGAGCATATTATTAGGATAGTATTAGATTGGACTATGGAATATTTCAAAGTTTGTGTACATTACTTGTAATTTTATTGTTTTATTAGGACATCTTGGCAATGAACTACCTAAGTATACTATTGTATCACATTATCTCATTTATTTATGATTCATGTATAGATGATATGACATATGATGACATGGATTGAATGTATATATTTTTATTGCATTGATGTAAATGGGATTACTTTTTGTTAATTTGAGTAATTGAACATTTATACGGCCTCTAAACCTTACAATTAAAGTTTGGAGGAGTGAATAAAAGAGAGTTCAATGTATGTAGAATTCAAAAGATAAGAAGATTGAACAGTTGAAGAAAATAAAAAATTAAAATACTTGTAGGTTGTCTATGTTGAAAAGGAAATAGAGATGAATGAGATGTAGAGAAAGCCAAAGAAGTGATTGGAAAAAATGGGTCGTAGCTAGAACAAAAAAAAGTAGAAATAATGAACAAAGATTAAATGCAGAAAATAATGGTACAAATTGTATAAGACTATGGATGAGAAATGAATTTAAATTGAATTTGAAATTGAATTTTTTTTGAATGCTAATGCAATTTTTTTCCTAGAAATTAGTGATAGATTGAGAATAGTTATTTTATGGTGAAACCCTAAACTTGTTTCAATTGACAAACAAAATTATCAAATTGAGTTGTTGCCTAGTTGCAAGACAGAGGGATTGTTGGTTTTCATTAATTGGTATTATTTTGAAAGTTGTTTTGTTTTATTTTATTGTAACATATAATAACCCTTCTATGAAGTAAAAATTTCTAATTTACACCAAACAAGTAAATAAACTAAGTAACAATGGCAATGTAATAAAAAAAATTCTTTTCTTTGTTGATAATTTCCAATCAAAATGCATAACATATTACAACATGAATTCCATTTCATTTCATATAATACATCAATTTAAGAAACATACATTTACATACATATCTCAAAGAGATTTAGAACAAATAGTTGTAAGATAGTCCAAGATCCTTTCAAATCTTGGTTTTTCTCTCACCTGTTGTGGAGGAGAAGCATCACTCAGGTGATTTTCTACCAACTACAGACTCATAATGCAGTCTCTTGCACATCTATCACCGATAGATGGACCTTACCTTCGATGGAGATATTGGTAGAGTAACCAATAATGAAAACCAATTGAGCATAGTGTCATGTCCTACATAACTAGAACTTGTATACTGCAATTTATGTCTAGCATGTAATATTTGATGACGGTGAATTAATAGTGTTAGTCTCGGTAGTCATACAATCTATAGTGGAGTCTCAAACATTCACACTAATTTTTCCAAAGTGTTACATTCAATATTCCTACTAAGAGGACCATCTATCACATACACTACCCAGGGCTGATTTTACTCAAGGCTATCTTAAGCTATACATAGGTATTTCCTTAAGGGGATAGTCCATCATCCCAGATAACCTACAACCATATTAATTTACTAGGATTATACCTACGTAACTAGCAAGTACACAACTTAGGTATTTATTTCTATGGATAATCCATCATTCCAAAGATAACCTATTTACTTGGATAACCCTACTTACTCGTAAGTATATAAAACTCTCTCCCATACTAGATGACCTCTCCTAGGAGTAAACATAAGCTATACTAATTAAATCAATAACTTAGCTAAATAAACATATGTGCTTCTCATGTTCAATCATACCTAGCAAATAATACATATGATAAACACCCATATCCTACTATAGAGTACATAAAAATGCATTATAAAAATAACATAATAACTTCACTTTCCTTTTCAAAGTATTCTAAACTTTCAAATGCATATATTGGCAAGACATCTCAACCATGCATGCAAGAAACACCATTCAAAGTAAAATAAACATGAAGAAGAGATCCTCATGCCTGTTATCACTTTATCCAAACTAATGATAGCAATGCAGCCCTCTCCAATAACAAATGGATTGATAATCATCTTCTCAAGAATGTCAAACTATCTCTATCTCACTTGTTCATAGCTTACTTCTCTCAAAATATAATCCCCTCTCAACTATATTATCTCACTCCTATCTCTCTCACAATACAAAGCAAAGTTTCGCTGGAAATATAGAGAAATATGAGATGCAAAAGATATGTTCTGTTGAAAGAATGTGTCCCTCACAATGAATTGGTTCAACTATTTATAGAGCAACCAAGCAGCCTCAAAGCCTATAGTTTAGGCATGTAAAAGGACAACAAACTTCATGCAAAGAAACTTAGTAATAAGGTGGTAATCAACTAAGCTCAGACTCGGCTAAACTTCCTACAGATCAACTAGTTTTCATGATAGCAATTCAAAGACTTATTCCAAATGCACATGGAGAATTCAAATTGTTTCTATGAGAAGACATCTACAACAAATCAAACACAAAGGTGGCACCATCTACTAATCTATTTCCTTCATATTTGGCACCATAAAACTCAGTCAACTTCCATAATATGACATCAAACTTCAATCATTCTAAATGGTGAATGAATTGACATATATAGCTTAATACATGAGACAAATTCAAGCATGATCTCATTAAACACGTCAACTAAGTCAAGCATTCTACAATGAGCAATATAAAATGCAAAGCTATGCCATATGTCATGTGCTATACACAATGATAATCGGTTTCCACTAGCAGTCGATAACTATTAAATCGGATTTCATAGACATGGTCAACATTGACCTTTATTCCATAGTCTATATCAACTATAAAATAGCCTTTTAAATCTGCTTAGATAATAAGAGATAGTTGATCTCAATTATCATATATAATATGTACAATAAATATTATTATATATATATATATATGCATATATATATCACAAGTCTAGAATGTAAGCACACATTCAATATATATATATATATCAATATAAGAGTACAAGGATTATTGTATATAATAAACACATTATAACAAATATATGCATATATATAGGTATAAACATATATTCCTCTATGTACATGTATGTGTATGTATATCTATATTGATGAATTTGTATGAGCGTGTCCATTCACCAATGCACACATTTATCGATATACATATACGTATGGATACATGTATATACTATACACACATATATATGTTAACATCCATTTCACATATAGCCATTCATAGTTACCACCATATTGATAAGTGTGTACATGTGGTATATCTATACATATGCATATATGTGTCGTTAGATCTCATTGACATGCATGTGCATATATATAAGTTACATGCTTCCATGTACATCCCACTTGTCTATATGATCATAATAGCACAAGAAAGATCTCAAAAGCTCAAACAAATAAACATCACCCAATGCATGTAGAAGTAAACAAGACTCAAATGCATACATACAACTAGGGATGGCTTACCTATTACCCATAATTTGACTTAACTCAATCTTTCTAATGTGTTGTGTATATATGCTCAAATAGTTACTTTTACCAGTTACCCGACCAAGATCTTCTCCCGAGTGATACTTCCCCTTTTCCTAGAGGAATGGAACACATACCTGCATCCATTAACACATGCACATGGCAATCGTTTGTTCATAACAATATGCAGTATACAAAAGTATCTCCAAAGTTAGAATAATGATAATTCAATAACCTTTAATTACCTTATATGCAGTATTTCACCATGAATAACATCAACTAAGGTAGCATTCGAATGAGACAATCATCAAATGAGATAACATTCATATTGATAACAAGGTACAAGAATAATTTATTCATCTCTAGAATTCACATTACATCCATATTTACCCTATGTACTAATAATAAATAGTAACTCTACATTTGGGGTGTAACATACTTCCCCCCTTATGAATCATCATCCCTGATGACCTAAGGTATTATTAGAACATAACAACTAAAATTACATTATTCAACATTGTCAAAAGTATCAAGAATATTAGGAAATTTTTTCCAAATTTCCGCATTGTCCTCCCAAGTAGCTGTGTCTTGTATGTAATGGTCCCACTGGACTTTGCATTGCAAGACCTCTCTATTATGCAAGCATAGCTTATGTGTTCCTAGAACCTTGATGGGCTTGAGAGTTACTACTCCAGGGTCCTATACATGTAAAGCAGTCCAATAAATTACATGATTATCCCATGGTATATACTTTTAAGGTAGGACACATGGAGTACATTATACATTATGGTAAGAGCTAGTGGTAAAGTGATATGATAGGATATTGGATTCAATTCCTCTAGAATCTCAAAAGGTCCTACATAACAAGAGGCTAACTTAGAATACTTTCCAAATTTAATGGAGCTTTTGTGAGGTTTCACTCTCAACAATACTTTGTCACCTAAGGAAAAATTATGGGGCACTCTCTTAGCATCAACATAGCTTTTTTGTCGATTGTTAGCTTTAGCTAACCTTTTCTTAACTAATTTAACTTGTTCATCCATTTCAGCCAACATTTTTGACCCAAGACTTACTTGATCCTCAAGTTTATCCCAACTTATAGGAGTTCGACACTTTTGACCATAGAAAGCTTTGAAAGGAGCCATTTTAATTATAGATTGATAAGAGTTATTATAAGAAAACTCAAATAAGGGTAAGTAATCCTCCCACTTGTACTGCTAATCCATGCAATTTACATCCTAAGCAGATCTTTGAACACTTGGTTTACCCTTTCCATTTGTCCATCTATTTCTGGATGATACATAGAGCTTATATTTAACTAAGTCCCTAATGCATAAAACAAGGTTTTCCAAAACCTAGAAGTGACACGTGCATCTCTTTTTGAAATTTTCTTTTTAGGAATTCCATGCAATCTAAACACTTCCTTCACAAATTTTCTTGCTATGATAGGTGCTCCATCAGTTAAGTTACCTGGGATAAAATGTGATACTTTTTTATGCTTATCTACTACCACTAGTATGGCATTGTGCTCATTCCTTGACATAGGAAAACCTTGCACAAAGTCCATACTTATAGCTTGCCACTTCTTTTCTGGTATATCATGTGGATATATGTGGATACTTATTCCTTGACATAGGAAAACCTTGCAAAAAAGGATGATGATGCTTAGCTTTCACCCTTTGACACTTAAGAAACCTATCCACAAAAATAGCAGCATCTCCTTTGAACATTCCCTTCCAATAGTATAATGGTTTTACATTAGCCATCATTTTTGTCACTCTAGGATGTCCAAGGTATGGTGCTTCATGTATTTCCTTCCATACCAGATTTCTTAATTCCTATATGTCAGGTACATACATCCTACCCTTATATCTCAATAAACCATTAGGTTCAAATTGAAAACCTTCATACCTAGAATCTTGTGAATTATCTGTGAGTGCTTGCTTCACTTGGAACTAATATTCACACTCTTTTCACTTTTGGAGTACTTGCCCTTTAAAATCGATTTGGATTGCTACTATAGAAGCAATGTGTTATCTTCGGCTTAATGTGTTGAAAACCCGATTTTCTTTTCCTTCAATATAACTAATAGTAAAACCATAGTCAGCTATTAACTCTATCCATCTTATTTTTCTATCATTCAGGTTAGGTTGAGTTAAAAGGTATTTTAACCCATTATGGTCAGTTTTCAACTTGTTGATGGTGTTTTCTGCACAATAACTCAAACAAAATATGATATCCTATCTCTCTTGAAAGGTAAATATCTATCAACAAGCTTCAAGAGATAACCCCAAGATCTCTAATTTCAGGTCTTGACAATGCAAAAACAACTCAGTGATAAAAGTGAAAATGCTAGTAATCACAAAGGGACCTTACAAACATATGTTGAATCTTCAAACTTATCAGATTTTGCAATGTATTGATACTTGAAATCCTAAATATAACCCAAATGATAAAATAAATAACAAAAGGTAAGGGCTTAAGATAGATCCTAATATTGAAATTATTCCTAAGATCAACAATGCAAATGATAAAATATTTGAAATGGACCAATCCCTCCAAACTAATTCTTATTTAGCCTAGATTTCATTTGCAATCTTACAGAAATAGTGCAATCTTCTAAGGAATTAAATATTTTCAGATCATGAGCCATTCATTCATACTAACCCTATTTTGTAATTGAAATGAATAAATAATCATAATTGAACTAAGCACATAAATATAAGGTCTAGAGGATAACTTTACACACCAACTCACAATCAACCAGTTGCTAAAAGTATGGACCAGGGATTGCTACCAACACTTCAAACATCAAACCACAAACCACAAACACCATTGAATTATATCTAACTCTAAATCTAACATATATCAAATTTTTTTCAAATCAATCTAGAAAGATAGAATAACAAGAACCATGAAAGATAAATCAATACAAGAAAGAGCACCAAAAACCAATGTCTTTACTTATATTGAATCACCCAAAAGTTGCAAAAATTATAGTATTCGGTATTACAACAATTGCTTTCAGAATAAACTAAATCCTAACTCAGGCTCTTGCTCTATCACTTAGCTTTCTCCAAAATCTAACCCTTACAAATGAGGAAAAATACCCTATTTATAGAAATTTTATGCTAGGTTAGCCCAGTTAAGGCTACAAAATTGGGTGGCCAGAAACAGGTTGGCCTAGAAACTCTTTCAATAAAATAATAATTCTGGTATTTAATGCTTGATACTTCTTCCAGGTCGACCTGGGTTATCCAATGTAGATCGCTCTAATGCATGTAGAGGTCAGAAGAAGAAACGTGTAGAAAACCCTAGATAGATGGGAAGCACAAATTTTGATGCAATTATGCATTAATTGGCCCCTTGTCCTTATCTTGACCGAATTTATCTTGCACCCTAAGAAAGATCATCTCTAAGTCATCCTATGGTGGGGTGATCAATACTTTAAATCTTCTTTCAATTGATTTAATCTCCTCCCTTGATTCTTTGATGATCTTGTTCCACTCTACCTTGAGAGCTTGAAACTTCTCCATAACAAAAATATAGGTAGCTTCATCATCCAAATGGTGGGCAGTAATTGGGCCATCATCAATTGGAGCATAAACTTCATTCCACCATTTTCTTAATTGTTCTAGGCTTAGATTTTTTGGTGAAAACTTCTTTCTTTTAGTAATTACCTCAAAGAATAAGATGCATTTATTATAAATGTTATTCAATGTATTCCCCACCAGTTGACCTTGTTTATGAATTTTCTTTAGAACTCTCTACTTGATCTGCAGGGCCTCATACCACTCCCAAGGTTCTGAAATCTTTGAGGAAGACAAGATTCCATCACTTATTAATATTTCCTTAGTATGATCCATGATTGTCTTCGTTTTCTGCAGGAGAAGATCTACATCACACTTATCTTGTACCAATAAATTCTGCAACCACTCAAATAATCTATGTGCATCTCCACAAGTGGACAAAATTTCCTTAATCAGGCTATCTCCTCTAATACTTACTCCTTGAAACCATTCATGTGTAGCCCGTGTAGAAGTTTTCATATTTTCAAGCTCACCAACTGTCTCCTTAAGGTAAGAAACCTCCTGTTAATGAAGAACCAATTTGGCTAATGGACTGCAAAGGTTTCATGATATTTTGTAGATATTTCTTTAACTCTTCATTTTCTCTCTTCAATCCTTCCTTGGCTTGCACTTCTTTATCCAATCTTTCCAAAATTGTGGAAGCAGACCCCTTGAACTCTTCTACTTCTTTTCTTCTAGAGGTAGGCCCCAAATTTATTGTTTGAATATCGTAGTCTTTAGGAGTTACCTCATCCTTATTCTTATCTACTGCAGGAGTGGGAATATGAATCACCCTATTATTTGATTCATCCCTGTCAATTTTGGAAATAGTTTTTTCCTTCTTCTTTGATTTATCTTTTCCAATATTATCTAGTAAATCATCCTAGTTTGGAGGAATATCATCTATAACTACTTGCCTAATTTTTGATTCCTCATTGAGCCAACTAGGAGTAAATCTGGCTGTCGCTCACATTGTTTATCCCTTTCTTGTTGACTAGTGGAGGAGTCAACATTTGAATCATGCACCACAAAAAATTCATCTTTATCTTCTTTTTCTTTATCTTTCTCCCTATCTCCCTCTATATCTCCCTCATTCTTTTCCTTGTCATGCGTTTCTGTTACTTCACCAATTGGAGAGGGAGTTCTTTCATGCATATCTTCTTTGTTTGGGGATTTCTCTCCTTTATCCTTGATAGGAGAATATTTTGATGCCAAAGAAGATTGTATAATCTTATCAATATCTACCTCCATACTGTGAAGATCTCCATCCTTAAATTCTTTTGTGTCCTCACCTTGATGGATATCCCTAACAGTTGCATCTTTTGGCTCTTTTTCTTCACCATGCAATTCCTGAGTAGAAGGAGAGGTAAAAGTATCCTTTTGTTGTTTTGTAACAAAGGGAATCATGGAGGCACCTTCTTTTATGAAACTTTCCTTAGGGGATGGAGTTCTTGTTTTCTGGGTATAAACCTATGTTTTCTCTCCAAAACTCTCAATATTTATGAACTGTGGTCCTGTCTCATCTTCTCCCTTAAGAGGATCATTTTTATTCCTTGATGTTCTTGTTACTCTTTTCCTTTTAAGAACAAAGGTATCACCCTTCTCTTCCTCTTCCTCATGTTCTTCTTCTAGAGCATATTTATTCTCTTTAGAGGTAATCCTTCTCTTCTTCACAATGGGATTTCTTTTCTTTTCTTCCCCGGTCTTTGTTTGACCACCTTTGATCTTAATTTTAAAAGGGGAGCTCACCTTTTCTTTACCTTTTGGGTCCTGCTCCTCCTCAAAAGAAGACTTCATTATCATAATCCACAACTTAGTGTATTTGATTACAGGGGCATTGATTTGCTTCAATTATGTTATTTTTTCTTCCATCCAATCAATTGCACCTATAGGATTATCTTTAACTGATTCATAATCATGGGTTTGTATAAATTCTCCATCATCATCAATTTGATGTGGAATGGCCCTGATACTATATAGTCTAATCAAATTGGTAGGAAACCTAGAGAACTTCTTCTTCAAAACTTTGAATTCATCTTTAAAATTGGACCAATAATCTTCAAAGTCATCTTTATGTCTGAATTCCCTGTTGTCTCTCTTTTGAGCCCTACCTATTTTTTCAAATCTAGGCCTCTTATTGTGTAAGGAAATGTTGAAAGTGACCATATATTCATCATAAAATTGTGTTGTGGACAAGGAAGGGCAAGCCTCATGACCTCCAATCCTTAGTGGGAATTCATTAACAAAAACAGTTTTGTGCATACCCTTTTTCAAAATTGCATCAAAGGCACAAATTCGCCTTGTAACCTCCAAAAGAATGATATGATCTGTAGGATATCTAGGCAATCTATATGGAGCTCTCAGAAAACCATCAATCCTAATGTAAGAAAATTTGGGAAATTGTATAAACTATGCTCCAAACTTCTGAATCAATTCCTTAGCAGCATAAAAAATTATAACATGCTCTGCACCCTAGAGCAACCTTGTAATGTACATGGTGAATGCATCATTCACCATTCTATAACCAAGAATATCCAAATGTAGTTGAGGGTTGACTTCATAAATCACATCTTTTCCAAAGACTCCTTGAGTGCTCAATCCCTTATATGGATGGAACCTTGCCAAGACATAGACTAAATAAGATGTCATAGTGAAAGTCTTGGTCTGCAATACATTGGATAACTGCTCAGGAATTATCTTACTAGTTATTCTTTCCCAATGGTAGTCTACACCTTGTTCCATTCTCACTATCAAATAAAACATCCAATTTCAAACATTCCTACATTCTTTAGACCCATCACTCTACTAAGAAGAGTGATTGCATCATAGTAAACTGATTTAAACCTGGCCTTGAACAACTATTTTGGCAATTTATAAATATATGCCTTTGGTTTCTCTAACCAAGTATTAATAACCTCTTATTTGTATCCTTCTCATAATATTTCTTGATTATATCAATATCAAATTGCACTACATGGGATCTATCTGGCATGTCAAATGTTTGGGAAACCAAGACAAGAGAGAAATTTGCAAGCACTTTGCCCTGTGGACCAATTATTCTCTGTGTACCAAGATCATAGTGTTGAGCACACTCCAAGACAAGCTCATAAAATTGCACTATGGAAGAAAACCAGCCACATGAGCCAACCCATAATCTCTTATTCTCCTTACCAAAATAGAAGGGTCGCTTGCTACCATCCTTGCCTTAAATTCTTCATAGTCCCACTTTCCCACATTAGTTTTAGTCACCTCCAACCAAATAGAAATAAGTTTACTCTTTGGAATACTTCTCTTCATATCCAACTTGATCCTTTCATCTTTTGAAATAAGAGCTTCCTCAACATCAAGATCCATTTCTTTGCTCTTACCCTTGCCAGCAACAACCTTGCTTAATTCAACTTGTAGTCAGCAAAAGTCAAAATCAATGTTCATTACAACATAAAAGTTAAGGTTAGCCCAACATAAATAATATATTAATCATCAAAATAAGTCCAAACAATTACCATAATTTCCTAAAATCTCACAAACATGATTCTAGGATTTTCACCCCTTCATGGAAATTAGACCAAGGAGGCAATTCATGGATTTCATGACCAGGCGGAAATCATTAAGGAAAGCAC
This sequence comes from Sequoia sempervirens, assembly GCA_007258455.2. Taxonomy (NCBI): domain Eukaryota; kingdom Viridiplantae; phylum Streptophyta; class Pinopsida; order Cupressales; family Cupressaceae; genus Sequoia; species Sequoia sempervirens. The sequence goes on along the minus strand of VDFB02086081.1, from coordinate 117,906,608 downwards.
AACTATCACCCAGAAATCATTTAATCAACATTATAGCTCAAGAAATGGTAATATCTGACCTTTAATTAATCAAACTAATCATGAAATTATGCAATGTCCATTAATGCATTTCTATAATTTTCTCATTTTCAGAAATTTTCAGGGATTTCCATTCAAGACAAAAATTAGTGAAGATATCAAAATTTTGCATTTATATGTATTCTCAGGTGAATGATAGGGCGATGAAAATTTCAAAGATTTCTGAGTGTGAAGGAATTCCATGAGGTACCTAAAATCTCCAAGAGTCCCTATTCTTCACAATTTTGTCCAAATTGATTAAATGATCACAAATTTGGGATTTGGGCTCATATTTTTATTTGCTTTATTTATCCATAATTTAGATTTATAACTCATTCAAGTACAACTCAATTAATATTTAACAAGAAATTCAAAATACGTAATCCTAGGGTTCTTCCATGAATAACCAGTCAAAGGTTTGATACACTCATTCATTCAATCAAATCACAATCAATTCTTCCAAAATATTCAAAGGCAAGTAACAATCAGATACAAATGTAAAAAAACAACTCAAACTCGCACTTAGATCATCAATCCATCAAACATACATAATCCTAGATCCATCGAACCAGACCACCATCATGCTTAGCCCTAAATTCAAAGGACAAATATAAAAAGAATTGGCATTACTAGATTATCAATTCAATGGAGAGTTGCGACATTGACACTCAGGGGAGGCATCGAAATGAAAAGGGGACAACCCTAGTTTAATCATAGACCTCCAAATACACATAAACCCAGGCATAGAATACACATAATACCATAAAACCATACATACTTTTCAATCAAAAGCAAAGGCATCATGCACATACCATTGATGAAGTGAAACTTAGGAGGACAACTACTGGCAATAAACTTCAAATCTCACATAGATGCAAATGAGGCCAAGGAAACACCACCAAAACTAGGAATCCACAACTCCAATAATCCAGTTCACACGCAGCACCCTAGGACCAAGCTCTTCAAATTCGTTGTGAGACAAATAGGACCAATTTACCAACATAAAATATCTCATATTCCCATTAAATGCAAGATACAATGTTTGTATAATAGACATAAATGAGGTGAAATGACTGCTTAAAACCTACTTCGGGGATCTGAGGGGATGATGGAAGTTGGGGATTTGAAGACTCAAAGAAGATCAGAGAATTCTTCCAAATATCGAATTCCGCAAAATGCTAAAATCTCTTACATGTAACAATATAAGCAACAACCTTCAGGCATCTGATATGCTAATGGAAATAAGAGTTTTCCACATAGGGAAAAAATACCCGAGGTCCATGAGAAACCCAAAACTCACCCCTAACTTAGGATTTTCAATGAATCACCTCAAGAGATCACTTACATAGGAAAGATAAGAATTCAAGCATGTGGCTAAACCTTCACAACCAAATGATAAAAATCACCCCAAGACCAAAGACTAGTCCAAGAGGCAGGACCACAGAAAACACCCAAAAGACCAAAAAGAGGGTCCCTTCTTTCAGTGGGGCGTGTGTGAGAAAACTACACAACACAAATCAAATGGTTTTCCTAGCAAATAGTGCCTCCTCATTTGCAATGTGTGAACTACAACTGCTAACTCTAAATCATGCGATACATAATTCATCTCATATGGTTTTAGCTTTCTAGATTCATAGGTAATTACTTTCCCATCTTGCATCAACACACCTCCTAACCCTTCTCTGCATGCATCTATGATGACCATAAAGCTACCTTTAGGATTTGGTACTTTTAAGATCAAAGTGGTGGTTAATTTCCCCTTGAGTAGGTCAAAAGCCTCTTGACACTTCTTAGTCCATTCAAATCTCTTTCCTTTCTTTTGCAAAGAATTAATTGGAAAAGCAATCTTAGAAAAATTTGTGAAAAACTTCCTATAATATCCCACCAAACCAATGAAACTTCTTACCTTTGTTACGTTCTTAGGTATAGGCCACTCAATTATTGCTTTGATCTTAGTTGGATCTACAATAATTCCCTCTACCGAAATCACATGACCTAAATAATGTACCCTCTTTTGGAAGAATGTACACTTGGAAAGTTTACCATACAACCTATGCTCTCTCAAATGTTTTAGGATAATTTCTAAGTGCTTGCAATGTCCTTCCTCATTTATAGAATAAATCAATATATCATCTAGAAAAACTAGTGAAAATTTGTAAAGGTAATCCCTAAACACACTATTCGTTGAGTTCATGAATGTTGTAGGTGCATTTGTTAAACTGAAAGGTAAAATAGAGAACTCATAGTGACCATATCTGGTTCTGAATGCAGTTTTAAAGATATCTTCATCCTTAACCCTCAATTGATGATATCCATATCTTAGATCTATTTTAGAGAATATGGTGACACCCCTCATTTGATTGAAAAGTTCATCTATGCATGGCAACATATACTTTTTCTTAACTGTAGCTTTGTTAAGCATATGATAGTCGATGCACAAATGAGATGTTCCATCCTTCTTTTTAACAAAGATGACTGACACTCCCCAAGCTGATACACTTGGCCTTATCAGTCCTTTCGACAACAATTCAACCAATTGTGTCTTAAGTTCCATAGGTTCAATGGTTGTCATCCTATAGGGTACCTTAGAAATAGGTTCTGACCCTCGAACAATATCTATAGAGAAGTCAAATATTCTTTTCAGAGGAAACCCTGGTAACTCCTCTGGAAACACATCTGAAAATTTCCTTAATATTGGATACTTCTCCATATCCAATTTTCTAGTTTCATCTATTTCACCATCTTCTAGTTCATGTAAACTCTGGAACTCTGAATAGACATTGATCCACCTTTTCTCTTGTTCTGTTTGCATACTCTACATTCCAAGACATTCCATGTGTCCTACCTTTCTATATAATTTATATTCTAGGTGAAATGAAATTTTTAGTTGCACTAGTATCAATAAGAATAGAAATAGGTAGGCCAAACAAAATACTTGATATTTCAACTAGAGTTACTTGGTACTCTTCCTATCGATCGTCCATTGCTGCATGTAGCTTATGCTGAAACATTTCCTATTGAGTGGGTAATGGATTACCATATGGTCGCGATCCAAAAGTTTTATTGGGACACTCACTAGCATAGTGATCTCCTCTACATATAAAACATCTCGTAGGTGGCCCTCTTTTCCCTATAGTTTCTCCATAATTGTTGGTATTATCACTAGCCTTATTGGTATTACCCATGCTAGAATCATTCCTTTTCCATTCTCTCCTAATCTCCTTTCCATTATTGCAGAATCATTTCCCCTTTTGCTTTAGTAAATTTTGCATTGATCCCTCCTTCTTTGGAACTATCTTGTTAGGAACTTCCACATCCTTCTTTTGCTCTTTTCTTTCTTGATGAGTGGAATTAGCCCTAAGATTTTTCTCCTGCTTAATTTCTTTTTCATATACATGATCCATTGTTGTTGGACCATGCATATCCACTTCTCCCATAATTTGACCATTGAGTCCCATTATAAATTTCCTAATACATAAACACTCATCTTTATGATATATGGGAACATAACGTAGAAGTTGGGTAAAATTTTCCTAGTATTTGTTAACCATCATGTTACCTTGCTTTGAACCCTAGAAATTTGAGAGTTTTTGGCCATAAAAAAGTTGTGGTAACCATCTTTTGCAGAAAATATCCACAAATTCTCCCCATGGTAGCTTCCATGAGTTGATATTAAGTTCCAACTTCTTGTTCATCTTCCAGTTAGAGGCTTCCCTTGCTAATTGATATGCAGCCCATGCAACTTTAGTAACTTCATCATAGTTTCATATTTCAAAATAATTTTCCATTTGAATCCACCTTAGCCTCATCACCTCTAGCACTATCATCAAACTTAGGTGGAATAACCTTTTTCATGTCCTTGGAAAGTTCATAAGCTACAAACTTCTTATTCCTTTCCATAGATGGCATAGGTGATTTTTCCTTCTCATGATTATGGTTTTCATTATGCCTATGGGAAGAATTTCATCCCTCATGATCATTAATCAGTACTTCCTTTTCTACCCTATCCTAGCTCTTTCTTCTTCAAGGTTAGCCAACCTTGCCAAGATTTTGTCAACCCTAGCGTCTACTCCAGTGGTTCCTTGTCCAACCTCCTGACTTCCACTAGGATTAGTTCATGTCCTCACTGTGCTTATATGATTGGTTTCTACCTGAATGTTTTATCCATGTTAGACTAAATTATGTTATCAATTATCTTATGGAAAACATAAAAGTAAACATTCACATGTACACAAGAATTCCACATAAGATCAAGAACATGCTCCTTTTCATAAACACATAATTTTATTCATTTCTTGAGGATTTCAATATCCTTTTGATTACATGGAATGACTATTCAGATAGTCAATTGGAGAGTATCCTTTAGATTCACTCTTAGATACATAACTTAAAGGAGTATAACCTACAAATTGAGATAGTTGTTTTTTCCTATCTTTTTGTTCATCTCTCATTTGTTCGTACCTATCCTAAAAGGATAATAACTTTTGTATTTATCGTCCAATACATAGTTTTGAGAGGCAATGTCAATATGGTGTTCATCATTAATGTAGTCTACCCTTTTCCCAAACATTTGTTCATGAGACCATTTCTCGTCTAGCAATGTCCTTTGTACATATCTCTCAAACTCTTTACTTGAAGAAATTGCTATTACTTTAGCTAGTGGTAGAACTCTAGGATCCCTAAAGATGAATGCTAGGTTAACACTTTCTTCTAAAAGCATATCCCTGGAAAGTGGTAATGACTCAGACTTTTCTAGTGAGATGGTTGGTAGGTAGGTGTACATAGCCTCCATCTTTATCTTCCTCTTCACATCATTGATCCAAGATTTAGTGTGACTAACATTTTTGGTGTCACTCAAATAGATAGCATTATCGTAGCTGGTTCCCTCTATGGTTCTAATGATGGATTCTTTGTTCTTCTTCGCCTTTAGGTAATGCTCATTTTTGATTACTAACTTTCAAACCATTAATCTGAGACACACCATCTTGACACAAGAATTTCACAACATTAGAGAATGTTGGATGGAAAAATGATGAGCTCATAGGTTCTAGAACTAAACCTAGTAGCTCTGATACCACAAGTAATGTACTAACCCTTCTATGAATTAAAAATTTCTAATTTATGCCAAACGAGTAAATAAACTAAGTAATAATGGGAATGGAATAAAAAAAATTCTTTTCTTTATTGATAATTTCCAATCAAAATGCATAACATATTACACCATGAATTCTATTTCATTTCATATAATACATCAATGTAAGAAACATAAATTTACATACATAGCTCAAAGAGCTTTAGAACAAATAGTTGTAAGATGGTCTAGGATCCTTCCTTTCAAATCTTAGTTCTTCTATCATGTGTTGTGGAGGAGAAGCATCACTCAGGCACTTTTCCGCCAACCACTAACTAAAAATGCAGTTCCTCGCACATCTATCATTTGATAGATGGCCCTTCCCTTTGACGAAGAGATTGGTAGAGTAACCAATAATGACAACCAACTGAGCATAGTGTTGTGTCCTACATAACTAGAAATTGTATTCTACAATATTTATCTAGCATGTAATAGTGGATCATGGTGAATTAACAGTGTTAGTCTTGGTAGTCACACAATCTAGAGTGGAGTCTTTGACATTCACACTACTTTCGCCAAAGTATTACATTCAGTATTCCTACTGAGAGTCATCTATCACATACACTACTTAGGGGTGATTTTAATTAAGGCTATCTTAAGCTATATACATAGGTATTTCCTTCAATGGATAGTCCATCATCCCAAATAACCTACAACCATATTAATCTACTAGGATTATACCAACTTAACTAGTAAGTAAACAAGTTAGGTATTTCCTTCTATAGATAATCCATCATTCCAAAGATAACCTATATACTTGGATAACCCTACTTACTTGTAAGTATATAAAAATCTCTTCCATATTGGATGACATCTCTTAGGAGTAAACATAAGCTATACTAGTTAAATCAATAACTTACCTAAATACACATATGTGATTTTCATGTTCAATCATACCTAGTAAATGATATAGGTATGATAAACACCCATCTCCTACTATGGAGTACATAAAAACACATTATAAAAACAACATAATAACTTCACTTTCCTTTTCAAAGTATTCTAAACTTTCAAATGCATATACTGTAAAGACATCTCAACCATGCATGCAAAACACACCATTCAAAGTAAAATAACAAAGAAGAGATTCTCATGATTGTTATCACTTTATCTAAACTAATGACAATAAAGCAAGCCTCTACAAAAACAAATTGATTGATAATAAACTTCTCATGAATGTCAAACTATCTTTATCTCACTTGTTGGTAGCTTACTTCTCTCAAAATATAATCTCCTCTCAACTATTTGATCTCACTCCTATCTCTCTCACAATACAAAGAAAATTATGACTAGAAATATAAAAAATATGAGATGCAAAAGATGTGTTATCTCTTGAAAGAATGCATCCCTCACAATGAATTGGTTCAACTATTTATAGAGCAACCAAACAACCTCAAAGCCTATTGTTTAGGCATGTAAAATGACAACAAACTTCATGAATAACAACTCAACAACTCAACAATAAGGTGGCGATCAACTAAGATTAGACTCAAAAAACCTTGTATAGATCAACTATTTTTCATTATAAAAATTCAAAGACTTATTCCAAATGCACATGGATAATTTGAATTATTTCTATGAGAAGACATCTAAAAAAATCAAATACAAAGGTGGCACCATCTGCTAATCTATTTCCTTCATATTTGGTGCCATAAAACTCAGTCAACTTCCATAATATGACAACAAACTTCAATTGTTCCAAATGGTGAATGAATCAACATATACAGCTTAATACGTGAGACAAAGTCAAGCACGGTTTCATTAAACACGCTGACTAAGTCAAGCATTCTATTGTCTGCAATATCAATGCGAAGCTACGCCATACGTCGCGTGCTATACACAATGATAATTTGTTTCCACTAGGAGTTGATAGCTATTAAATTGGCTTCCATAGACATGGTCAACATTGAACTTTATTCCATAGTATATATTGACTATAAAAAAACCTTTTAAATCGGCTTAAATAATAAGAGATAGTCGATCTCAATTATCATATATAATTTGTATAATATATATATATTATTATATATATTTATATATACTATATATTATATACATATATTGATGAGGGTGCTAAACCGAGACAAAGAAAAACACACACAAAATAAAGAATAATATTTTATTCAAAAATATGGAATTCTTACATGCAGAGGATCTCAAATCCTCGAGCTCTTCAATACATGCAAATTGCAGAAAACTACAAAAAATCCCCTTTCCCCAATATTCACTCTTTTCCCCAAAAAGCTACAAAAAACCAGAAAACCCCACCCATAAATAGATCATTTTCCATTTTGGAGCCAAAAAAATTTTGAATTATGAGTTTTGGCGGTTTGGCACCAAAAAAATACAATTTGAAATTCAAAAATTGAGTCCTAATTCGAAAATTGGCAATTTTCAAAAAATTGACCAACTTCCGGAAGCCATAACTTTTGATCTGGGACTCCATTTTTTGAACTGTTTGAACCATTGGAAAGGTATCAAAGTGAAGAACATCCTAATAATCTCTTTACTAGTTCTGACAATTTCTGGGCCCATACTAGACTGTTTAGTGCCTCAAACTAGACTCAAAAGGTTTTTCAGGGCAAAAAGAAAAAACTAAAACTTGAATAACTTTCAAACTAGGAATCATCTTGACCTGATTCTTTCACCAAAGTGCTTATTTTTAGTCCTAAAGCTTCCCATAAATTTCTACCTCCTAATGCCTTCAAATTCAAAACTGCTAAAAATAGTAGTTGAGTAGAAAAAGCAGAAAAATAGTTCTGAAAGTTCAGAACTCTTATTCGACGAAAAGGGTATCTAGAAATGCAAAAACATCTACAAAAAGCTAACAAAAGGAAACATAAAGGAAAACATCTTTTTGGGTGATGCATGATTACCCTTACACCACTAGATGCTCCTGCATCATATATATATATATACTTAAATACCTTACATGTATTTTTATATATATGTATATACATATATATTTATAGATTTATAAATATATATATCCATTAATATATATTTACATATATATATATATACATATATATGCATATACATATAATTATATACACATATATATATACATATATATATATACATATATATATACATATATATATATACATACATATATATACATATATATATACATACATATATATACAGATATATGTATGTATGTATATATATAAATATAAGAGTAAATGAAATATTGTTTATAATAAACCCATTATAAGAAATGTATGCATATATATAGGTATAAACATATATGCCTCTATGTACATGTATGTGTATATTGTATATCTATATCGATGCATCCATATGAGCATGTCCATTCACCAACCTACACATGTATCGATATACATATATGTATGGATACATGTATACACACACACACATATATATGTTAACATCTGTTTCACATATAGCCATTGAAAATTACCACCATATTGATAAGTGTGTGTACGTATGGTATATCTATACATATGCATATACGTGTCATTAGATCTCATTGACATGAATGTGCATATATATAAGCATGCTTCCACGTACATCCCACTTGTCTATATGATCGTAATAGCACAAGAAATATCTCAAAAGCTCAAATAGATAAACAATACCCAATGCATGCAAAAGTAAACAAGACTCTCAAATGCAGACATACGACTAAGAATGACTTACCTATTACCCCAAAACTAACTCAACTCAGCCTTTCTAATGTGGTGTGTGTATATGCTCAGATAGTTACTTCTACTGGCTACTTGAGCAAGATCTTCTCCCAAGTGATACTTCCCCTCCACCTGGAGGAATGGAACACATACCTACATCCACTAACACACGTACACAACATTCAATTGTTCATAACAATATGCAGTATACAAAACATCCCCAAAGTTAGAATAATGATAATTCAATAACCTTTCATTCACTTATATGCGGTATTTCACCATGAATAACATCAATTGAGGTAACATTCAAATGAGACAATCATCAAATGAGATAACATTCATATTGATAACAAGGTATAAACATAATTTGTTCATCTCCATAATTCACATTACATCCATATTTACCCTATGCAGTAATAGTAAATAGTAACTCTACATTTGGGGTGTAACATTTCTCCACTCTACTATACAATATCATCAAGGTTATTTATAAAAGGATCCTTCATCTATAGTTTTTTCATTATCTTACCAACAAATCTCTTCAAACTATTTATCTTTCTAACATTTATAGGAGTAAATAAAGAGAAGTAAATCACCCAATTTAATCACTAATATTTAATTTTATTTCTACCACATTCAAACATAGAAGTGACAATAAGAAAAGTCTAGTATGTCATATGGCATATAGGAGTAAGGAAATAAACAAATTCATTAGAATCATAAGCCTTATAATTGTTGGCAAGGTCATACTGCATTGTTAGAGGTTGGTTGTATTATTGTGTTCACTTAAATTCAAGATTTTATGAGGTCAACAAGCACTAGTGAACTTGAATTGTTATAGTTAAAAAATGGCCCCTTCATTGAAATTCTATTGAATAAATCGCATTAATACCAAGATTTAATTACAAGGTTTATAGTTCCATTTATATAATATTTGAAGATATTTCCCATTAAAAATATATAATATGCTTTATATTTATTCTTACACGTGGAATATAATCATGCACAACAAATCATTGAGATCTAAAGAAAAATTCATAAATCTATATTTATTAAGATGTCAATTTCAATGCAATAAATTTATTATACAATAAGCATAAGTCTAATTGTAGTAAATATCTTTACCAAGTTAAATTAGGAATTAAGGTGTTTTATATCTTTAGTACTTTCTCAAATTTGAGTTCCTTGTGGTGGATATGACATTTATAATATTTATGCTCCTATAAATCAAGGATCTCTTGGACTCAATTAAAATCATTCTCTATAGTGTAAGAATTGAGTTTCAACTTGAATATAAGGATATTAAGAAGTAATAAACCATGAAAGGAATATTCAAAATATACATGAGATTATCACAAATTATCTAGATATTTATGAATATCAATTTTAATATAATAAATTTATCTTTCAAATTAAATTAGAAAGATGTAGAATATACAAGCCACTTTAAGAAAAAATATGGAGTAATCTGGATTGAAACTATAGCGTATAAAAATGTATCTTTGGACATTTTTATGCTCATTTGGGCCTTTCTTATGGATGTTGGCCTAGTTTTTCCTTGATTTAATGTTGTAATGTGGTCAACACATTCACATTAGGTCTTGGGTCCTTGTGAATCATTAAGAACTTTATGATTCCTTGTAAAAGTGTTGTAACACACTTTCACACTTTTCTAGGATCTTATTGAGGACAAAGTTTTTGTTGGTGATGCATTGTTAGAGGTGGATTCTGCCTGTACCAGTGAGACTGTTGGTGAAGAGGGTGAAATTTGGGAGGATTTGGGCTTGGGTGAGGCGATTGGTCTCATTATGGAGGATTCTTCCAAGGTATCTGTTGTGGATGAGGAGAACTGGATAACTCCGAAGAAGAGGGGAAGGAAGAAAAAGGTTGACGTGGGAGGTGACTCAAAGCCTAGGAGGCCTAGCCATAGATCCACTCACCTGCAAGAGACCACAAATGAGATTGATTTAGGAAAACAAAAGACATTGGAAGTTTCTTTGAAAAAAGGTCAAAAATGAAGGTAATGACTTGAATATATAGGGGATGAATAGCTCCCATAAGCAACTGGCACTGAAGAACTATGTTTTGGAACATATGTTAGATGTCTTGCTCCTATAAGAAACTAAAATAAAGAAATAAAATTTTGAAAATGTTGCTAAGTATGTTTGGCCAGGGTCTTCCTTCTTTTACAGTGATGTGGAAGGGGCCTCTTATGGTCTTGTAGTGCTCTGGAACCCCTCCAGATTTAGGGGTACTGAACTATTCTGCTGCAAGAATAGTGTTGGTGTTTCCTTTAATTCCCCTGGAGGCTCATGGTCTCTTATTAATGTTTATGCACCCAACTTCAAAAATTCTAGATTTTCTCTTTGGTTGTCATTGGATGACTAGATAAAACATAACAATGGTTTGTGATGGTTGGTGGCTGGAGACTTTAATTCCCCACTATTCCCCTCTAAGAAATGTGGTGGGTTGATTGACTATTCTAACAGTATGGCTGACCTGGCTAGCTTTTTGAGTTCTACGGGCCTGATTGATATTGATTTGTTGGGCCAAGCTTTCACTTGGTCTAACAAACGTATGGGTAAAGACCTGATTCAAGTTTGATTGGACAAATTCTTGTGCTCTAGTAACTAGTACAGTCAGATTAGGGCCTCTTTGCGGGCTCTGCCTAGGATGGTGTCTGATCACAACCCCTTGCTGCTAACTTCGTGCGACCAGCCTATTGTTATTCCTTTTCCTTTCCGTTTTGAAATCATGTGGAATTCCCACCCTAATTTTAAAATGAAAATTGTGAAATGGTGGAATATTCTGGTACATGGGTCCCCCATGTTCTGAATCTCTTTTAAATTAAAGCACATTCAACATATGGTGAAGGGATTGAATAAAAGGGTCTTTGGGGATGTCTTTCAACAAAAAAGAATCTCAGGGGATAAGCTAAAGTTGATTCAAAAAAGAATGGAGGAGAGTGATACCAGCCTATCCACTTGCATCCAAGAGAAAGAGTGTCAGGGAGAATGGGAACAAATTCTTAAGAAAGAGGATTTTTTTTGGAAACAGAAATCCAGGGTTCAATGGCTGAAAGAAGGAGATAGGAATACCTCTTTCTTTCATAGGGCAGGTGCATGAAGTTGGTCACATTTTTTTGGCCAAATGCAAAAAAAATGAGGAAACACATAACGTGCTCGCATTATAACGTGAGCGGGTTATGTGTTTTTAAAAGAAAAAAAAAGTGAAATGTGTATCATTTTCTTTTCACTATTTCTCAGCTCTGCCCGCAGCCAAAAACCCTTATTTTTGCACTCACATTCTAGGAGGAAGGACTTGTGCAAATTTCATCAAGAACAGTTGAATTTTGTCTGCAAACATGGCACCACAACGACAAAGAGATGCAGGAGGTAAGTATTGTTTACTATTTGTTTTTAATTTGTTAGTTTGAAATTGATTTTATTTGTTTTAGGTTAGATTTGATTTTAAAAAAAAAATCTATAGGAAATCCTACAAATCCTCAACAGCAAAATCCTCAACAAAATCAACCTCCCTCACCATTCTCTCAATTCCCTCCTGGCACTCAAGAAAATTTGAGGAGTGAAATTGAGAACAATAGAAAACAACTTGAGGATCTTATCAGTAGGTTGAGTGATCCGAATGCTTCAACCAGAGAAAGAATGCTTCTAGCAAATTCATTGAAAGACATGTTTAAAAATGTAGATGCAATCACCCAACAAATATCTGGATGACAATATAGGAGCAGACAACTAGGTCATATTATGCAGACAAATTATCATATAAACAAGTAAAAGATTTAAAAATTACTAAAGGTGATTTGTGCTCTCTATTCACTGACCCTAAAACAAATCAAAATCTTACCCTCAATGCAAAGAGGTTTCCTATTCATTGGTGCCACCACCAAGAGATTAAGAACCATTTTTATGAAAGATGGTATATGGTATTTGATTACCCACCGTGCAATAATTGTGAAGTCCCCCAATATTTTCTTAGGAAACTATACAGTGATTTTGTATTGAACCAAATCCCAAATTATTTTGATATGAGGGAGTTCCAGGGGAGAGGTCGGGGGTCAGCTCAGGATAGGCCCAGTGCACAGCTAGATCCTATGTGGCAAGGGAGACGACCTCTTGCTAGGCTGCCTTGTGAGCAGATTGTGATGCCTAGCGTTGTGAAGGAGAGTGCTGACATAGAGACATTGCAGGCGATCACAACTTTGACCTGGAGTGTCATCCATCACACTAGCCCTATTGTATAGTGCCATCTAAGGGAGTCTTCAGGTGGTGGCCTTCGAACCCATGTGTGTCAATCTTGTGGGGCGACTTGTTCGTATGACCCTACCAACAATCAAGAGGGTGCTACGCAGGATCCTATGCTACTACATAGCTTGATCCATATGCATCTACGGGGATGGAGAGGATGGTTGACATTTTGCATGATGCATATGGCATTGACACTCAGGTAAAATTCAACATGTTCATTGAATTTAATTTAGTAAATTTTGATTGTAAAATGCAAGATTAACTAATTTAGTTTTATTATTTTAATAAAATTGCAGGGTCATAGTGTAGAGACTGGATACACCAGTCATCCACCTACTTATTTTTGCAATACACCTATTGGTGGGGTATGTAAAGTTAGTAAACAATTATAAATTTATTACATGTGTTAATAGCATTGTTTTACGAATGGTATTTTAATATGTGCGAACCCTTGGAGGTTTCAAGGAAACACCTCCGAGTGCCAGTAGATTTGATCAAATGTTCACGGAGGTAATATAGAATTTAAAGAGAACTTAAGTAATGAATTCTAAGTTTAATAGATTTGTGTAGTTTATATTCATATTGTTGACCTTACGTTGCATTACACAGATCATTCAAAATCAAAGCATTACTTCAAATTCGATAACTAATAATCAGAAATATATCTGTTTAATACTTGTACTCAAAATTTTGTTCATTAAATCTCATACATTATAAGTCATCACATGGATCGCTATTGTAACTTTTTTGTGATTGAATAATTTGTTGTTTTATTTTCAGATGTTGGTGACAGAAACACTGCCAAACATTATGAGGGCAATGGATATTTGTGTTTCCTCTGCTATACAATCCTCGATGGCTCTGACAGGGGAGGTATGAGGAAAATTACTAAATTTCAATTTACATTCATTTTTATAGATGAACTAGTTCTAGTGAAAAATCAAACCATTATTGAGTCATAGTTTAATTCCTATTTGGATGGTTTATATAGGGCTTGAGCATGCCTGAGCATCAGCGTGCAAATATTTCCATTGAGGAGAGTGATCGCGAGATGGCCGTAAGTGATTATTTTGTTAAATATATTAATTTTTATAATGTAATTTCTATATACTAATGTCTTTACTTCTTATTGTAACAGTTGAAACTTCACTAGAAGCTAAACACTAGGATGAGCAGCAGGAGCACTTGAGCACAACAGAAAGGGTGACAGACTTATCGCCATCGGATTGCCCAACAAAGGGAAATAAAATTGTATTTGAACTAGAGCATGGAGAGAAATGAATTTTGAATGCACAAAGCCCTTTGTTGTATGCCTACATGGCAATTTTGTACACATTTTGTATTGGATATATTTGACATTGAATGCCTATATGGCATTCTCGTAAGCCTATATGGCTATTTTGTAACTATATTTTATACTTATATCGACATATATTGATGTATGTGTACATTGCTATTTGCTTAATACAAATCTTTTTATCGATGGTTGTCCATATTTGCAAATTATAAATTCATGGTTCAATAGATATGAGTTACGTGTATTCAAGTGTATACTTTACAACTTACGCACATATATTTTTTGACTTACGTGTGAACATCAAAAAGTGTGAAAATTTTGTGTTTGGAAGTCAAATGTAAGCCAATTTTGCAATTCTTAGTTCTTGCATACTCGATCTTATGGACTTATTCCTTCCTAGCACATATTGTGAATATTTCTCATTTGGTGCAGAAGACAAATTCCTCATTTTTGAACCACTCATAGCAAAGAGATTCACAATAAGACTTTAGCATTGGAACACTACTCCATACTTCTCTTGTCTAGACCATAAAGGATTGAAAATTCTTAATTTGATGCAATGATAGTCGAGTGAGATGAGAATTTATATAACCATGCCTATTTTGAAACTTCACATCTAATACTACATCAACAAGAACTTAAGAAGTGTTGCATAAGAGTGTTAGGTTTGATAGGCCTTCTCTTCCCTAAGGGAGGAGAGCCTGCATCTTGAATTTTGAACAAAATTTTAAGAAGCAAACATTTTACCTAAAAGCTTCAAACCTAGATGACATATTTGGCTAAGTCTATCTTGAAAATTATCAATGTGTTCAAACTCTAAAGGAGATTCTCCCTAAAAAGAAAACTTTACCCTTTTTCCCAAGGAAAGAAATTGCAACAAGTTGCATGTGATTTATCTTATTTCTTTCTCACAGTTCCTGGTCAATCATTCATGGCTCAGGATAGTTCCGTTCCAAGGCAAGGACACCCAAAAAATCACTGAGATTCTTCTACGATCTGCAAGAAAAAGGTTTTGGCTCTTTCACAATGTAAATAATTATGTAACACTGTTTTCTTGTTTTCCTTCCACACAGAAAAATGTTCACACTTTTTCAGATTGATCAATGATCAATAATGGCTGATTGTAAACACTTTACATTTTTATGTTTGAACTTTAATTTATAATTTTGTATCATGATATTCAAGTAGATCACTAATATTTTAATATTTCACTATGAAAGTGGTGGTGTATTTTTGCTATGTTATTTGACTATTAATATGGTGGTGTATTCTAAACTTGATTATTACTGCAAATATGTATATATTTCTGATTTTTATATGTTTTTGTATGACCGAACCCAAAATGAACCCAACCCCAATTTTTTTTTTCCCGAACCGGTGAACCGGGTTCTCGAACCCGATCCCGAACCCAAAACTGAACCGGTAGCTTAGTAAAAAATAGATTTTTGTAGTTTATATTCATAACGTTGATTACATTGCATTGCACATCTTTCAAACTCAAAGCATTGCTTCACATTTCATAACTAATAACTAGATGCTGATAGATGAGAAAATTTCAATTACAATATAGTTTTTACAAAGTCAACCTAAGCAGGTTATGCAATTACTTCACATTGCATAACTAATAACTAGGACCATTTCCAATTGCATTTGGTTGTCATGGCATTCTATGAGACCACATTTCTTTGAGGCATTTTTCCAAGCTTGAGGCATTTTTTCAAACAGCTTCACTCCGCCTTTGTCTATAATTACCACATTTTTCATACATAATGCATCAAAAGCATATATTTCGTCAAATAGTTCGGGCGTTGCCTTTGTTGCTATGGTCGAAAAGCCTAAAACAAGTTCTTTGAACAAGCCATGATGCTTGGAAAAATATATCAAAAGCAATAGTAAGTACTATCATAGACAAGGCAGCTGGAACTTCTTTGAAAAAAATGCTCAAAGAAATGATATAAGGTCTCATGGTGATGGAATGCCATGACAATCAAAAAGCCTTAGTGGAATCTCCTTTGAAAAAATGCCTCAAAGAAATGAGGTCTCATGACCTAAAGGAATGTCATGACAATCAAATGCTTTGATTATCATGGCATTCCATCACCATGAGACCTCATTTCGGAGGCATTTTTTCAAAGAGTTCACTTTGTCTATGCTAACACATTTTCATACATACACTATCAATGATGAATAAACAGTTCATTGCCTTGCTGCTATGGCTAAAAGCCTAAAACAGGTGCTTTTGAACAAGCTATGGATGCTTCGTAAAAATCTATCATAGCATAATAGTAAGCAATAGCATAGAAAAGGGAATGAACTGTTTGAAAAAAATGCCTCAAAGAAATGTGGTCTCATGGTGGTGGAATGCCATGATGGTGCATGAGCACCCGAGCTCCTTGAGGATCATTTGGAGAGTCAGGAGATGGCAGGGGTCTTGAAGGCCTATAAACCTTTACAGAGTATCATTTATAGCATTTTGAAGCCTATAATGGCATTTGGCATGGACGAGTGTAACAGGAAGATCAAAAGTCCTAAGGGTCCTGATAAGGACCATAGGACCAAATTGACTTGTAAATGGAACAATGATGTTATAGGAGTTTAAATAGGTATATGATGTTTTAATTAGGTTAAATAAGGTTGAATGATGATATGTAATAGTTTTGGAAGCTTTATAGTTAATAGGAGTTAATAAATTGCAATGTTGGAAATTCAAATTTTTGAAATCCAACTTTGGGTGGAAAAGTGAGTTTTAGGAGTTTTAATCACAATAATGTAATAAAATCAATTCTAATCGGTTGGGACAATTGTAGGATGAGTCTATAAGCCTGGAGAAAGCATTTTTATGGAGGGATGGCTGATATTGCAAGTGTTGTACAGACTGTTATAGAAAATCAATAAAAACTTCAATCTTTTTGCATTTTCTTGAGTTTTTTTGATGAATCTCTAATTCCTTTTGGTGTCATGCTTATTTGGATGGTTTAAGAACTTTTATTTACATGCATTTAACCTTTTGAATGACCTGAATAATATTGGGAATTGGTTTCTTGTGTTATATTGTTGATTGTCCTCAAAAAGTATAGATTTTTCACTAGTTTTGAGAGTCTTCATGAATAAATGATCCATTTCATGGGAAAGTGTGACTGAAAACTTGTGAAATGGATCATATATAAGTTTTATTATACAAATATAACAAGTTATTGTGTAGGAAAGAGTGATTCTTGGGTGTACACAGAGTTTTAGCAAGGAAAAGGGCATGAAAATGGTGCCTAAAGTGTAGCAGCAGGAGATCTACCTTAATAAGGGGTATATTTCTGAGTTGAATGTGTTTAGATATGTTGAGTTATTGGTGAAAAGTCCAAGAGAAGGTTCTGGAAGTGTTGGGAAAGCTAATTTTCAAGAGGCCCTAGTTTTGGAGCAATTTATTGAGGGTTTTGTGATTTAGGGTGTTGAGGGTGTCAAAGAAGACTAATACCTTGAAAATCTTTTGGTTTGGGGAACATTTTAAACACCGCTGGAGTTTCATAGTCGTGGATAAGTTTAGAGAGGGGTTGCTTTGAAAAAGTGGGCTAATTAGGCCTTAAATTTGAGGAAACAACAGATTTTGGTAGGTTTGATCCAGAACAAGTGCCATAAATGATTTTATATGTTGTGTATCATCATGAATCACATCTGAATCAATCATTATATTGAGGATTCCTTTGGGGAAGTTGAGTGAAAAGTCAAAAAACCATCGCTAGAAGCCTAGTTGGGCTAGAAGCCTAGTCAAGGTGCAAAACGTGAGTTTTGTCTAAGACAGAGGTTTGGGGCTTTGAAACCATTTAAGACAATTTTTTTTGAGTTCCTTGAGATCACTCCAAGGGTTTGGGTCCATTAGGAAAGCATCTAAGTTATAAGTGCACTATTGAGGCTTGTCTCCATTAGGGTGCTTGGAAGAGTGTTTGAGATTGCATCATTGTAATCCTTGAAACTTTGAGTTTTGACTAAAGTCCCATCCCCTCTGCATCACATGAAAAGAAAATTGTTGTGTATTTTCATGGCAT
>VDFB02086081.1:117852464-117888065 GCA_007258455.2 Sequoia sempervirens | reverse complement strand
GAGAAGGATGCAAAGAAAAGACTACAATATCATAGATTAGATATGAAGATAGTAGATTTTCCCCAAATTGTCATTGTGTCATGTGTGCATAGATACATGCCTACAGAAATCCTTATATACATTTGGCTTCAAAAAACATAACTTTCAACTAGTTGTGTGTAACCAATATTGCATTGTTCTAAACATGGGATATAGGAATAGTGAAATAGTGGAAGTGGTTAACACAAAAAACTACAAAATCGTTGTGTATATATTTTAATATATTCTAATGTTCAAACTATGTTATTCCTTTTCTAATCATTCATAGATATAGATTTATATACAAATGGATACACATATATTTTGTTATATGTTTATGTGTAATTGCTACTTTAAATATATCTATGGTTATAAATGTATATTCATTTATGCTAATGTGCTTGAGCTTGTATGTATACTTGTAGGTTGTGCAAGTACATTCAAGTTGCATAGTCCAATCAATTGTTGAATTTAAAAAGGGTAAAAAAAGGCAACAAAACTATTTGTACTATAGGCAGCATAGTGAGCAAATATCCATGAAGTGTTGAAAAAAATACTTGCAGCAAAGGATAACTATAGCAATAACACCTGCACATCAAACTGTTGACAATCCTCCCTTGTAGAATCCATTTGCAATGGTATATGCCACCCCTTATATACAATCTCAGAGCAACCCCCTATTGCACTAGCACAACAACAACACCTCAAAGAAATATTCAATGATAGCTACCTTGTTGTGGTCAAGTGGTTCCAACACCATGTAGATGCACTTTCCAACCTTTTTTTTTTCAAATATGTAGAGAAAGCTACATAGGGATGCACACTCAAATGTCAGGGTTGGGATCCACATGTGTAAGGTGTTATTCTAAAAAAGGTAGCCATCACTTCAGCTTTGCAAATGGTATGGACCTAGGCCCACAACCATTTTTGCTCAAAAAATTAACACAAGTTCAAGAAATGCTTATTGCTAGGGTGGCTCCAGTTTTACAGGTGTCCCATTCTAGAGGAGGGAAATTTAAATATAGTGGCCACACAATAAGCTTCCCTTAGGGTATTTCAAGCATAGAAAAACTTTTTCCCACACTGATTGCGAGACCTTGAGGTCATGATCATATGCCAAACCACCATTGAAGGTGGGAATTACGACTATTATGTTAATAAACATCATTTCATGGATGCATTGAAATACAAAATTCAATATGACAAATACGACAATGATGTTGAGATTGATGTTGAGGCTCTTCATATGTTACCTAATGTTGTTGATGTGTCCAATCTCTTGCATGCAATAGAGAAAGTTTCTGATGAAGATCTTATGCCATCAACCAGCTCAACAAATGTTGGTCAAGAAGAAAATGGCTCTCCAAAATTTTCATCAATTATTCCTTCCTTTCCAAATGCTAGGCGAGAACTGCAAGAAATCAAACATGTGTTACAAATTGAAAAAAAATAGTAGAATATCTTGTCTTGGCCTAAAATTAGCTCTTCTCCTATTAATGAATACAACACTGAAGTTTTATTTTCAATGGCCTTTCCAACATTGTTCCCCACTGGAGTAGCACTTCCCCTTCAACTTAGAAATGCTAAAATTCACTTGCATGAATATTTCCTCCATCTAATGAGATATTTTGACCACAGATATGGAAAACATGTTAGATTTAGATACAACTTGATAATGAGATATCGTAGCCAACAAACTGTTTATATCTTTATTCGGGCAGATCTAGAAGACAAAATCCCCAAGTCATTGTCTATATTGCATCAATAGCTTCAAGTTGCTCCTGACTGCTAAATAGTTGAGCAATTGATGTGTTTTGGTGCATCGTTGTGTGGGACCCGCTCTTTTTGGAACTCTTGTTGGGCCCAAATAATTGCAATGATCGAACAGCTTGGCATACCTACACTTTTTTTCACTTTGAGTTGTGGACACAAAATGGGCTAACCTACAAAATGTTTTCTCTTCTGTAGCTCATTTAGCAATGGATCCTTCAACGAAGATGCTAATAGATAGTTTTTTTCAGAATCCATACATAACATCTTTATATTTGCATCATAGATTCTCAATTTTTTGTGAGGAGGTGATCAAAAAGCTTTTGCCTGCAAAATATTATTGGTATAGATATGAATGGAAACATCATGGCTCTGCACATATGCATGGTTCTTAATGGCTTCTAGAAGCTCCCAACATGGACAATCTTGATTGGTCAAATGGCCACGATGTTACCATGGCAAGGAACTTTTTCAATAGATATGTTTCAACTTGGAATCCATGTTGCCCTACACAAAGATTGCTTATAATGTATCATTGTTCTGAAGAAAACCCTTACTTTCTTACCACAAGCTAGATCCTTTCCAATGATCCTGTCATAGATTATGAATAGTTTCTAAACACAGTTCAAAGGAACACAAAATGCTCTAAATATACTTGTTTAAGGAGAAAAGGAGAGAAATTACAATGTCGGTATAAAGCACCTTGGCAACAACAACTTACCTCTACATTGACATCTAATGTTGAGTCTAACAAATCCTACAAGCCAGCAAGAAATGATGATCGCCTAAATATTCATAGCCTAGTCATACTTGCAATTTGGCTTGCCAATGTTGACTGCCAACTAGTTTTTTCTAGGACAATTGTTTTGAATTATATTTCTAAATATGCAGCTAAATCTGAGAAAAAATTAGAAAAATATCTTGATATGTTGAAAATACTTGCAAATACAAATATAGTTGAGGATAGAGCATTGCTTGCATATCAAAAATTCATGATGAATATTCTTGTGGAGCGTGACATCTCTACATAGGAAACGTGCCATATGTTACAGAAATTGCCTCTTCTCACTTCAATCCAATGATATGTTTGTTTGAATGTTGGCAAAAAGGCATGGTTCCATATAAACAAATATGATATTGATGAAGACCTACCAATAAATTATATTCACTGCTATATGCAAAGGCCTCCAGAGCTAGGTGGTGTATCCCTAATTGACTTAGTTTTCCTATATACACATTCTAATAAGTGCAAAAAGGCTAAATGGAAACTGAGGCACCAGCCTGCAATTGTCCTTGTCTACCCATTGTTCAAGACTATTCCTGGTGAAGATCCAAAGATATTTGAGACATTTTGTTGGACTAAACTGATGTTATACAAACCTTTCTAGAACATACAAATAGATATAGGTCTTGTCAAACAAGAGACAATACAAAATTGGAAATTTTTAAAAACAGTTGGTTATCATCCTTGTCATGTTAATAGACTTCCAGTTTCATCCACAATTGAAGAAGAACATCATAGTGATACTGATGATTTGAACTATCGACCTTCTATGGATGAATATGAATGGGAAGTTTTCTCTCGGCTTGGTGCTACTACTGACTTTAGTATAAATCAACTCCAGCTATTGGGTAGGTAGGATTTTGATATGGACCATCCATGGAATACAAGCCATGTACCTAAACAACTTCATAATATTGCTTTACAGTTCATCCCATCAGCCAAGGCATAGCGTGAGCAACCTATGATACAATTTTTTCCTGTAGATATGTTAGCACATCAAATAATCCAATCCCATCGCATGCAGCCTTCACCCAAATCCCCTCTCTGCATGATCATTCAAGGGATAGCTGGCACTAGCAAATCCTTTTTGATAAATTGTATCAGACAACAAATAAACACCTCTTTTGTTGAATCCAATAGATGCTTGGTCACATTGGCTCCTACAAGTATTGTTGCGTACAACATATGTGCCTCCACAATCCATACAACACTCTAGATTAGCATTAAGGATATAAATCCTTTAAAAGTGCAGCACTTGACAATATTCCAAGAACAATTCAAATATATTCAATACATTTTGATAGATGAAATGAGTTTTCTAGGCCCAAAGTTGCTGCTAAAAATCAATAGTCGGTTGCGCCAAGCATTCCCCGATAACTAGAGGGAGCCATTTGGTGGTGTTTCTATGATCCTTTTTGGTGATCTTGCTCAGTTTTCACCTATCATGGATACCCCTATTTATGCTTCTCACTCGTCGATAGTAGCCTTGTGGCACACTTTCACAATCTTGATAACATTGGACAATATTTTTTTCCAAAAACAAGATAGACCTTCGCAACAAAAGTCCTAAGAAATCCTTATCCATATAATAAATGGTGAGGCTCTCCATGATGACTAGGAAGAGCTTATGAAACAAACAAATAAAATGCTCTCATTCACAGAAACAGAAAAATTTGATGTTGCTACACATTTGTCTGCCACAAATGACTTGGTCATATTCCACAACAAAAAAAATGATCAAACAGTTAAATCTACCCATAGCCATTAGCATTGCTAGAGTAGCACAACAATAGGAATCTGATCATGGAGATGATGACTAGCTTCTCCCAAAACTGCTACTTTGTGTTGGTGAATAGGTGATGCTAACAACAAATTTGTGGATTCAAGCTGGCCTAGTGAATGGATCCCTTGGTGTTGTTACAACTATTGTGTACAATGCACATTGTAAACCACCAAAGCCACTTGACTATGTTGGTGTTCACTTCCAAAATTACATTGGTCCACCATGGGACCCAAAAAATCCAAGAGACATCCCCATCCCAGCTATAACTCGGGGTAGTCAAACACAAATTCCACTCACCATGGCATGGGGAATCACAATACATAAAGCACAAGGCTTAACATTAGATAGAGCAACAATAAACAGGCAACAAAGAGAGGCAAGGGTTGAATTTTACAGCTATTTCTCATGTTAAATCAATTGAAAGACTTTGTATTGATCTAGCTTTCTCATTTGAGAGATACTCCAGGCTTAGCAACAACAAATACATTGCTCGGCATCACAGCAAAGAGATGTGTCTGGAACAACTAGAGCCCTTTCCAGATGCTTCCGCTCCCAACCCATAGCCCAACATATAAAGAAGGCTCCAATATATTTTTTCTTGCATTTTCCTCAGACTGTGTGTCATTATCTTTTCAAGGATTTCTAAGTTGAATTTTTAAAAAAAACATACCAAGCAATAATTTGTGCAAAATAGGTATAATACCAAAGATGCACAAAAGATACTATGCAACAATAACTAGAGGGAAAAACTTGTATAAGCCATTGGCATGTTTTGATCATTCTATTCTATTAATCTACTAACTTCTCATTCTAACATTTTGTTGTGTGATACTTTCATTATATGGCATTCAAAAGAATACACTCTTCTTTATATTCCATTTTCCCATCTTTGTTTTAGTATTTTTAAATTCCATGATGTAAATTGCTTATTAGCATATCTACAATGCTCTAAACATACAGTTGTAGAACTTTGTTACAAATCGATACATATGCAGATACAAACAACTTCAATTGGAAAAGATGCATAGAGATTGGAACCAACAATAAGTAGAATTTGAAAGTTCTATAAGTCAATAATGTGTTTAGAACATTTCAGTATATAAACTATATATGCACATACTGAAGATACATTCTCAAAAAAAATTGTCTTCCATTAGACTAATCAGTTTAAAATCCTGCAACCATGTGTTTTCTATTTTCACTGCCTATAGATGTTGAGTTTTCAGATTCTTCCTCTGTGGTTTGCTCCCACAGATTTTTATGTCTTCCTATTAGCTTTTGTATTAGATTTATTTGATTCAAATAGCTCCAAATGTTTGTCTAGAAATTTCTTTTTTCATCATTTCACTATTTCACTATTTTTGTATATTGTATTCACAAATATATAGTCTTGTCTACATTGCTTTTGTTTTTCCTGATGTATGATAAAATTCCATGCTATTTGTCATCGGTTGCTCGAGCATGTTCACAATGATGATGGAGTTTATTGGCTATGTGGCTTGGTGGTCATGGAACTGGTTGCCTCGTTCAACATACATAGAATGGTAGGTTCTTTCTCATGTGATGGTTCATACATCTTGACATTGTTTCACAATGCCACAGAAGAGAGTGCATGCAATATTCATTGTTCTAATATAAGGATGTCTATTGTTTTGCTTCTATTGTGAAATAACACACTGTGGTGTTTGTTTCATAGCAAACTACTCAAAGTAGCTGCCATCCACCTCCATTACATGCCAGTTTGGAGAGCTTCGTAGGTGTTTCACTCCACAGTCTACACCATTTTCACTCTTTTTGTTGCACTAAGTCATTCCACAATGCGTTTGACCCATTTCATACTTATCTAATTAGAGACATGTATTTTGATATAATAAAATAAAATATTTCTTTGCAGTAATATCGTGTCGGGCTCAATGCAAAGATAAATCGATAAGAAAAAATGTAGCCCATGTGTTGGACAATTGGTACCAAAAATATGACCATATTTGTAAGCATAAACAAGGTTTGTTTTATATATTTTTATTTTCCTAATTTATACATTCAACCATTTCCTTCCTCCATGCCTAGATAGCCTCTATATATTTGTTGCTATATATATACATTCATGCATGGATTCTTACATGCACTTGACTACAATAAATATAGTTTGTTGTTCACATTAGATTTTCCCATGTTCCTATAGTTTCCTTTTATGGAACCCCAGTGGAAATTTGAAACAAACAGCTGATATATAAATGCCAACTGTTGCATAGATTGTTTGTTTTCTATTAATATGTTTCATCATATTCTCTTTCTCTTATCTCTTTGAAGCTCCCTGTAACAAGGTCTTTATTGTTGTAGTTTAGTTGTTGTATCCTTCATCAAACATAAGATTGACCTGTACCTTTTCACTTCTTTTTTCTTATTTTTGGATTTTTTATTCTCCCTATCCCCTAGCTATTGTTCTGTGTTATCTTTGTTTATCCTTGGTGCTATATGTATTTTTTACAGGAGAAGCTTTGTATAAGAGAGTTTTCATATTTTTCATTTACAACTTTTGAAATTACTAACCCTAACCTTATTTTTTGGCAGAAGAAAGAAGATTTAACTGCAATAAATCCATCCATACAGACCCATAATCTCTTTCAAGTCTCCAAAATGGGTATAATGAAAAAGATACAAACAAATGAAAACAAACAATAAGCATAGACCGAAACACATGAACAATAAATTAATCATTCACGCAAAATAAATAGAAAAACACACCACATATGCTTTGCTATTTGTGTTTCCAGTTTTATTGGCCTTTAGGTATAGACACATATGGCTGGCCCTAGTAAAGCATATAGATGTGGAAGTATACATGCATTGATCTTTTCGGACACATAAAAATATCTCTTTCCAACCTTTTTTTTCCTTAATCGTTCTATCCATTTGGTGTGATAATGTGCATTTTCCTTCATTGCACTTGTTTAATGAAAAAATAAATATAGATGTGCTTCTAGGTCTAATAAATATAAAACTAAGACAAAGATAAAATTATATCGTACTTGAACCAATCTATGTAACAGTTCACTTGTCAATTCAAAATTAAGATAAGAAATCTGTGTAAGACTTGAGCTGTTAAATCAAAATTTGAGTTACATTCTTTGGCAGTCAACCCAGGTGAATAGAGAAATTGTAAAAGAGCTATTAGAATAACACTTCACAGCCACAAAACTATTCTTATCTATAAAATGTTTATGCTTTCATGTTAACCCTATGCATATATATATATTCTTTCACTGCTATCTTAATATATAATTTCTCCTATCTTAATGGCTATAATGTCAAAGGTGCACAAAGATACCTACAAACAATAAACAAACGATGAAAAAAATACTATCCCTAACCATATTTTTTGACGAAAGTAAGAAGATGTAAATGTAATTTCTCCATCCATACATAGGGATAATATCTTTGAACTCTCCACAATGGGTATACTGTCAAAGATATAACCATGTAACAAGGAATAATAAGCAAAAAGTGAAAGACATGAACAATAAATTAATCACTCTAACACCTCTTATACAATTTCTCTACTTGTCTTCAATATTTGTTACCAAAGAACATAGCTTGAATCTTGTATCGATATATTTCATGACATTCCTTTTTTCTCATCTTTTTAAACTAGAGATCCATCCACAAAGCTTCATTCTGCTTTTGCATAAATGATTAATTTATTGTTCATGTCTTTCATTCTCTGCTTATTATTCCTTTTCATAGTAGGTAAGAGGGTTTTAACACTAATGTGTTGTGAAATACGCAAGAAAGTATACTAATTAAGTTGCATTGTTGAAAGACCCAATGTGTCAAGTTGGTTTCATAGTAGACTATTTATTGTTCATGCTTTTTATTCTCTGCTTATTGTTCCTTTTGTTCTCTAGTTGTATTGTCAAGAGAGCCAAGTAAAGAACATCATGAAACATATTGATATAGGACATATAACATGTTCTGGCCACCAAAAAAACCACGGAAAAGATACCAGAATTTTAAAACTTAAAAACAATCCTTGCTATGAGAACAATAGAATAATCTATTACAAGAAACTTCAAATACATGAGTGGAAAAGAATATCATGAAACTTATTGATACTGAAATAGGTAGGGAAAAAGAATATCATGAACCATATTAACACAAGACAACCAACGACAGTTACCTGACCGAGTTCTTTTGTGGCGATGTGGGGCTTGGTAATTACATGGCTTGGCGGTGGTGGAGTTGGTGTCCTCGATATGTGGAACCTGAATGGTAAGTGTTTGCTAACATGAGGGTTAATGCATTTTGTTGTTTTTCTGCGACGAGGTCAGACAAAGTAAATGCGGGCGGCCAAAGTAAATAGAAAATTGAATGTTGTAGTGTGGGAGACTATACTCTGATTAAGTTGTATATATATATATATATATATATATATATCATTCTTCAGTGTTTTCCTAATAGTTCTTTTACAATATGTCTATTTCTCTATAATATTCCATGCCATATAATGGAGCTCAAATTTACAATATATGCATGTATATATGTATATATATATGTATAATATATATATATATATATGTATATAAATACATACATACATATATATATATACTTTGTGCATCTTTGGTGTTATACACATTTTGTACAATTAATCCCTTGGTATCTTTCTAATTGATCTAACTTCAAATCTTTACAAAGAAGATGGCGTAGATTGTGAATGGCTACATAATTTATTCTTGTGTTTGCATATATACATTTGCACATTCATTGAGTTGCCATGGTTTTGATTTTACTTTGGTGCCCATGATGTTTGTAGTCTGCTAACAAATAGAGTAATTGTGTAAGAGAATTTTGCCAATAAGCCGGCGTTCATTATAGAGAAATAAGGAAATTTGCTTATAACCTCAATGGTAAAACATACATCCCTGTATATTTATGCATATATACATATAACACACATATATATATATACATACATACAGTAACCTTCCCTTTTGCGTATATATAGACAAATCAAAGATTGCTTGGCGCTTTAGGAAATTAGTTTAATACTTCAATGCATATATGCTTATGTTTTGATTTGGATCCTGGTTCCTTTATAATGAAACACTACTTTCGCGTCTAATGAAGGCGTCAAAAATGTAATTAGTATTTTTAAATTCTTCATTTCTAGGTACGCAGCTCCAATAGCTCAATATCCAATGCTACTCACAATTGTTAAAACAGTACCACCAATACGAAAGCAGAAGTGCAAAACTTCTCCATTATCAATAAATAGATTCGGTGAAGCACTTGTAAATATTATTCATTATTTCAAGTTTTTAATTGTGTATATTGATTTTAGCTATATACTTACTATTTTTTGATGATTCCTTACAGTCTTGTTTTTCTTGTCCATAACCTTTCTCTATTTTATTTCACAGATTGCCTAAGGTTCCATTAGAACACTATGGCCTGATATATAGGCTTTGCATTTTTCCAAATTTCATATTTTTGCGATGTATAGATTACAGCTCACATTTCAGGAGACGATTTCATGTTACTTTTACTTTCGGAGGTTAGTACATTTCTAGATTTAGGGGCTCCATGGTATCCTAACGCTGGTAGGGTGGATAACAAGCATGGATTTTGTGTTTTTGGCTTTTCATGCCATATATCTTTTCTTACATAGATACATGTCTACAAAACATGCTTTATAACAACATGTTTCTTATGTCATAGCAAGTGGTAGGAAGCCACTTGAGATTTTCATTGTCTCACCTTAAAACAACGCACATTTGTTATTCATTTATTTTGACAATGCAAAACAATGTGTATTGCCTCACCGCACTCTTCTTCCCATGAGGCCTACTTATTTGTTTTTGATCAAAAAACTTGTCATTGAGACTTCAATTGCACAATGAAGTCATTCATTAAAAATTGATATTTTAATTCTCAATTGCCTTGTAATTTAGTACTTTTTAACCTTTTATATTTGTCTCCATTTTATTTTACTACAATTAAACCAAAAAACACATGCATACTAAAACTTTAATTTACAAAATTATGGACAAATACTAATTATAAAAAGTATTCAATATTAAACATCTTTCTTTGTTCAAAAAAATGTGATACGAACAATGATTGACTACCTTTTTTAAAAAGTACTTTTTTAATTCAATATTAGAAATAAAATGCATGGATGATGACTCTACAAAAATCTTCTAGATATTTCAAAATTAAATAATTAATTGATTGAATAACCCAGAAAAAAGCGAAAATATACATGTACATTTACTGCTAATAAATATAAAACTAAAATAGAGAAAATTATCTCATAGCTACTAAATACAAAGAAAAAACCGAGTAAACGCATTCCACTTGGCTAATTGTCTGGTATGTAAAAATAAATAGTAAATCAACGAAGGCTTTCTTGAGTTGTGTATAAATAAAGAAAAGCAACAGAATACATATGGGCGATTCAACAGGAAAGATGGCACCTTGGGCGTGCGCAGCGTACAAAATGTTCAGCTGAATGCCTGCTGGCTCCTCATTTTCCTCCGGACGACCTTCAAAGGGTTGAGATGGTGCATCAGCTGTATGGATATGGAGTGGAGGACCCTGTTTATGGGTGTACAAGAGAAATCAACAAACTGCAGAAGCGGATTGCAGACCTGGAATCCCAGTTGGCAGCCACGCAAGCAGAGCTCCTGAATATGCATTTTACCAGTGACAAGCTTGTATCCCTCACACCATTGGATCTCAGGATGCTGGACATGTTTTGTATTCCACGTCACAAGAAAGTGAATATACCATGCGTGAGGAGGTGGATCCATTGCTGTTATGGGAACCACTATGGCAACAATAAATTTAAAAGAAGATTATATAATTGAGATTTGTTTCAAAATGGTTTAGTTCTATCTTACAATTAGCAACTTTCTTCAATTTCTTGATATGTGTTTTTATCATAAAACAACATTTGTATTAAATATATACCTTGATAAAATTGTTTTGTTTTTACTTTTATATATAAATGTTTCTCATTATTATCTTTCCGTTGATAGAAAAGAGGGCATTATTGAGAAACCAGGCTATGGCTTCAACGTCGGTCAGCTGTACTGCAATTGCAGGGCCCAGAACTTTATGTGTACCCAACCAGTTGGCCGGGTCCCCCCTCTTTTCTTGTATAGATTGGAATGGAGGGCCATTTCCAAATTGTTACAATTCAAGTTCGCAAGTGCTTGCTAACACACTACTACATAGAGGGGTAGAGGGGCAGTTTAAGACAATTTTTAAAATAATTTTTAAGTAAATTGTCTTAATTTGAGACAAAAAAAAAAAGTTGTGTATTGTCTCAAGTATTGTCTTTAAAGGACTGTCTTAAAGTATTGTCTTAAAAATTGTCTCTATAAAGACAATATGAAAGAGAAGTATTTTTGTCTCTTTAGAGACAATTTCACTTTTGTCTCTTTAACGACTATAGTTGGGATTAAAGACATATTGTCTCTGTAGAGACAATATGTAAAAATGCATTAAAAAAATAAATAATTTATTTTAAATATTTTTTCAGTGTGGCTTTCAACATTCAATGTTTTCAAATTCTCCCCGTCCTCCTATTTGTTGGAGTTTTTATTTTTATTTTTCCAAATGCAATGGAAAATTATAACAGAAACTATCAATGATTTTGAAATTGGGAGCAATGAACAGTTGTTGAATACGCAAAGCTTAATGTTCATAAAAAAACAAAGAAAATAACACATCTTAATCCGAATTCATAAAATTAATGTCAATAAGTACTTTTTTATGTATAGTTTATAAAACTGTTCATACAATCATGAGCAACATGTACATCATAACATGGCGTGAGAAAACGATTCATTTCTAGGAAAGAGAAAATGTTAATATTTTCCTAAAAGCCAGTGGAATATACCCAACTACTAGCATAACTCTTTCAAGCATGGCAAGGTAGCTTTACAAAGAGTTGATTCAATTGTCTAAACTGGACAATTTTGCTTTAGAATGGGAACTTCCTCTTAGTGAAACACTGCATTGGACTTATTACAAATACGGTCCCTATTTGTCTCACTTGCACTTTGACTGTCTGTCCGGCTACTAGCAATATGTACTTCATGCCTATGGTTTTCTATCTCCTGAAGAGCAATCTTCATGGACTTCATTTCTTTTGTTTGTTCTTCCAAAGAATGTATCAGCCCTTCCAAATGTTTGCTATCTAGCAAAGAATACTAAACAAGTGTAAATTGAAGCATAATATAGAATACATATTGTTATTCTCTTCTAATGTCCACGTAGTCTAAAGAATGATTTTTGTAGGAAACAATGCTCACATGAGTTTTGAAAACCACAAAAGCATCAATGACCGACCTTTGAGTTTTGATTTAAGCATTTCTCTACTAGCTTTAGCTACTTCAACTGCTCCAACGGTAGCAGCTTTAGCTGCAGCCACAGCTTCCTTAGCTGGACTAGGTACTACGGTCCTCTTTTCTTCAAACTCAACAGCTCCAGAAGCAATCTAATGAATCCAAGATTTGAATCTAGCAATAACTGTTTTCTATCAAAAGAAAAAATCATCACACAAAGTGAAATGCCATCAGACCCAGTTCAAAGCGAAAATTATGTTATATGGGAGAAAGAATATCATAACCCATAGTGGCCAACAGTAGTTAGAAGATCAAATATTAAAACTATTTCTTAAAATTTATAATATCTTTTCTTTTAAGATTGAAAAATTGTTGATATGGAGATTCTTAAGGTAGAGCTAACAAAACAGTGAAAATGGAACCTCACTTTATACAAAGTAAAGAGCAGCCTTAGTCTTTCACAAGATCTACTAAAAAAAAATTGATGAAATATAAAACCAAACAATTAAATGAAAAAAGGCTCATTGAAATGGTACCTTGTTATGTGTATCATAAACACATGCTTCCACCAAAATTTTCTTTTCCTTGGTCTCTTCCATAATTATGTCCTGTAAGGCAATTTCAAACTCTTTCTTTGCAGCTTTCTGCAACTTTGTCTGTTCCAACCCACCAAATATTATTTTTGCATGAAGCAATTCAATTTTTTTGGTGGTTATTTATTGACATAGATAAGATAGGTGTAGATTTAGATGTAGATATAGATAATTTTATTAATATAATGGTTTCTTTTTTAATCATTTTGAAATAACTAGAAGGAAATTCAAGAGTCAATTCCACATAACTAAAAAATTTAACGAATATAGCTATCACCTTTGCAGTAATATAAAGTTTTTCTCTCTTTCAGGATGACCATCGTAGACTTCTAAGGATACTGCAACAAATTCCGCCCAAGGCTGCCATAGCTTATCCTGCCTATATTTTGAGTGTCATGAAGCACATTGATGCTAATGAATGGGTGCTTTGTTGAAGAAAACGCAGTGGATATCACTTGTATCCTTATTCAAATTCAATGGACTAGAGACACCATTCATTGATGGAGGAGGTGAGAGCAAGTACAATGGGTGTATTGTGGAAGATCTATTTTTGATACAGTATACTTATGGTGCAATAGGCAGCCCTAAGCCAATTCTGGTAATTGCAGGGTCTGCAGCACATAGAACATCTAGTGTAAAGGTCCTTGACCTACAAATGAGAGCACATATATGGTTAAGAGGCATTGCTTTGCCGAAACAACAAAAAATAATTTAATGAAAAATAAGAATGAATATATTAATTTTTGACACTTCTCCTAAGGGCATGTGAAAAATATGCCTCAAAACAAAGATAGGTACTTGCAGAAGATTAGATCTACTAAAAAAAATGATGAAATATAAAACCAAACAATTAAATGAAAAAAGGCTCATTGAAATGGTACCTTGTTATGTGTATCATAAACACATGCTTCCACCGAATTTTTCTTTTCCTTGGTCTCTTCCATAATTTTGTCCTATAAGTCAATTTCAAACTCTTTCTTTGTAGCTTTCTACAATTCTACCTGTGCCAGCCCACCAAATATTATTTTTGCATGAAGCAATTCAATTTTTTTGGTGGTTATTTATTGACATAGATAGATAGGTGTAGATTTAGATGTAGATATAGATATTTTTATTAATATAATGGTTTCTTTTTTAATCATTTTGAAATAACTAGAAGGAAATTCAAGAGTCAATTCCACATAATTAAATTTTTTAAAGGATATAGCTATCACCTTTGCAGTAATATAAAGTTTTTCTCTCTTTCAGGATGACCAGCGTAGACTTCTAAGGATATTGCAACAGATTCAGCCCACAGTTGTCATAGCTTATCCTGCCTATATTTTGAGTGTCATGAAGCACACAGATGCTAATGAAATGAAGAACACTCGCATGTGGTTCGAGTCAGATCTCACACTGACCCCGTAAACGTGAGCCTCCTTAGAGTTTCAGGCGTCAGGAGGATGGTCCCAGGCCTGGTTAGGCACCTTGTCCAAGGGTTGATAACATGCCAGCTCCAGCATGATAAGCAATGAAGGAGCGTGTTTATGTATCTTTCCTACTTTTTGCTTTTGATAGAGAATTTCAAGTTAAAATCAGTTTGATGTTGCAAAAAAAATTTAGTCCTTTCATATAAGTTTTTTAAGTGTGATGCATCAAATTTCAAAGAATTTGTTTACAGTCCTTTCATGTAATTTTTTCATCAAATTTTGAAGGAAAAAAATCTAGATAACTTGGTGATATTAATAGAATTAGTTTTTTATTTTCCAAATGATGAAGAAAAAACCTAAAGTAAATTAGTATTCTTCACTTGGTGATTTTGCTATGGATGTCATTAGAAAGATTATAGGCACTAACAAAATTTCCTTTACCTCACAAGTATACTTAATTAGACATAAAATAGAGAAGACAAAAGAACTCCAAGACCTTACGAACTTCAAAATTGAAAAGAAAAAGCAGCCAGGGTAAATTTTGAATCATGTTAGAACATAAAAATAAAATTTCTCGATGGTTGACTCACTTTTCAACCCATTTGCTGCCTCCTTTCCAGGCACTTCCGAAAGCTTGCCATGCCCTAGAAGCAATATTCTCCACTGAGTTGTCAAAAGCCTTGAGGCCCTGCAATGAGATTAGAATATAAATATGCTTACAAGCATAATATATACATCTGTAAAATGAAAAAGAGAAGTTCAAATAACATAAAAAGCATTCAAGCAGGAAAACATCTCAAACAAGAAATATTTTCAACTTTTTCAAGTTAACATCAAAAACATGTAATCTAAAAATAACTTCCTTCATATAATTTTTTTTCTATAGGGCTTTAAAAGTAGAAAAATGAAGTTGATAAGGTTATAGAGGGAAAGACGTTAGCCCACTCTCTCCAAAACAAAAAAAATATTTCTATAGCTTAATAAAACATTATAAAGTATTATAGAGTATTTTTCTTTTCCAATTTGATGGTTTTCTCTATCATGCTTACAAGCAAAGTTTTATACTTTTAACAATTCCCTATATTGTAATAAATCTATAAAGACAATACCAAAAAATGAATGAAACTTATATGCCCCAGTAAAGATTCTTGGCTAGCCTTCTCCTACCTATTTCCTAACCAGGTGTCTTTTTCATGAACATAAGAGTTACTGATCCAGAATTGACCAACTCCATTAGACAACATATCAAACTGTTGAAACTTGTATTATTGGCAGAAGCAACTAATTACATCAATTGTAATAAGAATAATTTGGGCAAAGAGAACAATATCTGAATAAAAGAACTAACTACTAGTGCTTTATTAGTTAGCAAAGTATATGAAGCCATATTTGATAAGAGATCTAAGCTATTACTCTCTTCTTGCTACAAAATGGTTGCCTTCTCTGAATTATGCTTAAAGAGAATGAGCATAATGAGCATAAACCCCTCTGTGCTATCATCATGTTAAACCACTAAGTGGAACTGTGTGTAGTTTCATAAGGAAGATCAAGAAGAAAAATTGACTCCCAAACCTTCCAGAATTCTCAATACATTTTGGTATTTTGCATTTTCAGGGCCCTTCATATCATTATTCAGAAAATATGATGTCCCAAAGTGAAGATTAATAACTTGGGGAAATTCTTTAACTTGTTGACATATATTAGGTTTCAGCTTCCAAGCACTGGTAAAGAAGTTGCAACCCCAACAAGGTGACCATCTTAAGGTGAGGTACCTCAAACTGCCACCAGTATTAGTACTTCTACTAGTGCAAACAAGACTAGGAACATAAATTAAAAAAACAATACTAGGGAACCTATACTTAATCTCCTAGTATCAATTTACTACAACCTGTAACTAATCATGATAACTTTATAGATAGAAACACCCCACATACTTCTACCACCAGCATTAGTACTTCTACTAGTGCAAACAAGACCAGGAATATAAATTAAAAAAACAATACTAGGGCACCTATACTTAATCTCCTAGTATCAATTTATTACAACCTACATAACTAATCATGATAACCACTTTGTAGACACAAACGTCCCACATACTTCTAAAAAATATAATAGTTAAATACCACACACCCTAACACTAGCATTAATAGAAAACCTTTTGTACTCGCATAAATAACAATTCTTGTGCCAAAGCTCCAAGAATATAAGGCACTTGCATGATATCATGATGATTGCCGAATTTCAATACATTTTTACCTGACAACAAAATTGAAAATGCATTTAACATTACATTGATCATTTGCCTCATTTACCCTTGGAGTGGAGTTCAAAATCATAGGTCCCACAGCCGTATCAAAAACAACATATAACATTAGTAATATTGAAATTATGTTAACAAAGATTAAGGATTAATTGGTGAAAGCACTAGAATTTTCTCACATCATAGCTTACAATAGCTATCCTACCAACTAATATGTGATCTTTGCTATCTTCCCCTACCTTAATTTATAAGTCTGTTGCACATAAAATTTTAAATATGCATGAATTCATGAACCTACCTGAAAGGCTAGGAATAGGGCTGTAACTTCAAAGTTCATTGTATGGAAAAGTTGCCACCTACCCTGCATTACATGGTAAGTCCTGTTCTGTATGAGATAAAGACATTAATTTTTGTTCATCAATAATCCTGGTCAATTCAACAACCATTGACACATGGTTTGAGACATTTCTATGCATCTTCCCTTACTCATGATAGTTATCAACAAATTTGGTAATGTCCTTTACATAAGAAGAGTCGTAATTAGTTTTACCATTCATTCAATAGCATTTGTAGTTAGAATACACATACACTAATACTAGTTCTATGGAACATGTGACTAAATTAAATGAGACACCAATTCATTATATGCAAAGTACAAAAAATGTATCCTTGGTCGAAGCCATACCTAAGGTCATTCAATAACAAAACTGTGTTAATCAATGAGTTATCTAGAATTTTGGAAATTTAGTATATGTCAGTACTAGCTTCTCCATATAGAATAGTGGATATTGAATCAGAGTAGGCCAAAGATGACATGTTGTCTGCATTATTGGAGAAGATATGTTCTACATCTTGCTGAAATCTAAGATTAAAAACTTCAATACATGAGTTTAGGAACCATACACACCACATTGCAGCCATATGCCATTAGATCACTATCCTCGTTGATGACTACTTCTAATCATCCTTGTTTGGGGTCCAACATGGATAAGTAAGCCAATTGAGCATCAAATTCATAAGGTGCAACAATAAACTCAACACCTTCTATTTTAAGAATTTGAAATCAAGTTTATTTACAAAATGACAACTTTACAAAAGGCAAATTTATAGTGTATTGTATAAAACTAGGAAACTTTTTTCTTCTGAATGAAAACTAGGAAAGTTGCTTGCAATAATTGATGTTAGGTACATAAAATATCTTGCAAAAAATCATTTTGTTAAGTTATTCTCTTCTTCCAATAAGTCCTAAGAGCTAAACAAAAGCATTCTAATCTATATATTCTATTCTTTTCTTATCCACGATCAATCCCACATGATTAGACAACAATAGACTCAAACACAAGAAGCAAATATGTCTTTTGTTAAGTTCTTTCTATCCATCCTCTTCCTTTATGTCCTCTTTCTATGAGGAACTATACTATACAAGGCACTATTCTAATTGTGGGTGTCGATTGTTCATCACATTGAACACCCTGAGTCTCATTATTATTTTCTCCCACTTGCTCCTCATGTTCCTCTAGCTCATCTTCATGCTCACTACTTGATGAGTTGGATTGTTGGGCTTCCTATACACAACACAATTTAACTCATTAATTAATAACATATCAGATCATAGTTTTAGCTTTGCTTGTTTCATTTATCTGTGCAAAAAAGAAACTATTGTAATTCTAGGTGTATCTATCTAGATTAATGTCTATATCATTTGTTTTGCAATGGAAATGAAAGAAAAATATAAAATTTTATTATATCCCATCATGCAAAAACCTTACCTCAGATTCATGACGAGTGACTAATTTCTCCCCTCGCTCTAGCATATGTTGTCAAAGGCCTTGGGAACCATGTAGTAAAGCATATTTTAGGTCCTCCTCTGAAGCTTCCTTTTGAAATTGGTGAACCTACATAAACAATTATAACCAAATTTATAAGGTATAATGACTCATAAGATACAATTAATTCACAAGTTTTTTCATGACTTTTTTATGAAATAAAGAATACAATAGATGAAAATATTCACTTACCAAGCCACCATGAATGCTAGTGTACCCACCAAATCCTAATTTATGAGATCCAATACTTGATACCCTAGCTTGGGTTGCTTTTGTTGTATCTCGAAGGCGTCTTTTAGATCCTCGCACAAATGGCCTATAGTTTGGATTATTGTGGGCATTCCTCTTAAATTTGGAATCTTTCATAAGCTCATCCCATGTCACTTGGTCTATGATCCAAGCTTGATGTGGATATCTTAAGTCTTTTGTCAGCTTCAACCTTAAATTGTCTCGTTTAGAGTGAATGTATTTTTGAGCAATATCTAAAATAATTTCCTTATTAAAACCAGGATTTCCAAATGCTACTATGAAATCCTTAAATAGTTTATTAGATTGCTTCCTTCAATCCATTTGAATGGTATTGCCAAATAACTGTTCTGCACGATGAAAAATGAAGTGAAATAATTTCAACCCCATTTCATCCTTAAAGACATTTCCTTCTGAGGTGAGCAAGATTATAACTTCTTGCATTCCCTTTGTGGTCACTGAGGATATTGTTGAGATCATGGGGTTAGAGGTAGATGCCCTATAGGTACATTAGTCTTTTACTTGCCTACTTAATGGATGTAAATCACTAACAAATACAAAATGAATGATAAATACAAAATCTGTTATTTTATTAAATTTATCTCTGTTATGTGTACACTTCATTAAAGACAGTTGTTGAGCAGATCTAAACTGTGTATACATATCTCCCTACTTGTACTAATCCCACAACAACTTGCCTTACAATAATATATCCAGTTCAACTTCTTGTTTTTCTCAATATGATTCTACTAGTCAATGACCTTGGAATTGTTTGTCTCATGGTTTCATTGCCGAGTTTGCTCAAGCTAGGTCTAGTCAAAGCTTTACACAGATTTAAATTGTCGAGAGTAACTTGCAATATTCAGCCTCCAAAAACTGTATATATTTTTACCATAAACCAGGTGTTTTACAAATCACATTAAGTTTTTTAGATGGCGAGTTAAGACAAATAATAGAAGCCTTAAATAGAGATTGCTCAAAAACCTCCACTTAGCTTCACCAATCAACTCACCTACTACACTTTTTAATAGTATAGGTGCTTGTATAGTAAATATAAATGGCTAGTTAGATTCCCTTGATAAATATTATTTACTTTAGCCAAAGTTTATTTGTTTTATAGAATTGTAATTATCGGCCTAAATTTGAAATCTTTAATCAGAGAGATTTAAGCATTCATGATGAATTTATATTAATCATTCAGACATCTTAAATCGGGGACCATCTGGCCTTAACCGAAACTAAATAAACATGTTATAATATATTGAAATTAGATTTTTTCTTGATCGGTTCAATGCCCATGGTTTTCTATTCTAACTAGCCTCTTGGCTAGGTCTCTACAGCTCTTCTAAGGCTAGACCAAGGGGGATATGGCAGGTTGGACGTTATCTCCATATTAGCCACATATCACTCCAATTTGAGAACAACTACTGCATAGTTACATATTTGAAGCAATGAATGGGTTACGTATCTTCTTATCACTGCATATCACTTTAATTTGAGTACAACTATTGTATAGTTAGACCTTT
The DNA here is from genome assembly GCA_007258455.2 of Sequoia sempervirens. NCBI lineage: Eukaryota > Viridiplantae > Streptophyta > Pinopsida > Cupressales > Cupressaceae > Sequoia > Sequoia sempervirens. The sequence continues at coordinate 117,867,496 of VDFB02086081.1, read as the reverse complement.
GGAACAACGATTGGGGTACCTATCTCCATATCAACACACATCAATTGAAATTAAGTATAGTTACTGTAAAGCTACCCCTTTGGAACAATTGATGGGTTGCTTATCTCCATATCACCACATATCAATCCGATTTGAGCATAACTATTGCATAGTTACAGGGAGCATGCCTTCAGGAAGTTGAATCTAGGCCAGTATGGTGCAAGTTTTCTGACTTTTACTCCTGCCCCAGCCCAACCTAGCAGACTTACTACAAAAGATCCTTAAAATGGAAAATGTGAAAAACCACCTTCAAATATCTTGCAACATGTTTTTTATGAGGCTAATTGATTTAAGGAGATGTTAGACATTTCATTCATTCCTTCACCTCTAGGATGATCGTTTCCATTTTGATAATCAAGAAATATATACTGCTGAGTAGATTCAGAACTGAGTTTTGGGGAAGTTTGTCAATGGAAAACTCATACCAAAAGATACAATTGAAAAGTTTTGCTCAATACCGGAATCGGTGGCTGGCTCATCAACCTTATTCAGATGGATTCTGACCCTTTCTGGATTCCGATCATGTTTATCACCGCCCATCCACCAGGTATATATTTCTGAAGCAGATTTCTTTGCATGATAAACACGATGAAATTCGGCCCGGTTGGAAACAAACGCTGGCGAATTATGCATTTTGGCTGGGCATGATTTGTGGCTTCATAATTTAGATACCACCCAGCGTTTCAATGAGGAACATGGTGCATGGAATTCCTTTCCACTTCTACAACAAGCTACTTATTTACTTAATTTGATGTTTTGAGTTGCTTGGTTGCCCAAATTGAGTTAGAGCTCAAGCACAAAGCCAATACCTCCTGTTTGGGGAAGCCCCGTTAAAAATTCGTTGGCTTGAACCTCTAGCCGAGGACTACAACAAATCCGCCCCATGCAGAAGGCTTTCTAGGGAGGTGAAACCACTAATTGCAAAAAGAATCATCTCAACACTACAAATGATTAATTTTTAAGTTTTGCCTTTACGTACCCTGGCAAGAGGGCTTTGTGTATCAAACTGTGCTTTCACTCAAACATAATTTAATATGCCCAAATTTTTTGAGGGGATGTTACAAGCCAGTTTGTACAAGGGGAAGTTATATACTGAACTAATTAAGTAATTGATCCATTCAATTTTTTTGCATGGGTTTATAGTACACTGATTATTACAACTTGATATATTTGTCATTGAATTCCATTGCAGAGATTTTACAACACAGAACACTTTAAAGACACCTTAAACTTACCTGTTACACATTCAATGGATTTCAAGGGATACTAAATGCTCATTCAACAAACGCCTTTGCCACCCAATAGACACATTACATATACAATTAAGCACAAATTTGGTTTGAACAAAATGCTTGGAACCTCCAAGAAAATAATAAAAGAATTTGAAATGTCAAAGAAAAATAAAGTACATATGTTTAAAATTAACTCTTCTTCCAAGAATTTTTGAAAATTATAATAAAATTCTATGTTACCAGTTCTTTGTAGGGGATTGTTGGGTACTTGTGCGGTTCAAATCGGGTCTTGGTCCTGGTCCGGTTCTCCAGGGGATTCGGCCAGGGTCCTTCAAATGCCATGTGGGTTTTTTTGAGACGAACCTTGAAGATCCTAGGGAGAACCCAGACAAAATCTGCTTAGAACCCAGATAGAATTTGCTCAAAACTTAGACATACATGAAATATAAGCAAGCAGAACCATCAACATGTGGATATAACATTCATAGATGTCTATCTTAGGGAAACTTAATATCTTCTGTTAGAACAAGAATGAAGTCTGGATGCATTAATGAAATTCACTTGTATGAGTAAAAGCTTCAGAAAACCACACTCCTGGACAAGGGAAGATAAAAAAAACATATGGATATTCATATATCCATACATGATACAACCAAGGGTAATATATACACAACAGATAATAAAGGTAATGCATAAAGAATTTTGACACAGATCTATCTTGGTCATTTACAATGCTTTACTTTTTCTAAAATTTCATGGAAACCTTACTCTAGACTCTAAAGTAACAAACTTAGGTCTAAAAAGTTGCAATAATTTTCAGTTACAAAGGAAGAAAGTTAAAAACTAAAGAAACTAGGGTTTGTTCCTTTTTAGAAATAGGACACAAAGTAATTTATTGTAAAATGCAGTAAACACGATAAAGTAAAAGTAAAAGGTCTAAAATGGTAATCCTTTAATACCCCTTTTTTATTTGTATATGCTTGATAATTTTTTTATATTTTGGGAAATCACAGTGGTATTTTGATTGGTTGTTTATTTCTTACCCAAATGCAGAATTTCCTTTAGTGCAGACTAAGATCATTGACTTCTTTCACATTCAGAAGTCTGGTCTAGTTGTCTCATCCAATGGTAAGGCTTATTAGGGGGCATTTTAGTTTGAATTTCTATGCATTTTTTCTGATTGAATCTGTCTTTGGTGATACTATTTGGTCGAGGCAATTAAGAATAGGAGAATAGCATGACAATCTTTGCCAATTCAGATGTTTAGAAACCCAAGAAGAGTGGTTCAAAGCTGGTTGTCACTAAAAAGAAGAGAAGGTTATACTATATCAGCAACTCAGAATCGCTGGCAGCTACATAAGGTTGGAAACAAATGGCTACTCTCTTACAATAGCACCCACATCTCAAAGGTGCAGTTGATGATAGACTAACTTCTCTCATTTAACCTTCGTTCGTGACTTTTAATCTGATCTACGGCTGGAAAAGGATTTGAATGTGAGCCAATAGTGAAGCATTAAGCGGAGATGAAACTTTGTAACTGAATTTACGAATTTACGAATCAAGGACATTAAGATACTTGCATTGTATTTGCCATACCTTAAACAAAATGCCTTGATAAAATTAATCCGATTAAAATAGAGGATTGCAATTATAATGGCGAAACGAGCCAGTCTTATGAATGTGGATGTGCCGGGTAGATCAGAAAATGGTAAATCCCTTAGTCCTACAGTCTTTTACAACACCACATGGCATCTAATTCCTAGTTTGTCTACTAATTGAATGTGATATTTTATATAATGCAGTGATGTCAGAGTAGAAAAGGAGAAATAGAAAACTCGCTTAAGATCACATAAAACAATGGCCGTTAGGAGGTCCCTGCATTGTATTTATGATTCCAAAGAGGTATTATCCTTTCTTCTATTTGTATTGTAAAGTATTACCATATTATTTCTAACTCTGGAATCCCTTGAGATCACCGAAACTCACATGAGTGGAAGCAATTTTCTTATAGCAGTAAATGATTTTACTTACAATTTTACCAAAGTAGAAGTAGGATAATGTCTCTAAAAGACCTCATAATTGCTCGAAGAATTGCAGAGGGGATATCTGACCTTTATAGATGTCACATGCAGCGTCGTGATTTTTCCGCAGTGAGACAGAGTTTGTAAGAGCAGTAGCTGAGGACATAATGGTGGATCAATCAAAGAGAGCAGTGATCACAAGTCTTAAAGGCTTTAAGGGCAGACTTGGAATATAAATCACAGTCATCAAATTTCATGAGAGTCTTTAGCAATCAAGTAAAATGAAGGAATAATTTGCAAGAGGGCGGTCCTTTAAGGTTGACAATGAGTATGGACTGTGCAAAGGAATGAACATTCACTAAGGGAAGACCCTTAGGGTTTTCATGACAGTGAAACCCTAGGTAACAATTCTTTTAAGTGTCACAATAAGGAAATAATATAGTCAATCAAAGGACATCCATGAAGTAGAGGGGATAGATGACAATCTAAATGCATGCATTGGATGACAATATAAGTCATAAAAATGTATGAAACATGGACTGTGGCTATGTGAGTTTTGTAGGAAGGAGCAAATATTCAAAGTAATCAAATAGATCAAATTCATAAATGGATCACAATAATCAGTGAAGATCAGTCATATACTCTACAAAATTCATGAAGAACCTTAAATGACAATTAATAGTACATAAAGGACATATCAAATAAACAGTCCATATATACAAACATGGTAAAGGCACAATAACCATTTCAATTTCAAAGGACATGGCATTTGACCAAGGGAAAATCCTTTAATTTTATTCAAGGACAGTCATCATGCACTGTAATGAAAAGTACAGTCTCAAGGTTCAAAAGGGGTCAGTCATGAGTCTTCAAGCATCAATGACAAAGATGATTTAAATGCATGGTCAAATCAAATGGACACTCCCTTCAAAACCTTTGAAGTTTGAATTAATAGTCATGAGCAATGCAGAGAAGGATGGCAGGCGCAGAGTTTTGACAAAGAACTGTAATATGAACAATGCTACCTATACTCAAAGGACAATATGTACAGTCAAATTTAAGGGAGTAGAGGACAGTCTTGAATACAGTTCACAAGGACACTGTTTTGGTCAGACAAGACAGTGAGCAATACTATAGGACTATCAAGTCAAGTTCAAAACCCTATCTGAGCAAAAAGATAAAAGATATTCAATAAGCATGTTCTATATGACAGTTTTATGGCACTCAAAGTTTCCGAACTTTGCAATAAAAAATAGGACAATCATATGACCAAAGACCATAGGAGGGCAACAAATTATGGGTGATCAAAAAAGGGCAGTCTCCAAGGTTTTTAAGTTGAAAGAGTCTAGAGCATATAAAGGTTATTAAAAGTACAATGACAATCAACTTAACTTTCTAAAAAAGCTATTCTTATATATGAAAGTGCACACAGGTTATGCTAAATGGAATGATTCATCGGCTCCACTAGCAAATGCTCTAAATGATGTTGGAAGAGTAGAGTATATGAAAAGCTACTTGACCTATTTGGCAGTGCCCATAAAGTATTATAATCATATGCCTATACAATTTCTACTTGATTCAAATTCTTTTCCATTATTTTTTGGCTAAATTGATGGTATTGGTGTTGTTGTTTTCAGAAAAGGAGCAGATGTGAGGAGCTACTACGTGTGGTCTATTTTGGACAATTTTGAGTGGATCTATGGCTACACTAAACATTTTGGCTTTTTCCATGTTGATTTCACCACAGAAAAATGACCTCCGAAGCCTTCAACCAACTGGCCTTATCTATAAGATATGATTCATTCTTGCATGAACTTAAATCAACTCCATTTAAATCATTAATGACTAGATTTATACATGTCACCAAAATCTCACTTCTACGTAATAAGCTATAATATTTCTATAGTTAATGGTGTCACAATGAGTTCGCTCCCAAAAGAATTATCCTGTTTTCCATTATAACTATGTAGTGTAATAATTCTATGGATTGATACCATTAAGACACTATAATGAATTCACTCCCAAAGCAATCTATTCTAGACATTTAATTCAAAAAAGGAAACTGACATCGACTTCTCAATAATAGGCGAGATGATCATCTATTTTAACCAAGAAAGCTACCCTTGTCTCAAGGCTACTACAGAAGACTAAATGGTGAAAATTTAAAGAACGTTTATCATCAACATGTCAATCATGGTCCCTAAGATCATCAATGATTATTCTATATAGTACAAAATTATTCATTGCTCCATGCTGACACTGAGGTTCTCATCTTATCCTCAACCTTATTACTCTATTAGAACCTGGCTCTTCATCTTCCTATTTTCTAGACATACACAGAAATAATAAGAAAATAAACAGTTATCTGATTTAATTTTTCTCATATCAGTTATTGAAAATGTCAAAACTAGATAACTCAAACCCTTCTTTGATTTATGGATTAAATATATAGAAATAAAAATATTTATATAAACAAAATGGAAATTAAATGGAAATAAAAATATTTATATAAATAAAATGGAAATTAAATGTAAATAAAATCAAGTGTGAAAGATCAATCAGCAGGTATGGAAATTTTACATTGCTCAGAGGGTCAAATTACAAATATATTCCTATTCTCAAAATCTCTTTTTGAAATGCTTCAAACATTTCATAAGTCATTTGGTTTGAACTGTGGTTTTCTTCACATTCCTTTAGCCTTTCAAAGTGTGAGGAAAAACCATGTTTGTTCTTGGCTAATCCTTTCCATTTCATCATATTATCCTCCTAATTTTTCACATTGTATTTCTGAAATGCTTCAAATAGTTCATAAATTCTCTGATTTTGACACATGCATTTCTTGCTACTCTATTCTTCAATCTAGGTCACTTTATCCATAATTGTGTTTTCCCCTTGAATCTGGAAAGAAGAGTGATGCAATTCTCCTTAAGTAAGCCTTTTCTGACCACAAAGAGGATACATATCATTTGAATATAAAGAAACTAAAGAATTGCCTGGTTATGCTTGCTATCTTGGCTATTAGTTGAAACTGAGCAGAGCAATGAAGTCTTCTAGCTGCACTGTTCTATCAAGATCTTACAAGGATATTTTCTAAACTATCTAAATACTTATCCAAATGGATTATACAAATTTATTGGATCTACGAAAATTAAATGTAGGTGTAGGTGTTGGATAGGTTACAGATCAGGGAAAAAGAGACTATAGTATGAATGTGGTACCACTACCAGAAACTTTTTTTTCTCTCTTAGGAGGTTCAAGCATAAATATGTTGTTCTTAATTCTTCTCTTCCTTTCTTGACTGCCATTTAGTTCTATTTAAGTAGCATAATACAATTTCTTGTTTCATGATTTTTACAAGCTTAGATTTGAGAAATTATGGATTGATTTGGTATCAGAGTAGATTGTGAACCCTTGGGATTTGTGAAGCTACATAAAGGGTACTGCTCGATTTACAAAATGTTGATTCCACCTTAGGGAAGCAAGAGAATTATTTGGGAGCATGTATAACATCATGGCCAAGTTGTAGCATGTTTTCTTCCATGGCAATGTAGTTTGTTGCTTTCTCAGATTGATGGAAGAGGGAACAATTTAATATCATATCTTCTTTTAGAATCAATCAAAACAATTGTATGTAGTATTTTGAAAAGATGAGAGGCAAAGGAAAGGAACATAGCAGCAAAGGTAAATATGCAGCTAAGGAGCAAGGGCTAGATAAAGATTAATTCCATAGCCAAGGTCTTACTGAATGGAACAAGTATGAGACTTGTATGCTTCCTGTGAAACCATTTATCATGTAACCAAATAAATTAAATAGTGTTTTCAAAACTCATTAAAATAACCACAACCATCAAAATGCATATGAAACCTTTCTAGAACAACCTCAAGAAGAACAAAGCAACTGCAGCCCGAAGAACAGGGGAGAAGAGGGAAAAAGGCATACTTCTAGCAGCTGCAGCCCAAATAACTATACTTTTGGGTGCAAGCAGAATTGGATTATGATTAAGGAAATTACACAAAGAAGCACAAGAAGTTGACCTAAAGTGCCTCAATATCCTCATTTTTCTATAATATCTTCATATTGGCATTAAAAAAAGGTGGAGGGGAAGGAGACGCATGAGGTGATTGACTTGGATAACATCAATCCATATTTGAAATGGATTATGGGGGATATAGAACCATTGTTTATCAAGGGACTGACAGATAAATTTGAGATAAAAGCAACACAAGGGACAAGAGAATGTAGAAGTGAAGGTGAAGGCGAAATTGGGAGTAGATACATTAGTTGTGGCTACACAAAATGAAGATATGCCCAAAAATGATTTTGCTCTTAAGAAGGAATCTTCACCATCCAATTTAAGGGTTCAGTCAATGAAGAACTTAATTTGGAGGATAATTTCTTATAAAATTATGGATTAGTAAATTTCTATGATGATGAGTAGTCACCATATGACAAGATGCTATGTATTCTACTCCTTGTGAATCTAAAACTGATAGGCAACATACATGAGTTCTCTAAATTATTTTCTATGCTTTTATTAACAATATTTACATGTTATTTAAATTTGTATCTTATAATTTTTTATATTTTTTAAGTTCATAACATGCTAAGTTTTAACCCAGTTGAGAGTCCAAATCAAATTTTTGGTCTGCTGTCATGCCCCCCCCTCGTCAAAGAAAGACAGAGATTGCAATATTTAGTTTGATGCCGTAGTGTTAAAATCTAAATGTGCTCATTATTACGATCTTGAAAGTAATTTTCATTTTAATAAACATACTCTAAAACCATCGTAGTAACCTTATTTTCATACTGCAGCTCGCCAAATTGGAGAAGTGAAAGGTCAATACCAGGGAGGAAGAAAGTCCAACTGATCCTCAATATTTATTTCCACTTCCTCAGCAGTAGGATGTATGAATTGTTCATCATTATTAGGAATGTTGTCATACTAGTTTCTTTCAGACCTAGTAGGTGAAGTAGGATGTTGGATTGCCTAAAATGTTTCTTCATTTTCATTGGGCATCCCATATGTTCTCATCTATGCATCATGGGATCTATCCCTACTCCCCCTACCAATAACATTTTCATTCCTTATCACTTCATAATCACTTCTATCTATCCTTCTATTACTTCTCAATGCATTATTAGCCAAATCATCTGAGGTGTATTGAAATGGATCAATTTCTTCAACAAATACATCATTACGATAAGAAGTACCTACTTGGTCCCAGGAATTCAATGGAGGCATTGTTGGGTTTCTTTCTCTCCATCTATTCCTTCTACTTGCTACACTACCAAAGGAATCATCACACGCAGGTTGTTCATGGTTTCTTCTTCTATTCATTGTGACTTCTTTCTCTTTTAAGTTGTAAATTGATTTTTGGGTTGTTCACAAAACAAAGTCGCCACTTCCTTCTTGGAAGATATTCCAGTGAATTTCACAAGGTTGTAGACTTGCAATAATTAATCCCTAGAACACTTATTCAAACTCTGAGGCTAGGGGTATCATAAAAGAGGTGAAAAGGGGGTTCATCAATACGATGATGGTGATTAAGGTTCAACTGGTAGGAGTGGGTAATATCCTCTTCACTTTTGGTTTAACTAAACCATGGAAGGTATTTCGAGAGGTATCCCTAAGCAGAGAATAACTATCACACAAAAGATACACTGAAAAATAATAGGGGTAGTGATAATCGAAATGTTGTTCTAAACCCTCTAATTGTCACTAGTTCAGAAAAAACTCACTACCTCGAATGACCTCTCTTTTAAGTTGAAAATAGCATCACTTGCAATCAGTGCAAGGTAACATACAAGCACACCATGCTAGCTTCTCCCACCTAGATCTTTCCTTAAAGCCAGGTGATCACCAGCAAGAAAGAAAGAATAATTAGAGGTTGTGCTAGAAATGAAGGTTCCCATTTAGCAAAATAGAGGAAACTATGAAATGCTTTTTGTGTTTCAACAAATCGCCAAAATACTAAAGATAAGCCCAATTCAGAGTCATGGCTCTTACATCTTCTCTCAACCATGGCATTCATTTTCTATGAGTTTTTTATTCATGTTTTACTTTGCGATGAACAAGATCCTAAATCTCAATAAATCAAAAAGAGTTAGCAAGGCCATACTTGCCAGGGCACAACAAATCTCATCTATACAATAAAAAGCTATAGAGGAATTTTGTAAATGATTCAAAATCACTCAAGGGAGAGAATCTGTGCATATATACTACTTTAAGTACAAAGTCTTCCTTAACAAAAGTGAAGGATTATTTCACACTCCACAAGTTAAGATGTTGCAACTCTTGACTGATCAGCCACATTGTGGTCCATTGCAAGCTAGATTTTAAACTGTGAATAATACTCTGTTCCATGGTCATACAACATACAATATAGACGGAGTTACGAATTTTAACAAGATATGGGGTTTTTACATGAATGATACCTATTTGTTTGCTGACGACCGACGGGTTGAAGAAAATCACAGCCCACGAGTTGAAGAAAATAGCAGCTAGGGCATAAAATTTTCTGCGATCATCACTTCCCGCCACACCCATTATCATAACCCTTCCCGCCACACCCATTATTATAAGCCTTCCCACCACACCCATTGTAAGCCTTCCAGCAAGAAGAAACTGCATCCCGAGTGGGATGTCGCGGCTGTAGCAGTAGACGAGAAAGCCAACTCACAAAGCAAATCACAACACAAATCAAAGAGCCATCGAGGAGTAGGGAAAAAATATTCTATCAGTTTTATTTTAGGGAAAAAGGTATTTTTAGGGAAAATGTACTTTTTCTATTGTCTTAATTTGAGACAATATAAAATAAAAAAATATAACTATTTCTATTATCTTAATTTAAGACAATATAAAATAAAAATATATAACTTGAATATGTTTAAGACAAAATTAGAATTTTGTCTTAAATTACTGTCTTAAAAGGCCCCTCTATGTAGTAGTGACATAATGAGATCTTGAATTTGAGTGAACATAATAACAATACCAAATTCTAGCAATGCATTATGTCCATGCCAACAATTATAATCTTTTATGATTATAAGATATACTATTCAATGTCATTTTATTTCTTTATTCCCATATGCCAAAAAAATGTACATAGAACTATATATATATATATATATAATTGTTGTTTCAATATTGTATAATGGTTGAAAAAGTTTTTAAATATTAGAAATTAAATTTAATGAACATTATTTTTCACAATTTCAAGTCAAGAAAATTACAATAAACTAATGTATAAATTGTCTAATTTATCCATATCAGATTTATAATAAATTCACTCCCATAAACATTGGAAAGATAAATAGTCTAAAAATATTCATCTCTAAAATAAATGATAAAATTATAGATGAGGGCTCCTTTTATAGATAACCTTAATAATATTATATAGTAGAATCAATTCTTCTTCATTCTAACATGTTTTTAATACCTAATGAGTTTATATTATACTATTAAGTGGACATAAGACAATAATTAGTCAATTAGTCGTGATCACTAATAGCCTTCTTAATAAATTTAATAATATTTATCCATTAACTACTAAGGCCCAAGTGTTTCCTCAATTGAAATTATTTGAGAACAAACAAAAAATCCAAAATGTCGCAATATCTAATTTCACTTCCTATACATGGTCATTGAGGTTAAGCTTATATTTGTTGAATATAAATTAACCATATTAGAATTAGAACTTTATAAATATAGGTAACTTGTGAAGATTACTTAATTAGATCTTGGATTTCTTTTGCATGATTATATTTCACATAACAATAAACATATAATTATAAATAATGTGTGATTCTTAATTTCACCCTATTAACAAAAGTTTGATTTCTCTTACTTTTCAATTCTTTGACATAGCCCACTCTTTCTATGTTTTCATTCTTAAGATTACAATTTGTAACCAAAATATATTAGATGGTTTGGTGTGAAAAATAAAAATAATACTGATTGAGTTACACATCATTTTAAGAAAGTAACAATTTTCATACTTTAAGCATAATTATTTGCTAATAATTTCGCTGATGTAAAAGCTCCAAGATCCATTAGATAATATAATGTAGGTAGATTTCTTCATTTTCTAAATTCTAAAATTATTTTAGATTAGGTTAAAGAATTTTTCACATAAAATTGCAATAGTGTTGTAATATAAATTTAATTTTCAACACATTTTATGATAATTTTAAGAATTAATTTATGAGTTGGAAGTCAAATATGTAATTTCATTATATTATTAACAATAAGAAAATGTTCATGCTCTTTCAAATGAAGACCTCTACTCTGAGCAGATGGTTGACCCACCCAAACAAGATGAAGATGATGCCTCTATTTTTATTTCTCCTCAAAATTAGATGTGGAACAAAGAAAATAGGGTGGTTCTATCTTTTGGGAGATGGAATAAAGGCTAGGATTAAAGGTCATCCTCCTATTTCCCTCAAGTTTCATTCAAGGAAACCTTAGAGATCTCAATCCAAGGATGGAATAAGGGAAAGAGATCTACAATAAGGTGTCATATGGTGTGATTAAAGACTAAAAGGGGGTTCACCATTTGGCTCCGGTTTGGCCAAAAATTGTAAACCAGTATTGTGGGATCACCCATATTTGGACACACTTGAGAATAATCATTTCTTCTTTGATGAAAGTCATAAAATAATTCTTTTATCACCTTCTATGTCCTGAGATATTATTCCTCATAATTCTTCAATGTATGTTTTTGGATTGGTTACACCTTATTGTATCTTGACATCCTTTTATTTTGGTATATAAATAATTTCAACATTTTTAGAGGCATCCATCATGAAACTTATTCCCTCATCTCTCTTTTTGGGGATTTTCTTTTCATACACCATTATATTTATTTCTTTCCAATGGGAGAAAAGTTATTTGGCATTTCTGAAAACTATTCCACATTTTTCTTTGTGCATTCACCATTGGCATAGGAGCTACTTCTTTTTTAGTGGATCTATTATCTCACTCTTTCTCTTTTATGGGATTATTGATTATATTTTTTTGATAGATGTTGTCTATGGGGGGTCATGATGAATCTTCCTTACATAATTTCTTTCATATTTTGTTTCTTTGGAAGAGGATTTTTTTCTTACATTTTTTTTTTCTTTTGCTTTGTGAGTGATTTTTTTCATGGGTACCTAACATGGCCTTATAGCTAGGACCTATCTTTGCATTTTTTTGTTCCTCTCTAAGTTGCACTTAATGGGGTGTTGTTATGAATAAACTATTTAACGACAGGTTGCTTTGTCACTGTTTATGGGAACCTATCTATATATCTCCTCCATTATTTGATTTATAGATATGGTTCAAGCTCCCCTTGATTGTATCTAGATATCCACAAATTTTAAATGCCAAATTTTGGCATTGAGCTTATTTTGAACATTACTAGAATTTATTCCTTTCTATCTTTGTATTTGTTGTATATAATGAGGAAGGAGCTATGATATCAATGTGGAATATATTGTGAAGCCTTAGTCGCATGATGAATTCATATCAAGGAGAACATTGGGTTTTTTTCCTTTTATATTAATAAAGGCACATTAAGACCTACCATGCAATATATGAAATTACCATAAAATGTATTGAGGTGATATCCATTTGTAATACTTATAATGGTGGTGTTAGGAAAGGAGACATACTAATCTACCAATGAGAAAAAGATTGTGGAAAATGAGTAACTAACTAGTTTAAGTTGGGTTAGGAAACTTCGGTTATGATGTAAATATTGATTTATGGATATACCAATAGTATTAGAATCATTTATGTCCTACACAAGCTCAAACTTATTCCTCCTCCTTTATAATGAAGTGTATATATTTGTTGGGTTTGGTTTTGCTACAATTAGCCTATTAATATTTTGTGTATGCAATCTATTTCAAAGATTGATAGAGTGTAGGAATATTGATACATTTTTTCTTCACTAAGGATATTTGTAGGGGAGTTACAAATTTAAGGTTTCTTAACTTCAATTGTATTTACCATGAATGTTAAATTCAAGGAAACACTTCAAATGGATCAGGTTTAGATGATATAATTAAGGTAGGAGCTATATGTTAAAAGCTACAAGAAGACTAGGGAAGTACTTAGTTTACTTAGGCCTCCTTTGGGTTTTTTTTTTTTGTTTCATGTCATATGATTAGGAAATTTTCATAATATTATGTTGTCCTATCATTTTACTTTTTCTATACAAGAAAAACTCATCATGTCCATTATGTGCCATTGTATCATTTTTGCATTTTATAATCAAATAATTTAGTTATCATTACTCTCTTGTGGAAGGCTATTTCTAATGTTGTAGGTGACTCTAGGAGCTTGAGTCTATTGTGTGAATTGTGCATCTTCAATTGTAGTATGGATTATGAAAATTGACTCTTCATAAACTAAATAGCAATATAGTGAGTTTTGCAATTACACGCTTACACCTTTGGATTCTTGCGATTTCCAATAACATTTTCCTCCAACTAAATCTTAAGTTAAATATTACTTTTAATTTTTTTAATTCTATAAATTCCAATTTTACATTTATTAATTTAGTTTCAAGCTATTTATCCTAAAAAAAAAAAAATATTAATTTTATGAAAGATTTATTTATTCCTGTTGGTGTACACATAGGTGTACACATGGCTTACTTAAGCCTACTTAGGTGTCTTTTCGCTTAGGTGTCAAGGAAATGGTCTTTGACACCTCTCGCTATCTTTGTGGGTGGTTATCTGCCACCACTCCATGTTGAAGGAGCCTTTCCCTTCATTCATCGGTGGTTAGGAGTCTCACCCTATCTTTGTGGTTGACCTTTTGACCACTCCACTCCTATCCATATTTTGTGGATCTTGGTTTCCTTGTACTTTCTTATTTAAAGGTTGCTTTTTTTTATCAATCAACAAGCTGGTTTTTGGTGCTTACGCTTTGTGGAAGTTCACCTAAGTTCTCACTTGCTGATCATGGCTGATTTCATCAATTCATTTACAATTACTTACCTCTTCCCTCCAAATTTTTTAATTTATTAAGAAAATAATGAGATGTGAAAACCATTATTAATATTTTATCACAATTACTTTTATTTTAGAACTCTCTACATAACTTTTGAGGTGTGATTCTTTTAACTGTTTTTTTAAAAATAATAAATATTTACTTATATAAATAATATATTAAATATAAATTCATTAAAAAAAAAATCTAAATAATATATATTCCTAACCGTTTTCAATATTACTATTAATTTACAATAGTGATCCTAAATTAATTCTATTTTATTTTTAAAAATATGTTATTTACCATTTTAAATTAATAAATAATATTAAAATTAATTAAAATAAATATATTTTTTTAAAATAAAGAAAGAATCCAATTTACTGAAACAAAGCAACGAGAGAGCCCTAGGTCCCATGTTTGAACAAGAGCTGGCACAGAGAAACCAAAATCATTGTGCAAAAGTACAATTGAGTGTGATGTTAATGGCGGTCCAAACATCTGAATAACATCATAATATATTCTTGTCTGTGAAAACCTGCTCGAACATTCTAACCCAGTTTGGAATAGAGAATTAGCAAATCGAGTAAACGTATAACACCTGGCTATGTGTTGAGTACGTACTTCAAGGAAGGTTGTCTTGAGCAGATTTGTAAACAGTTTGGTGTATGAAGCAACACTCAGAGTGGAGGACCTCGTTTATGGGTGTACAAGAGCAATCCATCAACTACAGAAGCGGATTGCTGACCTGGAATCCC
>VDFB02086081.1:117838111-117852039 GCA_007258455.2 Sequoia sempervirens | reverse complement strand
ATCCCCTTCACAATTGGATGTGATGATGTTGGACATGTTTCGTATTCCACGTCACAATAAAGTGAATAACAATGAGTGAGGAGATGGATCCAATAATATTATGAAATCCTAATGGTAAGTTTAAATTTAAATTTATGTTTTCATGTTGTTGTTTATGTGTCTTTTTTGTTTAAATTTGAGTAGTTGGAGTGTTGTCGTGTAAATTTGTAATCATAGAAGAAGGATAATTTGAAATCTTTCACTATTTTAATGTAGCAGCTACTATTTAAGAATTGAATTAATGTAGTAGCTAGTATTTAAGAATTGAAAAATAATTGTGAAAAAAAAGAGGGGTGGGAAATAAGCATCAACTCATATTGCCAAAAATACCATGTGGCTCCACAATTTTTTCCCCTTTTTCTTTGACATTTGCTTCCAAATTTTCCTTCCTAATTTTCACTACACAAATTGTGATTAACACTATTAATATAAATTTAAGATGACTGTTTTAAAATAAGCAGAAAAATTAAATATTCGTGGAACACCTATGTCTACAAATATTTATTTAAAAAATAAAACAGTAACTACTAATGGAAATAAACCAAATCTGATAATTTTTTTAAATTTGTCCTATAGAGGTCAGAAAATTCCTCGTTTTATTTCTATCAACATCTTTCTTCCATCACTTGATATGTGTTTTATCATTAGAAACATTTGTATTAAACATATACCTTACTAAACTTGTTTTTTTTCTATTTTTATATATAAATGTTTCTGACTTTTTCTCTTTCGAGAACGGAGGCCACTACAGGAGAGCCAGGTTGTACTGCACTGGAAAAGCATAGAGCTTTATCTATGCACCCAACCAATAGGCCTTGCCTGCTCTTACTCAACAAACTTTCAGTTTTGTCTATTGCCATGTCCATTCAAATGTATATTTGAGTAGATCACAATAGAATAACAAACCACACTGTAAGAATAAATTGTTAGTGTAACGTATATGCAGCCCAATCCTCCTCAGTGGATAATAGTTATGACACCCTTTTTTATTCCCTTGTTTTTTGTCATGTTTTCCCACGTTGGAGTCTAAAGATAGTGCCCTTCGGAGGTTACTGGTCGCTGCCTCTCCTCTCCTTGTAATGGTAGAATCTTATTGTAACTGATGTTCTTCCGTTGTGTATGTAATGCGTAAAGCATCTTCTTGTAAAGTGAAAGAGAGTGAATGAAATTGATGTGTGTGAGATGCAGAGTTGCTGCTATTTAATTCTGTATAGATAATAAAGAGATTGCCCCTACATTTGAAAGTGGATGTAGTCTTACACGCAAACCACTATAAATCCTTGGTGTCTTTTGTTTGTTCTGTTTTTTATTTTCTGCAATTTACATTGTCTGCATATTTTTATAAACAATTGGTATCAAAGCTTTGATGAAGAAGCTCGATGAGGAAGCTTGGTGGTGAAGCGAGGAAGCTTGGTGAAGAAGCTGGTTGAAATTCGATGAAGAATTTTTAGAAGTATGGACGATGTAGACAAATGAAAGATTGAGAAGTTCGCAGGCCAAAACTTCAGATTGTGGAAGGTTCAGATGGAATTGTTGCTGATTAAGTAGGATCTCTTCAATGCACTACTAAGGAAATCCAAGGGAAAAGGTTCTCTATCAAACAAAGAGTGGGAGAAATTGGACTGGAAAGCAAGAGCAACTATTTTTATTTCACTATCTAGCAACGTGCTATTCAATGTCTTAGTAGAGAAGACAACACAAGAACTGTGGGATAAACTCTCTTCAATGTATAAGATGGCATCGACATCAAATAAGGTATTCATTATGAAAAAGTTGTATAATCTAAAAATGGGAGAAGGTGGGATTATGTTGAATCACCTTAATGAATTCAATACCTAAGTCATTCAATTGATTTTAGTGGGTATTAACTTAGATGATGAAATCAAGGCAATTTTATTATTGTGTTCTTTACCAAACAGCTAGGAAGGTGTGGTGATGGCAGTTAGCATTTTGGTGGCTTCCAAAAGTAAATTAAAATTTGATGATGTTGTAGCCACACTTCATTATGAAAAAGTTGTATAATTTAAAAATGGGAGAAGGTGGGATTATGTTGAATCACCTTAATGAATTCAATACCTAAGTCATTCAATTGATTTTAGTGGGTATTAACTTAGATGATGAAATCAAGGCAATTTTATTATTGTGTTCTTTACCAAACAGCTAGGAAGGTGTGGTGATGGCAGTTAGCATTTTGGTGGCTTCCAAAAGTAAATTAAAATTTGATGATGTTGTAGCCACACTTCTCAATGAAGACATGAGGAGAAAGAATCAAGAGCCTCCATCCAGTGATGCATTAACTGTTGCAAATACAAACAATAGAGGAAGGAGTCAAAATAAAAGCAGAAATAATGACAAAGGAAGATCGAAGTCCAAGGGAAGAAACGGTGATTGTTGGTTTTGTGGAAAACCAGGTCACATAAAAAAGAACTATTGGAACTACAAAAAGGCACAAGAAAAGGTAATCAATAATGAAGCCAACACAACATACCAAGAAGATGCAAGTGTTCTTATTTTAACTAAAGAAGAAATTCCCACTAATGGTTGGGTGTTTGATTCAGGTTCATCGTTTCATGTCACTTTGTGCAAGGATTATTTCAAAAATCTGCAAAGTGGTGATTTTGGTAAGGTTTTTCTTGGTAATAATGAATGTTGTGATGTTATTGGAAAAAGGGATATTTCATTAAAACTGAAAAATGGATATACTTGGTTGTTACGTGATGTTAGATATGTTTCCCAACTCAAACAAAATGTAATCTCAGCTGGACAATTAGGTTCTCAAGGTTGTGAAATTAGTTTTGAATCAACTAGATACAAAGTTAAAAAGGGGGCCTTGGTAATTGCAAGGGGCAACAAATTAGGCACCCTATATGTAATAGAGAGTCATGTTGAAGTGGGAGTTGTTCATCGTACTTTAGATTCATCATTGTGTGAAATATGGACTACCAATAAATTTTTTTTGGATCAATTTGATGTTGACACTGATTCTATTATTAATGATTTTCTTAGTATGCTTGACAATGAAAGTTTTGGGGATCAGTTAGATGATAGTGAGTAGGTTGATGCCAAAGAACCTAGGGAAGCTAAAATTGATGGTGAATCTTAGTTGGGGCAAAGTGCAAGTTGTGATTCTTCAAATTTTTTGAATGTCACTAAATGGGGTTCGATGGATGCTTTGATGAAGATTGTTCCAAGGGAGAATTTTGAGTTCTAGAGGACTTCTCCTAGCATTGTCATGTTATGACAATAAGCCTAGAGTGGGGGATATCTCGGTGCAGCTCTTGTAGCTCAGATTGGACTGCAAGTGGGAGATTGTTGGTGTAATGTATATGCAACCCAATCCTTGTCAGTGGATAACAGTTCTAAAACCTTTTTTTATTCCCTTATCTATTGTCCTATATTCCCACTTTGGATTCTAAAGATAGTTCCCTTCGGAGGTTACTAGTTGCTTCCTCTCATCTCCTTGTAATGGTAGAATCTTATTGTGACTAATGTTCTTTCATTGTGCATGTAATGTGTGAAGCATCTTCTTGTAAAGTGAGAGAGTGAATGAAGATTGATGTGTGTGTGAGACATAAAGCAGCTGCTATGTAATTCTATATAGATAATAAAGAGATTGCCCCTGCATTTGAAAGTGGATGTAGCCTTACAGGCAAACCACTATAAATCCTTGGTGTCTTTTGTTTGTTCTATTTTTATTTTCTACAATTTACATTGTCTACATATTTTTATCAACATAAATCCCTTTGTATTGAATGGTAAGAGGTACATTTTTTGTCAAATTTGTACAAGGTTTTGAAACATCTTCCTAGTCACATCTAATTTAACTTTCTAGAATGGTAATTTTATCAAATTATTTTACTATATCTTGTTTAAAAAAAAATAGTTTATTGTATCAATGGTTAGCTTTTTTATCACTTGAAAAAATAGGTTACACCATTTAAAAGCATCAAGTTTCCACAATCCATGATAATTAAATGTCAACTATTTATGGATTAAAATTGTGTCCAATTTTTGTATCAATGTTTTGGATTAATATCAAGTTATTATCACTAATGATGGATCATGGAATATGATATGAAATGTTAATACAAAAACTTGACATAGTTTCTAAACCAAAGATTTTTTGGCGATATAGGGGCTCTCTTACACTTCTAGGGTTTTGCACCTAAAAGGAGAGAGGTATACTAAAAACCTTAATGGCTTACTCAAGAATAATGTAAATATGATTAAAATGTGTCTAAATCGAATGTCCTAGATGAAAATAGTGGATTAAAGAGATTGATTACTAATGCAAAACTAACGAAATGCAAGATGTTTGAAAAAACATTATGATATGCAAAATGAACTAAAAATGCAAGTAAACAATAACAGAAATTAATGAGATAGAAGAGGTTCACCTGGAAATTGGAAAGTAATGGAGAGGAGCTTTGGAATCCTATAGAAATCACTATTGAAGTTCACTAGGACACTTACACCAAGTTGGGCGACTTAGTCTTGTTTCGGGGAAATTCTGTCGAAATAAGCTTCAAATAAAAGGATACCCAAAACTGTAGAAACCACTTTTCAGGCCTAGAAATGGGACTAATTCGCCACTGATGATGACTTAGTCCACTACATATTTTGGGAAATTCAAAGGTACAATTTGTAGCTCCTGGTCTTCACTTCAGTTCCTGATAGGTTTCTAGATCTGAAACTGCAGAATCTGACCTGTAGGTATTCTCCAAGCTTCTTTTAGGGATTTGACCACTTTGAATGACTTTGATAAATTGATGAAACCTTTTCACACCTTGCTCTTCGATAAATCTACACACAAGACATGTAAAACACATGTAAAGAGGGGAAAAAGTGTTAAGGGTTAGTGAATAGTGGTTTTCCTTGGTCAAACCCTGGTTTGGTAATTAAACCCTTGAAAATGAAATGAAAAACGTAAAGAGAATGATGAATGAACAACATGCAATGCTACAACTCACCAAACCCTTGAAGTAAAAGTTTGAAGATATGTAGATGATAGCTCCAATATGTTTGAAAATTCCTAGAATGCTTGATTAAGTGATTAGGAATGATTGCTTAAGTGCTTTAATGATTAAGAAAATTGAGAAGATCTAGGAGGATGAAATGAGAGGAAAAACCCTATATTTATACATGATTATACAAAATTTCCCAAAAATACCACATCACAGGCCGACCTCAAGGCTTAGAAAATGATATCCCACCAAAATTTTGAAATAATTTTGATTTTTGAGCCAAGTGGAACTAATTCACCCTTAGGGGCAACTTGGTCCCACTTAGGCATTTTAAGTGGGTGTCAATAATTAAAGTGTATTAAATGATGTTTAACAAGATTATTTTCAAAAATACATTTAAGTAGGGCCTGTAAGTGTATTTGGGCCATTTAATCATAAGAAATGGTATAATTATTTATGACAAGCCTAGAAAAGCATGAAAGTTTGTTACAACACTTTACAACACTTTGAAATAAGACTTGGTAAATGATAAAAATAAGCTTTTGATATGATAAGCAACATTTACAGGGTGTTGTACCCTACACGGAGAAACCCAAGGGCCAAAAAGTTTCAGAACAACAAAACATTAAACAAAATTAAACATCAAAAAACATAACCAAAACAGGATGCAAACCAACAACACATTGGACCAACAACAAACCAGTGGCAAATTAGCTAGCTTTTTCCTAGTTCTTCAACAATAGCTAAACCATTTCATCCCCAACCCAATCTAGGTGGTCCTCGGTCTTTTTCAACTCCATCTCTTTGTTCATAGCAGCCGACAAGGTACTAGTGACACAGTGGATCATCCTAACCATGAATCGAGTCATCCCATACAATTTATTGTCCAGGA
Organism: Sequoia sempervirens; assembly: GCA_007258455.2. Classification (NCBI taxonomy): domain Eukaryota; kingdom Viridiplantae; phylum Streptophyta; class Pinopsida; order Cupressales; family Cupressaceae; genus Sequoia; species Sequoia sempervirens. Next base: position 117,846,144 of record VDFB02086081.1, on the reverse strand, counting down.
TGTCCAATCTCTCTTTCAGCACACCAACCTCCTCCCCACCACACATAGTGTACTCAGGAACATTTTGCTCCATCCCCAATGGCTCCAAAGAGTGAGAGGTCGGAACCTCCTACAGATCACCACCTGAGTCATGAACTGAAGAGGGCCCTCTGACTTTCTCACCAAGCTCATCCTTCAACACCACATCAACACGGCTATCCTTGCTATTCAACAGCTCCTCCTCTGTGTCCAGGTCTCTAACCTACATTTTCTTTTTGTTCTTAGCAAACCTGCCCAAATGTCTTATAATTGTATCATAGCTAGTAACCACAATTTCCACCAACGCCGTATCACCCAAGGAATCCTTGCTGACCACATGCTTCCCTTTATTCAGAAGCACCTTCTCAGGTCCTTACCTTTCTTCTTCAAACCAGGTTTACTAGGAGTTCTAGCAGGAGTAGACTTAAGGTCACATAAGCTAATAGTCGCACTAGCTTGGACAGCACCCTCAATACCCTTGATCTTTTTAGTAGGACATTTGGGTTTCACAGCAGGGACAGGGTGATTCTTTTTAATAGGGCCTATAGACTCGATCAGAGATAATTTGGGCATAGTGGGGTTCTCAATTTCCTTAATACGAATGATCGAAATAGGTTTAGGCAAGCATAAAGCTAGATGAAAATGGAAAGTCTAAGAATAAGACCCTGATGGAGTAGAAGAGGAGTAGGCACATTGGGGTTAGTGGCAACCGAAGCAATACACTTTTCAACAGAATTTTCAAGGTCAATCAATAGGAAAAAGGGAAAGCTCAGAAGAACTTTACGCCTAAGGTGATTTAACAAAGGGAAATGGTAGAAGAAGTAAGTTTTGTACCTTCCTTCCAATGTGATATATTTCATCAAAGCCAGAAAGACCTGGTCCCACAGCTTCAGAAGAGGCTCCCATTCGAATCCAGATGGGTTGCGCACTACGACGACCTCACCAATGAAAAAATTGTTCATGCTCTCATTATCCTACATCTTGGAATGTTTAGGATGCTTCTTACCCATGCTCTGCAGACCTGTCACCTACGCAATAACTTCCTAATCCACCATGAAGGAGATTCCACTCATGGAAACATGATGATTCTTCCATGAATTAATGAATTGAGTGGACATATTAGGGTCATGACCCACTATCCTCTCCATGAGAGGAGCAATGTCGGCTTCAACGCAAATATGCCAGACAAGAGGGTCCCTGCGAAATTCATTGCAGTTATCCGGATCCATCCACACTCTTTCTCCTCCCATAATGTTGTACTTCACACAGTATAACTAGAAACTTTGAAAACATAGAAGATTAGAGACAATGGGTATGTGCAGGATCATGATGGGCCAAAAAGTGGCAATATGATGAGTATGTGGCTGATGACTATTTTTTTACCCAAAATTGATGAAATGAAAAGGGTTTTTAAAGGAGATTCTCATATTTCCACCAATATAAATTATGCTTTACTTTGAATTTAATAAGTAATTATTATTTATTTTCTATTCAAATTACAACTAAATTCCTGATTGATAGACTGGTTGAAAAAAATATATAGCTTTTGAATGGTATCACATTTTTTGAATCCAAAACATGTGTCACATTCTATGCTTTGCATACTATAGGATTTAAAAAATAAAAATTGAATTTCATGTAGTTTTGACCAAGTTAAGGTGGTCACATGTATGATTTTTTATATTTTTTAAAAGTTGTAATAAAAAATTCATAATTAATTATTCACTTGGGAAAAAATTACAAAAAAATATGCATCACATCGAGACATGATTCCTCTACTTATATCTAAATTTTTTAAAAAAAATATTATCATTTTATTGTGGTTATGGTGGTTAGACAGACACCTACTTCTTATTTTTTCCCTGAAATTTAAGTACTATTGCATTGAAATTTCAAATTTTCACTAAATAGATTTTTTTTTAAACAAACTTAGTAGTTTAGAAACTACATTCACTTTGCTACAAATTCTATTCTTACATATTTTTGATATAATATAGATAATTTATTCAAATTTTTACATCAAGTTGCCTAACTCTGATTTTTCTGATTTTTTTGCCACTTAAGGGCTTATTTTTTCCATGATGATCCTACACATACCCCAATAGCGAGGTGAAAAAAACCTCACATAATTGGACATTTAAGTCGTGAACAGCCAAATTTTATTATGAACCCAACAGATAGGTTGCATGTACGAGCATGAGGCTTTCTCGAAGACATCTTAGTTGAGCCATAAATTGGTATCATATCATGCAAATGACAGATAAGCAAGGACATGCTAGGTAGGGAAGGATTTCCTTCCATGCCGCAAAAGCATAGAAATCTAGGCATACTAGCCATGGGGCTATAGTTAGAAATCTCTAATTTGATGGCTTTGGAAGGTTGGCCAACTTTAGTGAACTTGCCGAAGGAAGCTAAAAGGTGTGAAACCAAAAAAGCGAACAAAAAAAAGCCAAAAAGGAGCTTAGTTTCATAATTAGAGGTCACATCCAAATCAAAAAACATGAATTTGAAAATCTGAGAGTTTAAACAGATCCCCATAAGGAGATTACACTAAGTAAAAACCAGGTTAGAATTAATCAATCAGTACTTGCCACAGAAAATCATAATTTCCTTATTTAAATCAGGTTTCATGTTATAATTTGAAAAGATCCACTTGTGATCCATCCCTTCGATACAGCTCATCATCCATGTCATAATCTCAAGAAGGCCACAAAACTTGAAGAATAAGCAAGTGGGTCCCCCTACGATCCAGCTAAGCAAATGTGTTGTTGTCATCATTGGTCAAGTAAGGGCTTTGTTTCCTAACTATAATACTCTGAATATTTGGCAGAAAAAGACTTAAATCATGCCAACATTTGGATATTTTCCAGTGTGTGCTTAAATTGGCCAGGGTTTTAGCAACTGGGTTCCCTCTCTATAGATATGACTAGCCACTTTTAAAATTAGTTGTGACACAAGGAACCTTATGTCAAGAAGAATATTCTTAGTGTTCCATCCCAACAATCTGCCACAATTTATAGCATCAATAATGGACTTTAAGTCCCCTTCAATGTGAATTTTCTCAATCCCCAAAGAAACAACTATCTATAAGACTTTTAACAATGCACGAGCTTCTGCTATCATTGAAGAGTGAATACCAATCCCCCTAGCATAGCCAATCACTAAACAACCTTTGTGATCTCTAATCACTCCTCCAATACTTGCTCTGTCTGGGTTGCCCTTAGCAGCCCCATCAAAATTAAGTTTGAACCAGCCTCTATCAGGTGGTTTCCAAATAGTAGCCCTCCTGGCAAGAATGTTAGAGTTATCATAGGAATTGGCATCCAGTTTCTAGTGCCAAACTTTAGCCATGCTTATTTCCATCTCAGTTGGACCAATATCTGAGGTTTTACCATTGAAAAGAGATATTTTCCTCAATGATTTGGGCCCCAATGCCAAAAACCTCTTTCGGGTTCATCTCAATGTTTTTGAATATCTTATTGTTTCTCTCTTTCAGGTATGTTGAGGATCATGATGGGCCAAAAAGTATCGATATGATGGGTATGTGGCTAACGACTTTTTTTTACCCAAAATTAATGAAACGAAAAGGGTTTTTAAAGGAGATTCTCAGCTTTCCACCAATATAAATTATGCTTTACTTTGAATTTAATAAATAATTATTATTCATTTTCTATTTGAATTATGACTAAAGTCTTGATTGATAGGCCAATTGAAAAACATCTATAGCTTTCAAACGATATCACATTTTTTTAATCTGAAACATGTGTCACATTCTATGCTTTGCATACTATAGGATTAAAAAAAGAAAATTTGAATTTCATGAAGTTTTGACCAAGTTAATGTGGTCAGACATATGAGTTTTTTATATTTTTTAAAATTTGTAATAAAAAATTCATAATTAATTATTTACTTGGAAAAAATTACAAAAATATGCATCACATCTGACATGACTCCTCTACTTATATCTAAAACCTTATAAAAAATATTATCATTTTATTGTGGTTAGGGTGGTCAGACAAACACCTACTTTTTTTTTCCCTGAAATTTAAGTATGATTGCATTGAAACTTCAAATTTTCACCAAATAGATTTAAAAAATTAAAAATAAACCTAGTAGTTTAGAAACTACATTCAATTTGCTACAGATTCTATTCTTACATATTTTTGAAATAATGTAGATAACTTATTCAAATTTTTACGTCAAGTTGCCTAACTCTGATTTTTTCTGAATTTTTTGCCACTGAAGGGCTTATTTTTTCCATGATGATCCTGCACATACCCTTTCCATAGGCACCAAAAAATAAAGGGAGGGACTTGATTCCAGATTTCCATAGTTAAAGGATAGGAAAAGGGACCAAACTAACTTAAAATAAAAGATATGATATTTTTACACATAATCCACTGAATCCCTAATCTTTCAAACGCTAACTCCCACACTTCTAGAGCAAAGGGGCAGTGTAACAGTAGATGATTAACAATTTCTTCATTGCTTTTTCTCAAAAAACATTTGTTGGGGATCTAGAATCCCCTTATCCTTAGATTTTCCTACATAAGATTTATGTTATGACATGCAGTCCACCAAAAGAAATTAACTTTTGGTATAATGTATCAATTCCAAACCTTCTTCCACAGAGCATTCACCACACCCTGGTCCACCAGCAATCTATAAGTAGTTTACACAGTAAGATCACACTGGTGATCATGGATCTAGAAGAACTCATCCCCACGGGGGGAAGGGGGTATTCTAGTAAGAGTGAGTGACTCCTGTAGGGATTTAGAAAGAATACACAGATTTGGGGATAAAGGATAGTAACTGCTAATCTTCTTCCATTTCCTAGCTCCCAAAGGCCCTATCAGGTAGTCACTAATATGTATTCCAAACACTTGAACAACCCGTCCCATAAGGACTCTGAACTCAAAAGAATCTAGGGGAAAGTCAAGCAACCAAGTGTCTTCCCAGAATCTAATTTTGCTTCCATCACCAATCTTTCATTTGATCCCTTTCCTCAAAATCTCCTGAAGGCTACAAATCCCCTTCCAAACCAGTGACCCCTGAGGGTGGGCCTCTAATAGGCATTCAACCAAAGATCTGTTCAAAAGATAATTAGCATTCAATATCTCACACCAATCCTTTTTATCCCTCAGATGATCCCACCCCACCTTGGCCATTAGAGCTTTATTAGAACTAGTAATAGTTCTTATTCCAAGCCCACCACTACTTTTTGGTTGGAAAACCTTATCCCATTTAACCAGAGAAAGCTTCTTTTTTCCTCTATATCAGACCATAGGAAGGATATTTGGATTTTCTCAAAATTTTCAGCAATATATATCTAGGCATCTTGAATAGGGATAGGAAGAAAACCGGGATACCTTGAAGAACAACAAATAGAAGCTGAAGCTTACCTGCACATGGCTGAATAAAGAACCTTTCCACCCAGTAAGCTTACGTTGAATCCTCTCCAAAATGGAATACCAAAACTCTTGAGTGACTTCTTTAATAGTTAGGGGCAACCCTAGATAGACCAAAGGTAGGCATCCACTCTGACATCCCAAGACAACAATAACACGAACCTGCAGATTAGGAGTGTTGTTAAAGAAGTAAATCATGCTTTTGTTGTAGTTGATGCATTTCCCTGAACAAGCCGCATAGTTATTGAGATAGTTTTTCCATTTCCTAGCTTCTAGCACCGAGGCTTTCCCAAATAGGAAAGTATCATCCACAAATTGATGAATCACTGTTAGATGAAGGTTAGACTTACCAACTTTGGTCCCTTTGATTGCCCCCTCTGCCATCATTCTGGAGAAGTTCCTACTTAGCACTTCCACTACCATTATGAATAAATAGGGAGGCAGGGGATCTCCCTGTCTGAAACCTTTCCCAGCATTAAAAAACCCAAAGGGGGAGCCATTAACCAGAATAGAGTACTTAACCATAGTGACACATTCCATAATTAGATTTATCAGAAATTGATTAAAGCCAAACTTAGCAAGGACTTTAGGAAAAAATTTCTAGATTACCTTATCATAGGTCTTCGATATGTCAAGCTTAAGGGCCATACTAGCATAGTTACATCTATCCATGGAGTGGATGAGTTCATGTGTTGTGATGGTAGCATCAAGGATATGCCTACCAAGCATAAAACCTTTTTGAGTTGGGTTGATGATTTTTTCAAGAAGCGGTTTGATACGGTTAACCAAAATTTTGGATAGGATTTTATTAAAAAGTATTGCATATGATGATAGGCTGAAAGTCAGTCATATGTTGAGGATTAGCTATCTTTGAGATAAAAGAAATGAAAGCATGATTTAGTTGCTTGAGAATCTTACCCATCTTAAAGAAATCCTGAGTAGCAAGAATAAGGTCTTCGCTAACAATCTCCCAAAAGGTCTGAAAGAAGACCAATGGGAAAACATCAGGGCCCGAAGCTTTGAATTCCCCCATGCTAAAAGTAGCCATCTTTACTTCCTCTTGAGTGACAGGACTAAGAATCCCCATATTGTCAATATGAGAAATTAAGATCGGTAACGAGTCTAGTAGCTGACTATCAAGAGTCAGGATAGGAGCATCAACAGGAGCCTCATAGGCCATCTGGAAGTAGTCTGCAACCACCAAACCAATAAGGGAGGGAAAACAGACCACCTCACCCTGGGCATTATGCAACTTGTTTATCTAGTTTCTCCTCTTATGTTTAACAACAGAAATATGGGGTAAGTGCACCAAGATGGTTCCCAAAAAGGGGGCTTAAGTGGCCACTTTTTTTTCTGAAATTGGGAAATACTGACCTTGGACATGAAATTGAGGATAGTTACACTCAAAATTTTGAAATGGAACAAAAACAAGGATCGAAGTGCTCTGAGTGTACTTTCTAAACTACTAATTTATTTTGAAAATGGTTGAGATTAAGGGGTTCAAAAGAGGGACATACACAAATTGGTGCTATTTTTGTTAGAAAAACATAACACAGCAACTCTTGTACGACCTAAGCATGGTAAAAAAATTTGTAGTATTTTTAAAATCGCTATAGTCAAAAGTTACCTAATAGTATCTAGTTGATGCACGATTTTTTAGATAATTTTTTAATGAATATTTGTTTTTTTACTAATTTTCTAAGTGGGCACTTCCTAAAAAGCAGAATTTTGGCCGTGCTCCCCCTAAAATTTTTTGAAGGTAATTGATTTTTTTTTATTTTTATTTTTAAATTGTAGAATAGAGTCTAGTTTCTAAAAATGTAATTTATTTGAAATTTCGATGAACGGTTAATTTATAACAAAACAAAAAAACCAAACACTGCCTTTTGGCGAAAAAGAGACATACAAACAAAAGAAATTATGGATGAAAGGCTTAACATTGTTAAAAAGTGAAAAAAATTACATCGTTGGATAGCTAAGAGAGAACCTAACATTACCCATGTGTTTTCTTTTGTCGATATTCAACCAGATGCAATACCAATGGTGAGCACGAACCCGATTATGTGAAAAATTTGTAGAATTTGCAAAAACACATCTCTGGTCATTGGTATTATGCCCTCCAAGCCTTTGGTTTGGTATTCCAAGGAAAATACCAATGCTAAGGCTTGGGGATTCCCAAAGAAAAATATAACGCACTCGCGTTATTTCCTAGTTTTGATATTTTGCTTATATGGGATACATGCCAAGCAAGACATAATGCGCTCACGTTATGTCTTCATTAATGTTATGTCTTCGTTAATGTTAATGTATGTATATATCCTTGTATGTATGTGTGCCTATATGTATTAGTGCATGTATATTGTATGGATGTAGGATTTTATGTACATATGTATTATGCTTGTATGTATTTATGTATGTCTTTAGAGGGAGGGAGAATTTTAATTGTCTAGGTAGGGTGGGATGGGGAAAGGGGGTGGAAGTGAGTTTAAAAGAGAGGGAGTGGGAGAAAATGGGTTAGAGTGAGGGGAACTTAGCTAGGTAGGGTGAGAGGGAGAGACTTAAAAGATAGGTAGGGAGAGGGAGTGGCAGAGAGAGGGAGAGAATGGG
>VDFB02086081.1:117767452-117835479 GCA_007258455.2 Sequoia sempervirens | reverse complement strand
AAATTTGGGCACTTAATTTATCCAAATTCATCCCCTTTCATCTTATTTTCATTAATTAAGTAATGCGGTTATTATTTAATTAATAGCTTTAATTATTCCAAATCCTAAGGTATTTAATCAATAATACCTTATCTCTTTAATCCTCCTTCCATCAATTGAATTAAATAAATATTCCATTTATTTAATCCCCTTTATGTCACATCCTCCATCATTTTTATCTTATCCTAATCCTTCTTCTAATCTCATCATTAGAATGTGCACATGCCTAATCCTTGATTAGGAGGTGTCACATCCTCCAACTTTTGCAAGTTGGCCTCTAATCTCTCTTAGCCACCTAACCATTCTCTAACCCCTCATCAGCTAGCCTAATCAACCTCTCAAGGAATTTTTAATTCCTTTTATCCTTCCAAGGAATATTAAATTCCTTTTCTCTTCCCCATGTCCTTTATGACATGTGTCCTTAGTCAACCCTATTAAAGGCCTTCTCCCTTTGGACAAGGCATCTCCCTTCCCCATGTGAATTTTTAATTCACTTTTTAATCCCCCAATGCCCCTTTGGAATTTTAAAATTCTTTCCCATCTCCCCATAAGGATATTTGAGGAATTTTTAATTCCTCACATGTCCTCTCACCCACATGGGGACAAGTACCTCCTTTATGAGGAGATCTTGTCCAATCCCAAGGTACTTTGTACCCCTCCATGTCATGTCCTTCTCCTTCCACCTCATGTCCACTTCACCTTTTAGGGCTATCTCACATGCCACATGTCAAGATGTGAGGGCTTGTGAGTTCTCAACTCACCTTAGCCCTACATCTTGATATTTGGTGGATCAATCTCAACCGTCCATTTCCCCTAGGATTTCCCAAAAATCCTATAAATACCCCCTCTTTTCTCTCATTTTAGGGAGATCATTTTGTGTAGCCAAACTCTTGCAGTTTTACTTCTCAATCCAGACTTAGCTATTTTCATGTTTCCAAGCATCATTTGCATCTCATATCACACATCTTTTGTCATCTAAGGAGCATACACATTCAAGATCGAAGGGCCAACCAAAGGATCGACTCAACGCAAGGTATAAAGTTCTATTTCGTGGCTTTGTCTTGTTTTGTTTCCAACTTAGGCTAATCTCGAAGTGTAGGTTGTTTTAGTTGTTTATTTGTGCTCTTTAACTTGTTGCTTGTTTTCTAACACCTATTTCGACCTATCACATATATAAATATATATAATAATATATTTATATATATTATACAAATTATATATGATAATTGAGATCAACTATCTCTTATTATTTAAGCTAATTTAAAAGGTTGTTTTATAGTCAATATAGACTATGGAATAAAGTTCAATGTTGACCATGTCTATGGAAGCCAATTTAATAGCTATCAACTCCTAGTGGAAACAAATTATCATTGTGTATAGCACGTGATGTATGGCGTAGCTTTGCATTGATATTGTGGGCAATAGAATGCTTGACTTAGTCAGCGTGTTTAATGAGACTGTGCTTGAATTTTTCTCGCGTATTAAGTTGTATATGTTGATTCATTCACCATTTGGAACAATTGAAGTTTGTTGTCATATTATGGAAGTTGACTGAGTTTTATGGCACCAAATATGAAGGAAATAGATTAGCAGATGGTGCCACCTTTGTATTTGATTTTTTTTATATGTCTTATCATAGAAATAATTCAAATTCTCCATGTGCATTTGGAATAAGTCTTTGAATTTTTATAATGAAAACTAGTCGATCTATATAAGGTTTTGTTGAGTCTAATCTTAGTTGATCGCCACCTTATTGTTGAGTTGTTATTCATGAAGTTTGTTATCATTTTACATGCCTAAACTACAGGCTTTGAGGTTGCTTTGTTGCTCTATAAATAGTTGAACCAATTCATTGTGAGGGACACATTCTTTCAAGAGAAAACACATCTTTTGCATCTCATATCTTTTTTTATTTCTAGTCATAATTTTCTTTGTATTGTGAGAGAGATAGGAGTGAGATCATATAGTTGAGAGGAGATTATATTTTGAGAGAAGTAAGCTACCAACAAGTGAGATAAAGATAGTTTTACATTCTTGATAAGTTGATTATCAATCAATTTTTTTTTGTAGAGGCTTGCATTATTGTCGTTAGTTTAGATAAAGTGATAACAAGCATGAGAATATCTTCTTTGTTATTTTAATTTGAATGGTGTGTTTTGCATGCATGGTTGAGATGTATTTACAGTATATGCATTTGAAAGTTTAGAATACTTTGAAAAGGAATTGAAGTTATTATGTTGTTTTTATAATGTGTTTTTATGTACTCCATAGTAGGAGATGGGTTTTTATCATAGGTATTATTTACTAGGTATGATTGAACATGAAAAGCACATATGTCTATTTAGCTAAGTTATTGATTTAACTAGTATAGCTTATGTTTAATCCTAAGAGAGGTCATCCAATATGGAAGAGAGTTTTATAAACATACAAGTAAGTAGGGTTATCCAAGTATATAGGTTATCTTTGGAATAATGGATTATCTATAGAACGAAATACCTAAGTCATTTACTTACTAGTTAAGTTGGTATAATCCTAGTAGATTAATATGGTTGTAGGTTATTTGGGATGATGGACTATCCATTGAAGGAAATACCTATGCGTAGCTTAAGATAGCCTTAATTAAAATCACCCCTAAGTAGTGTATGTGATAGATGACTCTCAGTATGAATACTAAATGTAATACTTTGGCAAAAGTAGTGTAAATGTCAGAGACTCCACTCTAGATTGTGTGACTACCGAGACTAACACTATTAATTCACCATGATCCACTATTACATGCTAGACAAAGATTATAGTATACAATTTCTAGTTATGTAGGACACAACACTATGCTTAGTTGGTTGTCATTATTGGTTACTCTACCAATCTCTTTGTCAAAGGGAAGGGCCATCTATCGAACGATAGATGTGTGAGGAACTGCATTTTGATTTAGTGGTTGGTGGAAAAGTGCCTGAGTGATGCTTCTCCTCCACAATACATGATAGAAGAACTAAGATTTGAAAGGAAGGATCCTAGACCATCTTATAACTATTTGTTTTAAATCTCTTTGAGCTATGTATGTAAATTTATGTTTCTTACATTGATGTATTATATGAAATGAAATGGAATTCATGGTGTAATATGTTATGCATTTTGATTGGAAATTATCAATAAAGAAAAGAAATATTTGTATTCCATTCCCATTGTTAGTTTATTTACTCATTTGGCATAAATTAGAAATTTTTACTTCATAGAAGGGCTAGTACATTACTTGTGGTATCAAAGCTACTAGGTTTAGTTCTAGAACCTACGAGCTCATCATTTTTCCATCCAACATTATCTAATGTTGTGAAATTCTTGTGTCAAGATGGTGTGTCTCAGATTAATGGTTTGAAAGTTAGTAATCAGAAGTGAGCATTACCTAAAGGCGAAGAAGAAAAAAAAATCCATCATTAGAACCATAGAGGGAACCAACTACAATAATGCTATCTAGTTGAGTGACACCAAAAATTTTAGTCACACTTTCTCGGATCAGTGATGTGAAGAGGAAGATAAAGATGGAGGCTATGCACAACTACCTACCAACCATCTCACTAGAAAATTCTGAGTCATTACCACTTTCTAGGGATATTCTTTCAGAAGAAAGTGTTAGCCTAGCATTCATCTTTAGGGATCCTAGAGCTCTACCACTAGCTAAAGTAATAGCAATTTCTTCAAGTAAAGAGTTTGAGGGATATGTACAAAGGACACTGCTAGACGAGAAATGGTCTCATGAACAAATGTCTGGGAAAAGGGTAGACTACATTGATGATGAACACCATGTTGACATTGCCTCTCAAAACTATGTATCGAATGATAAATCCAAATGTTATTATCCTTTTAGGATAGGTACGAACAAATGAGAGATGAACAAAAAGATAGGAAACAACAACTATCTCAATTTGTAGGTTATACTCCTTTAAGTTATGTGTCTAAGAGTGAATATAAAGGATACTCTCCACTTGACTATCTAAATAGTCATTCCATGTAATCAAAAGGATATTGAAATCCTCAAGAAATGAATAAAATTATGTGTTTATGAAAAGAAGCATGTTCTTGATCTTATGTGGAATTCTTGTGTACATGTGAATGTTTACTTTTATGTTTTCCATAAGATAATTGATAACATAATTTAGTCTAACATGGATAAAACATTCAGGTAGAAACCAATCATATAAGCACAGTGAGGACATGAACTAATCCCGGTGGAAGTCGGGAGGTTGGACAAGGAACAACTGGAGTAGAGGCTAGGGTTGACAAAATCTTGGAAAGGTTGGCTAACCTTGAACAAGAAAGAGCTAAGGATAGGGTAGAAAAGAAAGTATTGATTAATGATCATGAGGGATGAAATTCTTCCCATAGTCATAATGAAAACCATAATCATGAGAAGGAAAAATCACCTACGCCATCTATGGAAAGGAATAAGAACTTTGTAGCTTATGAACTTTCCAAGGACATGAAAAAGGTTATTCCACCTAAGTTTTACAATAGTGCTAGAGGTGATGAGGCTAAGGTGGAGCTTGTTCAAATGGAAAATTATTTTGAAATATGAAACTATGATGAAGTTACTAAAGTTGCATGGGGTGCATATCAGTTAGCAAGGGAATCCTCTAACTGGAAGATGAACAAGAAGTTGGAACTTAATATCAACTCATGGAAGCTACCATGGGGAGAATTTGTGGATATTTTATGCAAAAGATGGTTACCACAACTTTTTTATGGCCAAAAACTCTAAGATTTCTAGGGTTCAAAGCAAGGTAACATGATGGTTAACAAATACTAGGAAAATTTTAACCGACTTCTACGTTATGTTCCCATATATCATAAAGATGAGTGTTTATGTATTAGGAAATTTATAATGGGACTCAATGGTAAAATTATGGGAGAAGTGGATATGCATGGTCCAACAACAATGGATCATGTATATGAAAAAGAAATTAAGCAGGAGCAAAAGCTTAGGGCTAATTCCACTCGTCAAGAAAGAAAAGAGAAAAAGAAGGATGTGGAAGTTCCTAACAAGATAGTTCCAAAGAAGGAGGAATCAATGCAAAATTTACTAAAGAAAAAGGGGAAATGATTTTGCAATAATGGAAAGGAGATTAGGAGAGAATGGAAAAGGAATTATTCTAGCATGGGTAATACCAATAAGGCTAGTGATAATACCAACAATTCTGGAGAAACTATAGGGAAAAGAGGGCCACCTACGGGATGTTTTATATGCAGAGGGGATCACTATGCTAGTGATTGTCCCAATAAAACTTCTAGATCATGACCATATGGTAATCCATTACCCACTCAACAAGAAATGTTTTAGCATAAGATACATGCAGCAATGGACGATTGAAAGGAAGAGTACCAAGTAACTCTAGTTGAAATGTCAGGTATTTTGTTTGGCCTACCTATTTCTATCCTTATTGATACTAGTGCAACTAAAAATTTCATTTCACCTAGAATAGAAATTATATAGAAAGGTAGGACACATGGCAATGTCTTGGAACGTAGAGTATGCAAACAAAACAAGAGAAAAGGTGGATCAATGTCTATTCAGAGTTCCAGAGTTTACATGAACTAGAAGATGGTGAAATAGATAAAACTAGAAAATTGGATATGGAGAAGTATCCAATATTAAGGAAATTTTTAGATGTGTTTCCAGAGGAGTTACTAGGGTTTCCTCTTAAAATAATATTTGACTTCTCTATAGATATTGGTCCAAGGTCAGAACCTATTTCTAAGGTACCCTATCTAGGATGACAACCACTGAACTTGTGGAACTTAAGACACAATTGGTTGAATTGTTGTCAAAAGGACTGATAAGGCCAAGTGTATCATCTTGGGGAGTGTCAGTCATCTTTGTTAAAAAGAAGGATGGAACATCACATTTTTGCATCGACTATCATATGCTTAACAAAGCTATGGTTAAGAAAAAGTATATGTTGCCATGCATAGATGACCTTTTCGATCAAATGAGGGGTGTCACCATATTCTCTAAAATAGATCTAAGATATGGATATCACCAATTGAGGGTTAAGGATGAAGATATCTTTAAAACTGCATTCAGAACTAGATATGGTCACTATGAGTTCACTATTTTACCTTTCAATTTAACAAATGCACCTACAACATTCATGAACTCAATGAATAGTGTGTTCAAGGATTACCTTTACAAATTTTCACTAGTTTTTCTAGATGATATATTGATTTATTCTAGAAATGAGGAAGGACATTGCAAGCACTTAGAAATTATCCTAAAATGTTTCAGAGAGCATAGGTTGTATGGTAAACTTTCCAAGTGTACATTCTTCCAAAAGAGGGTACATTATTTAGGTCATGTGATTTCAGCAGAGGGAATTGTTGTAGATCCAACTAAGATCAAAGCAATAATTGAGTGGCCTATACATAAGAACGTAACAAAGGTAAGAAGTTTCATTGGTTTGGTGAGATATTATATGAAGTTTTTCACAAATGTTTCTAAGATTGCTTTTCCAATTAATTATTTGCAAAAGAAAGGAAAGAGATTTGAATGGACTAAGAAGTGTCAAGAGGCTTTTGACCTACTCAGGGAGAAATTAACCACCACATTGATCTTAAAAGTACCAAATCCTGAAGGTAGCTTTATGGTCATCATAGATGCATGCGGAGAAGGGTTAAGAGGTGTGTTGATGCAAGATGGGAAAGTAATTGTCTATGAATCTAGAAAGATCAAACCATATGAGATGAATTATGTATCGCATGATTTAGAGTTGGCAATTGTAGTTCACACATTGCAAATGTGGAGGCACTATTTACCGGGAAAACCATTCGATTTGTGTTGTGTAGTTTTCTCACACATGCCCCGCTAAAAGAAGGGACCCTCTTTTTGGTCTTTTGGGTTTTTTTTGTGGTCTTGCCTCTTGGACTAGTCTTTGGTCTTGGGGTGCTTTTTATCCTCTGGTTGTGAAGGTTTAGCCACATGCTTGAATTCTTATCTTTCCTATGTAAGTAATCTCTTGAGGTGGTTCATTGAAAATCCTAAGTTAGGGGTGAGTTTCGGGTTTTTCATGAACCTCGGGTATTTCTTCCCTATGCGGAAATCTCTTATTTCCATTAGCGTATCAAATGCCTGAAGGTTGTTGCTTATATTGTTACATGTCAGAGATTTTAGCATTTCACGAAATTTGATATTTTGAAGAATTCTCCGATCTTCCTTGAGTCTTCAAATCCCCAACTTCCATCATCCCCTCGGATCCTCAAAGTAGGTTTTAAGTGGTCATTTCACCTCATTTATGTCTATTGTACAAACACGGTATCTTGCATTTAATGGGAATATGAGATATTTTATGTTGGTAAATTGTTCTTATTTGTCTCACAACGAATTTGAAGAGCTTGGTCCTAGGGAGCTGCATGTGAACTGGATTATTGGAGTTGTGGATTGCTAGTTTTGGTGGCATTTCCTTGGCCTCATTTGCATCAGTTTGATATTTGAAGTTTGTCTCTAGTAGTTGTCCTCCTAAGTTTTGCTTCACCAATGGTATGTGCATGATTCCTTTCCTTTTGATTGACGAGTATGTATGGTTTTATGGTATTATGTGTAGTCTATGTCTGGGTTTATGCGTATTTGGAGGTCTATGATTAAACTAGGGTTGTCCCCTTTTCATTTGATGCCTCCCCTGAGTGTCAATGCCATAATTCTCCATTGAATTGATAATCTAGTAATGCCAATTCTTGCAAGATTTGGCCTTTGAATTTGGGGCTAAGCGTGATGGTGGTTTGGTTTGATGGATCTAGGATTATGTATGTTTGATGGATTGTTGATCTAAGTGTGAGTTTGAGTTATTTTTTTACATTTGTATCTGATCGTTACTTTCCTTTGAATATTTTGGAAGAATTGATTATGATTTGATTGAATGAATGACTGTATCGAACCTTTGACTGGTTATTCATGGAAAAACCCTAGGATTATGTATTTTGAATTTCTTGTTAAATATTAATTGAGTTGTGCTTGAATGAGTTATAAATCTAAATTATGGATAAATAAAGTGAATAAAAATCTGAGCCCAAATCCCAAATTTGTGATCATTTAATCAATTTGGACAAAATTGTGAAGAATCAAGACTCTCAGAGATTTTAGGTACCTCATGGAATTCCTTCACACTCAGAAATCTCTAAAATTTCCATCGCCCTATCATTCACTTGAGAATACAAATAAATGTGAAAGTTTGATATCTTCGCTAATTTCCATCTTGAATGGAAATCCCAAAAAAATTCTGAAAATGAGAAAATTATAGAAATGCATTAATGGAAATTGCATAATTTCATGATTGGTTTGATTAATTAAAGGTCAAATACTACCATTTCTTGAGCTATAATGTTGATTAAATGATTTTTGGGTGATATTTGTGCTTTCCTCACTGATTCCACCTAGTCATGAAATCCCTAAATTGCCTCCTTGGTCTGATTTCCATGAAGAGGTGAAAATCCTGGAATCATGTTTGTGAGATTTTAGGAAATTATGGTCATTTTTTGGACCTATTTTGATGATTAATATATTATTTATGTTGGGATAACCTTAACTTTTATGTTGTAATGAACATTGATTTTGACTTTTGCTGACTGCGGGTTGAATTAAGCAAGGTTGTTGCTGGTAAGGTTAACAGAAAAGAAATGGATCTTGATGTTGAGGAAGCTCTTATTTCAAAAGATGAAAGGATCAAGTTGGATATGAAGAGAAATATTCCCAAGAGTAAACTTATTTCTATTTGGTTGGAGGTGACTAACACCAATGTGGGAAAGTGGGACTATGAAGAATTTAAGGCAAGGATGGTAGCAAGCGACCCTTCTATTTTGGTAAGAAGAATAAGACATTATGGGTTGGCTCATGTGGTTGGTTTTCTTCCACAGTGTAATTTTATGAGCTTGTCTTGGAGTGTGCTCAACACTATGATCAAGGTACACAGAGAGTAATTGGTCCACAGGGAAGATTGCTTGCAAATTTCTCTCTTGTCTTGGTTTCCCAAACATTTGGCATGCTAGACAAATCCCATGTAGTGTAATTTGATATTGATATAGTCAAGAAATATTATGAGCAGGATACAAATAAGAGGTTATTAATACTTGGTTAGAGAAACCAAAGGCATATATTTCTAAATTGCCAAAACAGTTGTTCAAGGCCAGGTTTAAATCAGATTACTATGATGCAATCACTCTTCTTAGTAGAGTGATGGGTCTAAAGAATGTAGGAATGTTTAAAAATTAGATGTTCTATCTAATAGTGAGAACGGAACAAGGTGGGAAAGAATAATTAGTAAGATAATTCCTAAGTAGTTATCCAATGTATTGCAGACCAAGACTTTCACTATGACATCTTATTTAGTCTATGTCTTGGCAAGGTTCCATCCATATAAGGGATTGAGCACTCAAGGATCCTTTAGACAAGATGTGATTTATGAAGTCAACCCTCAGCTACATTTGGATATTCCTGGCTATAGAAGGGTGAATGATGCATTCACCATGTACATTACAAGGTTGCTCTAGGGTACAGAGCATGTTATAATTTTTTATGTTGCTAAGGAATTGATTCAGAAGTTTGGAGCATGGTTTATACAGTTTCCCACATTTTCTTACATTAGGATTGATGGTTGTTTGAGAGCTCCATACAGATTGCCCAGATATCCTATAGATCATATCATTCTTTTGGAGGTTACAAGGAAAATTTGTGCCTTTGATGCAATTTTAAAAAAGGGTATGCACAAAACTGGTTTTGTTAATGAATTCCCACTAAGGATTGGAGGTCATGAGGCTTGCCCTTCCTTGTCCACAACATAGTTTTATGATGAAGATATGGGCACTTTCAACCTGTCCTTACATACTAAGAGGCCTAGATTCGACAAAACAGGTAGGGCTCAAAAGAGAGCCAGCAGGGAATTCAAACATAAAGATGACTTTGAAGATTAATGGTCCAATTTTAAAGATGAATTCAAAGTTTTGAAGAAGAATTTCTCCAGGTTGTCTACCAATTTGATTAGACTGTATAGTATCAAGGCCATTCCACATCAAATTGATGATGATGGAGAATTTATACAAACCCATGATTATGAATCAGTTAAAGATAAGCCTATAGGTGAAATTGATTGGATGGAAGAAGAAATAATAGAATTGGAGCAAATCAATGCCCCTGTAATCAAATACACTAAGTTGTGGACCAAGCATAAGATTTAGGAGCTAGATAATGAAGGGAAATAGTATACTTATGACCTAATGGGAAGCTTGGAATCTCAGTCTTCTTCTGAGGAGGAGCAGGACCCAAAAGGTAAAGAAAAGGTGAGCTCCCCTTTTAAAATTAAGATCAAAGGTGGTCAAACAAAGACTGGGGAAGAAAAGAAAAGAAATCCCATTGTGAAGAAGAGAAGGATTACATCTAAAGAGAATAAATATGCTCAAGAAGAACATGAGGAAGAGGAAGAGAAGGGTGATACCTTTGTGCTTAAAATGAGAATAGTAACAATAAAATCAAGGAAGAAAAATGAGCCTCCTAAGGGAGAAGATGAGACAGGACCACAGTTTGTAAATATTGAGAGTTCTGGAGAGAAAACAAAGGTTTATACCCAGAAAACAAGAACTCCATCCCCTAAGGAAAATTTTGTAAAAGAAGGTGCCTCCATGATTCCCTCTATTACAAAACAACAAAAGGATATTTCTACCTCTCCTTCTACTCAGGAATTGCATGGTGAAGAAAAAGAGCCGACAGACGCAACTGTTAGGAATATCCATCAAGGCAAGGACACAAAAGAATTTAAGGATGGAGATCTTCACAGTATGGAGGTAGATATTGATAAGATTATACAATCTTCTTTGGCATCAGAAGATTCGCCTATCAAGGATAAAGGAGATAAATCCCTAGACAAAGAAGATATGCATGAAAGAACTCCCTCTCCAATTGGTGAAGTAACAAAAATGCATGACAAGGAAAAGAATGAGGGAGATCTAGAGGGAGATAGGGAGAAAGATAAAGATGAAGAATTTTTTGTGGTGCATGATTCAAATGTTGACTCCTCCACTAGTCAACAAGAAAGGGATAAACAAGGTGAGTGATAGCCAGATTTACTCAGATTAGTTGGCTCAATGAGGAATTAAAAAGTAGGCAAGTAGTTATAGATGATATTCCTCCAAACTGGGATGATTTACTAGCTAATATTGGAAAAGATAAATCAAAGAAGAAGGCCAAAACTATTTCCAGAATTGACAGGGATGAATCAAATAATAGGGTGATTCATATTGCCACTCCTATAGTAGATAAGAATAAGGATGAGGTAACTCCTAAAGACTACAATATTCAAACAATAAATTTGGGGCCTACCTCTAGAAGAAAAGAAGTAGAAGAGTTCAAGGGGTCTACTGCCACAATTTTGGAAAGATTGGATAAAGAAGTGCAAGCCAAGGAAGGATTAAAGAGAGAAAATGAAGAGTTAAATAAATATCTACAAAATATCATGAAACCTTTGCAGTCCATCATCCAAATTGGTTCTTCATTAACAGGAGGTTTCTTACCTAAGGAGACAGCTGGTGAGCTTGAAAAGATGAAAACTTCTACACAGGCTACACATGAATGGTTACAAGGAGTAAGTATTAGAGGAGATAGCCTGATTAAGGAAATTTTGTCCACCTGTGGAGATGCACATAGATTATTTGAGTGGTTGCAGAATTTATTGGTACAAGATAAGTGTGATGTAGATCTTCTCCTGCAGAAAACAAATACAATCATGGATCATACTGAGGAAATATTAATAAGTGATGGAATCTTGTCTTCCTCAAAGGTTTCAGAACCTTGGGAGTGGTATGAGGCCCTACAGATCAAGCAGAGAGTTCTAAAGAAAATTCATAAACAAGGTCAACAGGTGGGGAATACATTGAATGACATTTATAATAAATGCATCTCATTCTTTGAGGTAATGACTGAAAGAAAGAAGTTTTCACCAAAACATCTAAGTCTGGAACAATTAAGAAAATGGTGGAATGAAGTTTATGCTCTAATTGATGATGGCCCAATTACTGCCCACCATTTGGATGATGAAGCTACCTATATTGTTGTTATGGAGAAGTTTCAAGCTCTCAAGGTAGACTGGGACAAGGTCGTCAAAGAATCAAGGGAGGAGATTAAATCAATTGAAAGAAGATTTAAAGTATTGATCACCCCACCACAGGCCGACTTAGAGATGATATTTCTTAGGGTGCAAGATAAATTCAGTCAAGATAGGGACAAGGGGCCAGTTAATGCATAATTGCATCAAAATTTGTGCTTCCCATCTATCTAGGGTTTTCTACACGTTTCTTCTTCTGACCTCTACATGCATTGGAGCGATCTACATTAGATAACCTAGGACGACATGGAAGAAGTCTCAAGCATTAAATACCAGAATTATTATTTTATTGAAAGATTTTGTAGGCCAACCTATTTCTGGCCACCCACTTTTGTAACCCTAACTGGGCCGACCTAGCATAAAATTTCTATAAATAGGGTATTTTGCCTCATTTGTAAGGGTTAGATTTCAGAGAAAGCTAAGTGATAGAGCAAGAGCCTGAGTTAGGAGTTAGTTTATTCTAAAAGCAAGTGTTTTAATACTGAATACTATAATTGTTGCAAATTTTGGGTGATTCAATATAAGTAAAGACATTGTGTTTTGGTGCTCTTTCTTGTATTGATTTATCTTGCATGGTTCTTGTTATTCTATCTTTCTAAATTGATTTGAAAAACATTTGATAGATGTTAGATTTAGAGTTAGATATAATTCAATGGTGTTTGTGGTTTGATGTTTGAAGTGTTGGTAGCAATCCCTAGTCCATACTTTTAGCAACTGGTTGATTGTGAGTTGTTTTGTAAAGTTATCCTAGACCTTAGGGTATGTGCAGGATCATGATGCGCCAAAAAGTGGCAATATGATGGGTATGTGGCTGATGACTATTTTTTACCCAAAATTGATGAAACTAAAAGGGTTTTTAAAGGAGTTTCTCAACTTTCCATCAATATAAATTATGCTTTACGTTGAATTTAATAAGTAATTATTATTCATTTTCTATTCAAATTACAACTAAAATCCTGATTGATAGGCTAATTGAAAAATATCTATAGCTTTCAAATAGTATCACATTTTTTGAATCCAAAACATGTGTCACATTCTATGCTTTGCATACTATAGGATTAAAAAAATAAAAATTGAATTTTATGAAGTTTTGACCAAGTTAAGGTGGTCAAACATACGAGTTTTTCTATTTTTTTAAAATTTGTAATAAAAAATTCATAATTAATTATTTACATGGCAAAAAATTAGAAAAAATATGCATCACATCAGGGCATGAGTCCTCTACTTATATCTAAAATATTATAAAAAAATATTATCATTTTATTGTGGTTAGGGTGGCTAGACAAACACCTACTTAATTTTTCCCTGAAATTTAACTACCACTGCATTGAAATTTCAAATTTTCACCAAATAAATTTATTTATTTTTAAAACAAACCTAGTAGTTTAGAAACTAAATTCAATTTTCTACAGATTCTATTCTTATATATTTTTGAAATAATATAGATAACTTATTCAATTTTTTACATCAAGTTGCCTAACTCTGATTTTTTTTTTTGCTACTTAAGGGCCTATTTTTTCCATGATGATCCTGCACATACCCCCTATATTTGTGTGCTTAGTTCAATTATGAGTATTTATTCATTTCAATTGCAAAATAGGGTTAGTATGAATGAATTTCTCATTATCTGAAAATCTTTAATTCCTTAGAATATTGCACTATTTCTATAAGATTGCAGATGAAATCTGGGTTAAACAGGAATTAGTTTGGAGGGATTGGTCCATTTTAAATATTTTATCATTTGCATGGTTGATCTTAGGAATAATTTTAATATTAGGATCTCTCTTAAGCCCTTACCTTTTGTTATTTCTTTTATCATTTGGGTTAGATTTAGGATTTCAAGTATCAATACATTGCAAAATCTAATAAGTTTGAAGATTCAACATATGTTTGTAAGGTCCCTTTGTGATTACTAGCATTTTCACTTTTATCACTGAGTTTTTTTTGCATTGTCAAGACCTGACATTAGAGATCTTGGGGTTATCTCTTTAAGCTTGTTGATAGAGAATTACCTTTCAAGAGAGATAGGATATCATATTTTGTCTGAGTTGTTGTGCAGAAAACACCATCAACAAGTTGAAAACTAACCATAATGGGTTAAAATACCTTTTAACTCAACCTAACCTAGATGATAGAAAAAAAGATGGTTAGAGTTAATAGCTGACTATGGTTTTAATATTAGTTATATTGAAGGAAAAGAAAATCACGTTTTCAACACATTAATCCCAAGACGACACATTGTTTCTATAGTAGCAACCCAAACCGATTTTAAAGGGAAAGTACTCCAAAAGTGAAAAGAGCATGAGTATTAGTTCAAAGTGAATCAAGCACTCATAGATAATTCACAAGATTCTATGTATGAAGGTTTTCAATTTGAACCTAATGGTTTATTGAGATATAAGGGTAGGATGTATGTACCTGACATATAGGAATTAAGAAATCTGGTATGGAAGGAAATACATGAAGCACCGTACTTTGGACATCCTAGAGTGACAAAAATGATGGCTAATGTAAAACCATTATTCTTTTGGAAGGGAATGTTCAAAGGAGATGCTACTATTTTTGTGGATATGTTTCTTGAGTGTCAAAGGGTGAAAGATGAGCATCATCATCCTTTAAGCTTCTTATATCCACATGATATACTAAAAAAGAAGTGGCAAGTCATAAGTATGGACTTTGTGCAAGCTTCGCCTATGTCAAGGAATGAGCACAATGCCATACTAGTGGTAGTAGATAAGCATAAAAAAGTAGCACATTTTATCCCAGGGAACTTAACTGATGGAGCACCTATCATAGCAAGAAAATTTGTGAAGGAAGTGTTTAGATTGCGTGGAATTCCTAAAAAGATAATTTCAAATAGGGATGCATGTGTCAATTCTAGGTTTTGGAAAACCTTGTTTTATGCACTAGGGACTCAGTTAAATATAAGCTCTATGTATCATCTAGAAATGGATGGACAAATGGAAAGGGTAAACCAAGTGTTCGAAGATCTACTTAGGATGTATTGCATGGATCAGCAGTACAAGTGGGAGGATTACTTACCCTTAGTTGATTTTTCTTACAATAAATCTTATCAGTCTACAATTAAATTGGCTCCTTTCAAAGCTTTCTATGGTCAAAAGTGTCAAACTCCTATAAGTTGGGATAAACTTGAGGATCAAGTAAGTCTTGGGCCAAAAATTTTGGCTAAAATGGATGAACAAGTTAAATTAGTTAGGAAAAGGTTAGCTAAAGCTAACAATCGACAAAAAAGCTATGTTGATGCTAAGAGAGTGCCCCATAATTTTTCCTTAGGTGACAAAGTATTGTTGAGAGTGAAACCTCACAAAAGCTCCATTAAATTTGGAAAGTATTCTAAGTTAGCCCTGTGTTATGTAGGACCTTTTGAGATTCTAGAGGAAGTGAATGCAATATCCTATCATATCACTTTGCAACCAGCTCTTACTATAATGTATAATGTATTCGATGTGTCCTACCTTAAAAGTATATACCATGGGATAATCATGTAATTTATTGGACTACTTTATAGGTACAGGACCCTGGAGTAGTAACTTTCAAGCCCATCAAGGTTCTAGGAACACATAAGCTATGCTTGCATAATAGAGAGGTCTTGCAATGCAAAGTCCAGTGGGACCATTACATAGAAGACATAGCTACTTTGGAGGACTATGCGGAAATTTGGCAAAAATTTCCTAATATTCTTGATGCTTTTGACAATGTTGAATAATGTAATTTTAGGTTTTATGTTCTAATAATACCTTAGGTCATCAGGGATGATGATTTATAAGGGGGGAGTATGTTACACCCCAAATGTAGAGTTACTATTTATTGTTACTACATAGGGTAAATATGGATGTAATGTGAATTCTAGAGATGAATAAATTATTCTTGTACCTTGTTATCAATATGAATGTTATCTCATTTGATGTTTGTCTCATTTGAATGCTACCTTAGTTGATGTTATTCATGGTGAAATACTGCATATAAGGTAATTAAAGGTTATTGAATTATCATTATTCTAACTTTGGAGATGCTTTTGTATACTGCATATTGTTATGAACAATCGATTTCCATGTGCATTTGTTAATGGATACAGGTATGTGTTCCATTCCTCTAGGCAAAGGGGAAGTATCACTCGGGAGAAGATCTTGGTTGGGTAACCGGTAAAAGTAACTATCTGAGCATATATACACACCACATTAGAAAGATTGAGTTGAGTCAGATTATGGGTAATAGGTAAGCCATCCCTAGTTGTATGTATGCATTTTAGTCTTGTTTACTTCTACATGCATTGGGTGATGTTTATTTTTTTGAGCTTTTGAGAAATTTTGTGTGCTATTATGATCATATAGACAAGTGGGATGTACATGGAAGCATGTAACTTATATATATGCACATGCATGTCAATGAGATCTAACGACACGTATATGCATATGTATAGATATACCACATGTACACACTTATCAATATGGTGGTAACTATGAACATTTGGCTATATGTGAAATGGATGTTAACATATATATGTGTGTATAGTATATACATGTATCCATACGTATATGTATATCGATAAATGTGTTCGTTGGTGAATGGACACGCTCATACAAATTCATCTATATAGATATACATACACATACGTGTACATAGAGCCATATATGTTTATACCTATATATATGCATACATTTGTTATAATGTGTTTATTATATACAATAATCCTTGTACCCTTATATGGATATATATATATATTGAATGTGTGCTTACATTCTAGACTTGTGATATATATATATATATAAATATATATAATAATATATATTATACATATTATATATGATAATTTAGATCGACTATCTCTTATTATCTAAGTAAATTTAAAAGGCTATTTTATAGTCGATATAGACTATGGAATAAAGGTCAATGTTGACCATGTCTATGAAATCCAATTTAATAGTTATCGACTGGTAGTGGAAACTGATTATCATTGTGTATAGCACACGACATATGGCATAGCTTTGCATTTTATATTTCTCATTGTAGAATGCTTGACTTATTTGACGTGTTTAATGAGATCATGCTTGAATTTTTCTCATGTATTAAGCTATATATGTCAATTCATTCACCATTTAGAATGATTGAAGTCTGATGTCATATTATGGAAATTGACTGAGTTTTATGGCGGAAAATATGAAGGAAATAGATTAGCAGATGGCGCCACCTTTGTGTTTGATTTGTTGTAGATGTCTTCTCATAGAAACAATTTGAATTCTCCATGTGCATTTGGAATAATTCTTTGAATTGCTATCATGAAAACTAGTTGATCTGTAGGAAGTTTAGCTAAGTCTGAGCTTAGTTGATTGATTGCCAGCTTATTACTGAGTGTCTTTGCATGAAGTTTGTTGTCCTTTTACATGCCTAAACTATAGGCTTTGAGGCTGCTTGGTTTCTCAATAAATAGTTGAACTAGTTCATTGTGAGGGACGCATTCTTTCAAGAAATAACACATCTTTTGCATCTCATATTTCTCTATATTTCCAGCCATACTTTGCTTTGTATTGTGAGAGAGATAGGAGTGAGATAATATAGTTGAGAGGAGATTATATTTTGAGAGAAGTAAGCTACGAACAAGTGAGATAGAGATAGTTTGACATTCTTGAGAAGTTGATTATCAATCTATTTGTTATTGGAGAGGGTTGCATGCTATCATTAGTGTGGATAAAGTGATAACAAGCATGAGGATCTCTTCTTCATGTTTATTTTACTTTGAATGGTGTTTCTTGCATGCATGGTTGAGATGTCTTGCCAATATATGCATTTGAAATTTTAGAATAGTTTGAAAAAGAAAGTGAAGTTATTATGTTGTTTTTATAATGTGTTTTTATGTACTCCATAGTAGGATATGAGTGTTTATCATAGGTATTATTTACTAGGTATGATTGAACATGAGAAGAACATATGTGTATTTAGCTAAGTTATTGATTTAAGTAGTACAACTTATGTTTACTCCTAGGAGAGGTCATCTAGTATGGGAGAGAGTTTTATATACTTACGAGTAAGTAGGGTTATCCAAGTAAATAGGTTATCTTTGGAATGATGGATTATCCATCAAAGGAAATACCTAAGTTGTCTATTTGCTAGTTAAGCAGGTATAATCCTAGTAGATTAATATGGTTGTAGGTTATCTGTGATGATGGACTATCCCCTGAAGGAAATACCTATGTATAGCTTAAGATAGCCTTAAGTAAAATCAGCCCTGGGTAGTGTATGTGATAGATGACTCTCAGTAGGAATATTGAATGTAACACTTTGGAAAAAGTAGTGTGAATGTTTGAGACTCCACTATAGATTGTGTGACTACTGAGACTAACACTGTCAATTCACCATCATCCAGTATTACATGCTAGACATAAATTGTAGTATACAAGTTCTAGTTATGTAGGACACAACACTATGCTCGGTTGGTTTTCGTTATCGGTTACTCTACCAATCTCTCCATCAAAGGTAAGGTCCATCTATCAATGATAGATGTGCAAGAGACTACATTATGATTTTGTAGTTGGTAGAAAAGTACTTGAGTGATGCTTCTCCTCTAGAACAGGTGACAGAAGAACCAAGATTTGAAAGGATCATGGACTGTATTACAACTATTTGTTCTAAATCTCTTTGAGATATGTATGTAAATGTATGTTTCTTAAATTGATGTATTATATGAAATGAAATGGAATTCATGTTGTAATATGTTATGCATTTTTATTGGAAATTATCAACAAAGAAAATAATTTTTTTTATTCCATTGCCATTGTTACTTAGTTTATTTACTCGTTTGGTGTAAATTAGAAATTTTTACTTCATAGAAGGGTTAGTGTGTTACAATAAAATAAAACAAAACAACTTTCAAAATAATACCAATTAATGAAAACCAACAATCCCTTTGTCTTGCAACTAGGCAAAAAATCAATTTGATAATTTTGTTTGTCAATTGAAACAAGTTTAGGGTTTCACCATAAAATAACTATTCTCAATCTATCACTAATTTCTTGGAAAAAAATTGCATTAGCATTCAAACAAAATTCAATTTCAAATTCAATTTAAATTCATTTCTCATCCATAGTCTTATACAATTTGTACCATTATTTTTTGCATTTAATCTTTGTTCATTATTTCTACTTTTTTTGTTCTAGCTACCACCCATTTTTTCCAATCACTTCTTTAGCTTTCTCTACATCTCATTCATCTCTATTTCCTTTTCAACATAGACAACCTACAAGTATTTTAATCTTTTATTTTCTTCAACTATTTGATCTTCTTATCTTTTGAATTCTACATACATTGAACTCTCTTTTATTCACTCCTCCAAACTTTAATTGTAAGGTTTAGAGACCATATAAATGTTCAATTACTCAAATTAAAAAAAAAGTAATCCCATTTACATCAATGCAATAAAAATATATCCATTCAATCCATGTCATCATATGTCATATCATCTATACATGAATCATAAATACATGAGATAATGTGATACAATAGTAGACTTAGGTACTTCATTGCCAAGATTTCCTAATAAAACAATAAAAACTTACAAGTAGTGTACACAAACTTTGAAATATTCCATAGTCCAATCTAATACTATCCTAATAATATGCTCTTGTATTTCCCTCTATTCCTCCACCCACCTCTTTGGTAGCAAAGGGAAATAAACCAATATGACAATAACCTTTTTGTTCATCAATTGGTCATCACCCAAGTTAATGTTAGCTTTAGTTCCTCCACTTATCTCTTTGATAGAAATAGGAAATCCACCCTTGGTGCAAGTCCCACCTTATGCGGCCCCTAATCTCTACACCTTTGGCTATTGGGGCTATTACTCCTATTATCCCCAAATAGGGAGCATCTAGAAATTGAAGTAGAAAATATCTTCACCCTCCTCTTACAACCTAATGTGAGTCCCATAACCATAGTAAGCATCTTGCAAGATAACATAAGAAGCATTAGTACACTATGGATATAGAGAAATCTTCTTTCAAGACATTCTCAACATCAAGCACCCTCCTCTTATGAGATCACCTCTTATCTAGTAATTAGTCCATCTATTCATTCCCCACCTCTGAGTGCTCCTAATATAACCACTTATATCCCTCATTGAGATCCAAACCAACCTCATCCCAAATAGGTATAAGTGGTCTTGGCACACTCAATAGACCATCCTAATATTTTCAATACCCCAATATACCTCCATTTTCAATGCCCATGGACATTCCTAATATCATTATGATCTACAATTCCTCACTTTCTTCTCTATAGCGTAAAAAAATGCATGCTTGGACATTTTCACACTCATTTGGGTCTTTCTTATGGATGTTGGCCTAGTTTTTCCCAGATTTAATGTTATAATGAAGTCAACACATTCACATTAGGTATTGGAGCCTTGCAAATTGAATAAAATGCATGTCTTGTAAAAGTTTTGTAAAGAATTGTAAATGACTTTCAAACTTTTCTTGACTTTTATTAAGCATTAAGTCTGATGGTCCTTCCCCCCCCCCCCACTTTTGAATTAAATATTATTTTAATTCAAAAGTTAGTTTTTCCCTCTTCTTCTATAATTAAATAATTATTTCTATTATTTAATTATTCATTAGTCTTTTCTCTAAGTTGTAATTAAATAAATGTTATATTTATTTAATTATTTACCCTTTCTTTATTTCCCCAATAAAATAATTATTTAATTATCCCTTCCCTCTCCGTTAAATAATTATTTTTAATTATTTAATTATTTGTTCTCACCTTTCTTTTTAAATAAATAAAATTAATATTTTATTTATTTCTCCTTTGTTGGCCACCTTAATTAAATAATCTTTATTATTTAATTTCTCATATCACCTCTTTTTTTGTGCCAATCTTATCTTCCACCTCAAGTCTTTATCTATCCATGTCTTTCTTCTCTGAATTAACCTCCACCCTTGATTAAATTATTTTCTAATTTAATCTTAGCCCTTGATCATGATCCTTATTCTAGGCATTCACTTAACTCTCCTCTATAAAAGGATACATTTAAACCCTAATTAATTATTCATTCATTATTCATTCATCATGCATTCATCATTCATTCATATTGCCAAGTCAAGCAAGCAAGAATCAAGCATTCAAGATAGCATTCAAGCTCAATTATAAGGCATTCAGGAGAAATATTCTTCATCAATCATTGCAATAATTCAAAGATCCATTGATCATGGCCCAAGTTTCTAATTATATTTTTTAATGTTTCATGTTTCATAAACAAGGTTTAACCAAGGCAAAACCCTAATCCCTAACAATCAACATTTTCTCACTCTTCTTTTGTGTGATTGCAAATTACGGTGCTTGGATGGATTGGACATGATTGAAGAATAGGTTTCAATCTTGTTGAAGTTATCTTCCTTTTGGAAAGGTCAAAATATCCACAAAAAGTCACTTTCAGGCCCAAATTTGGCAATTTGGAAACTAGACACCTGGAGGAAGAGAAAGTGCAGACCAAGGGCTTCCATTTCCACTTTTAGGTTTTCAAAAAATCCAAAGTGAACTAAGTCATCATCAATGGTGACTTAGTCCCACTATACATGTTTTTTTATAAATTTATGTAGATTCAGATACCCGTGTGGTTGAAACGAGCTCTGGAACAATTTTCCAGATCTAGGACTAAGTCATCTAGAATGGCGTAAGTGTCCCAACAGGTCAGAATTTTAGGATCAACAGTATTTCCAATCCTCATTCTAGTCTTCAACACATTTCCAGGTGCACACTTTCTATTTTACTTTCTTGTTCTATTTTATTTTCATTTCTAGTCATCTTCTTAAGTCTTCTTGCATATCATAGCAGGTTTTCAATCATCTTATATTTCCTTAGTTTTGCATCAAAATTTTATCTTCTTTATCAAATTATGGCCTTAGGAACAATCTCGTTTGATATATTTCAATCTCCTTTTGTATTGAAATCTCAAGGGTTTGTTCTTGAATGAAGTGTTGATCTTTGTTTCTCTCCTTTTAGGTGCAAAACACTAGAGGTGTAAGAGGTGACAAAAATCTTTGCTAAATTTTTTTGAACCCGGCCTTAGAAAATCATATTTTCTAATTTTGGATTCCATCATCATCCTATAATTAGCTTTCATTAACATTGCATTGCATTAGTTAATTTGCATTCTAGGGTTTTAAAATTTTGCATTAGTGAAAGTGCATATAGTTTGCATTTTATCATCTCAAATCATTGAAAAACATCTAAAAATTGAATTTTCCTTTAGTATTTAGGTCATGCATCCTAAAAACCATCAAAACCAATTGAAATTTTTTGAAAATTTAAAAAAACACCTTTACTGGGACTCATTCGCCATTTTAGGCGACTTAGTCCCAATGCAGATTTTTAACTATCTATTACAACATCGGAAACCTCATTTTTGTGCTTCTTAAGCCTCCTAGTATCATATACTACAAGTCTAGAAATTTTCAGGAACATTAAATTTTTATGCATCTAGCTCAAAAACATCAATTCAAGGTAGTCATTTTTCAAATCATTTCAATCTAAAGCATCATTAGATTTGAAAATGCTCACATTTCTGAAATTTTGTATAACATGGATAAAATTACTTTTCACTTTTGCATACACAACGTTTCTATTCATAAAAATTTGCATGTGTTTCGTAAAAGTGCTTTTTCATTCTTGCATATACATTGTTTGCATTCTTAAAGCTTTACATATATTGTATAAAAAACAATTGCATCTTTGGATATACATTGTTTACGTTGTTGAAACATTGCATGAAATGGTTACAACTACTTTTCATTTTTTGTTCAAACAATATTAGTGTTTTACATATTTAGACATGCTAAGAAATATTTCTTATCCCCTCCCTATGAGAATGTTTTAGTGAAAGAGAATACAACCTTAGACATTCCTAACGATCATATTTTTTCTTCTCCTATTGGCGAAGAAGATATTTTGGTGTTAGAAGAACCAACCAATGAGAGTTTTGAGAATCCTAGTTGTTTCTCTCCTCTTACCTCTTAGTGGACAAGACAATGATGAACAAGAAAACACAAGCATAGGTAATCATGACAATAACATTTGTTCTTCTCTTAGTATCTCTCCTACTTGTGAAGAAGATACTTTGATATTAGAAAACACAATTGATGAAGGTCATGAGAATATTAGTTTTCCCCCTTCACCTAGTGAAACCCTTATTAAGCAAGAAAATTCAACCATTGATCATTCTCCTACTTGCAATGAAATCCTTTTAGGAGAACCAACCTTTGAATTTCAAGAACATCTAGTTTGTAGTTCTCCTAAACACTCTTCTCCTAGGGAAAATATCATGGTGCAAGAAAATGTGAAGATTGATACATATCCTTCAAACACTAAACCTTCCCTAGGTGAAGATAATAAAGTGACATTAGAATCCCCTTCACTAACAAATCATGCAAATAAAGACAAGATTCTTGAGGTTATGATGACACAAGTGGGATATCCTTTAACTAGTGAGTTTCCTAAGTCACCTCCCATTATTGAATCACATAAGAAAGTAAAAGGTTTCTTTAAATCCATGATGCAATCTAATCATAACAATTTTTTGTGGCAACTAAGTTGTAACTTAGTTGCTCAAACATGTAGACAACCACACATCACTCCCACTCCATTACCTTTTCCTCAACATAGTGTGCCTAGTGTTAAGTACCTTAAAAATACTCTTGCTAATATATTTGTATGACAACTCATTCAACTATCACCTACATTCAAGTGTCTATTTCAAGAAATGTTGCAAATAAAGCAAGAGGAGATCCAATCTTAAATAAAATTGAATAGTGTACCATCCACCTTTCATCCCATGCAAGTCACCCAATCATAAATCACATTCCCTAAACATGAATTACCCTCACTTGAGATTCAAAATACGAATGACCTGTTGATGATAAAGGTGATCATTAATGAAACTTTAGTTAGACACACTCTCATAGACAATGGAGTTGAAATCAATGTTTGTAGCATTGACAAGTCCTAAAAAAATTTGGCATGGACAAAAAGCTTATCCAACTTAATGATGTTCATATTTGTGGCTTTGACAATTTTAATAGAAAACCACTAGGGATGATCACGTTTCCTGTTGAGGTCGGACCTATCGTATTGCCTACCTCTATCCATATCATGTAAGGACCCCTTCCATATAATCTTCTCCTAGGGAGACCATGGATTCATGCTATGAAAGGAGTCCCCTCTACTCTATACCATAAAATTAAATTTGAATACAACAACAAGATATACATGGTTGACATAGATGAACGAACCTATGAATCACATGATCACAACATTTCCAACTCCCCTAGTACTTTCATTCCTAGATTAAAACTTGAACCTATACAAGTTGATGCTAATCCTTCACTATAAAAAAACTCTTTAGCACTTGATAATTTGGGGTCATTAGATTCTACACCTCCTTTCAATAAATATTCCAAAATATAACCATCATGGTCCAAAGAGTCATTTACAAATGATTCATTTTTCAGAAAAAAGTTATAGTAGTGATTGGGGTTTCACACCTTCCTTTAGGAGAGAGTGTGAATTATCACAATCTAAACCTAAACAACCTTGTGTTTCATTTGCTCAACTTAGTTCCACAAAATTACCCCATGGTGGTGATGAGGACTATATAACTCCCATCCCTCATGAAGTAATGACACATTACTTTAAAAAGGATTTGTGTTTTCATGAAGAACCCAATCCTTCTCAGAAGCATAAAGCCCCTTCATCTGACTTGGAAGATTGTTATGGTATCAGATACAATCTCCCTCTTTCACAAAGATACAATGAACACACGAATCAAACTAACATATCATACTCTTTCAAGAAAAATCTAGCCTGGGTATCTCCCTTACCTCCATTTTCATCTAATCCTTTAAACAATAAAATTCAACATCTCAAGGAGTGTGGTACTCTTCCTTGTGTTGAAGCACCTCGTTCCTCTAACTAATACATTCTTTCATCCTATTTGACTCAACCTTGTCCTACATTAAGTGGGGGCAAGGGGTTAGGTAGCCTTGTCCTTGTATGTCACTTGTCATTGTCTCTTTTGGCTAGTCATTAACCTTTCGTGAACATATAAGAGCAAGCTTTGGACGTAGACAACATGCCTTAAGTTGACTCGTATGTGATGTACTTATTCATGATGTAGCTCAATTCAGACACATATGACTTGGAATAGGGCTTTCCAAGTTGGCTCTCATGGACCTTCTTTCATTTATCATTGGCTACTTTAAAGAAATAGCTCAAAGTGATGATGTAGCAATTTATTTAAAGTGAGGGAATACACAGATGACATCTTTTGATAAAATTTTATGGTGTGACTTTTCTCTTTTCTTGTGATGTGTCCTCTTCTTGGTGGTGTCATTGGGTTTGATTCCTTCTGAGAGTGTGCAGTCTATTGACATGGCATGATTCGAACAAGGCATCCCATGGGAAATTATCTGAAACCTTTACTTGTCCTCTCTTGGAGACATTAGGCACAATGCGCCCTAAGAAGAAGACCTTACATGAACAAAGAAAAATCCCCTTTAACAAAATTTTTACATAACATCCAAAAGCATTTACAAAAGAATTTTCATTGTGGCGCCTTATTAAAGTTATTAGGAGGTATAACTTTAGTATGGTTGAGTGGGAAGCCCATTCTGAGGCATGACTTTCCCCATAGCCACCTGTGTGTGTGAGTACATACTAGCCATGAGTGTATGTTTCTCACCTTTTAGGACTTCTCACCTAGCAGACAGCCAAGAGTTTCGTCGACTTAGAATGAGTATGCATTTTTGGACAAACAACCTAGATATGATCCACAACATGTTGGAAAAATAGTCAAATCTTGATTTACCTTTATACTTCTCTCCCTTCTAGTTATTTACATTGCATGATTGCATATCTTGATCATTCACCCTGTTCATGTCCTCTTGTACTTATGATGGTTTGACTTAGGATCTTGGATCCTAGGGGCTTGATCACCTCCTTCATCTTTTTTATCCTATACCACCTGCATTGGTACAATTGGACCCCTCTTGAATGTCTACTTTAGTGTGAATTTGAAGCAAGTTCATCCTCTCACTAAAGTGGGGGCTAAATGTATCGTAAAAAAATGTATCCTTGGACATTTTCATGCTCATTTGGGTCTTTCTTATGAATGTTGGCCTAGTTTTTCCTAGATTTAATGTTTTAATGTGGTCAACACATTCACATTAGGTCTTGGACCCTTGCAAATTGAATAAAATGCATGTCTTGTAAAAGTATTGTAAAGAATTGTAAA
This sequence comes from Sequoia sempervirens, assembly GCA_007258455.2. Taxonomy (NCBI): domain Eukaryota; kingdom Viridiplantae; phylum Streptophyta; class Pinopsida; order Cupressales; family Cupressaceae; genus Sequoia; species Sequoia sempervirens. Next base: position 117,809,013 of record VDFB02086081.1, on the reverse strand, counting down.
TGACTTTCACACCTTTTTTTACTTTTATTTGGCATTTAAGTCTAATGGTCCTTCCCCCCCACTTTTGAATTAAATATTATTTTAATTCAAAAGTTAGTTTTTCCTTCTTCTTCTATAATGAAATAATTATTTGAATTATTTAATTATTCATTAGCCTTTTCTCTTTATAATAAAATAAATGTTATATGTATTTAATAATTTATCCTTTCTTTAGATCCCCCCAATTAAATAATTATTTTAATTATCCCTTCCCTCCCCATTAGATAATTATTTTTAATTATTTAATGTTTAATACTCCACCTTTCCTCCATAATTAAATAATTATTTTTTATTTTTAATTATTTAATTATTTGTTCTCACCTTTATTTTTAAATAAATAAAATTAATATTTTATTTATTTCTCCAATGTTGGCCACCTAAATTAAATAATCTTTTTTTGTGTCAATCTTATCTTCCACCTCAATTCTTTATCTATCCATGTCTTTCTTCTCTGAATTAACCTCCACCCTTGATTAAATTATTTTCTAATTTCATCTTGGCCCTTGATCATGATCCTTACTCTAGCCATTCACTTAACTCTCCTCTGTAAAAGGAGGACCTTTAAACCCTAATTCATTATTCATTCATTATTCATTCATTATTCATTCATTATTCATTCATCATTTATTCATATTTCCAAGTCAAATAAGCAAGAATCAAGCATTCAAGATAGCATTCAAGCTCAATTCATAGGGATTCAAGAGAAATATTCTTCATCAATCATTGCAGCAATTCAAAGATCCATCATCATGGAAAGTTTCTAATTATATTGTTTCATGTATCATGTTTCATCATTTTATTTCATCATTTAGCTTTAATTACCTAAACGGGGTTTGACCAAGGCAAACCCCTAATCCCTAACAATCAACATTTTCTCTCTCTTCTTTTGTGTGATTGCAGATTTAGGTGCTTGGATGGCTTGGACATCATTGAAGAATAGGTTTCAAACTTGTTGAAGTCATCTCCCTTTTGGAAAGGTAAAAATATCCACAAAAGGGACCACTTTCAGGCTTGAATTTGGTAGTTTCAAAACCAAACACCTGGAGGAACAAAAAGTGCAAACTGAGAGCTTTCGTTTCCACTTTCAGGTTTTCAGAAAAGCCAAAGTGAACTAAGTCACCATCAATGGAAGCTTAGTCCCACTATACATTTTTTTCATAAATTTCTATAGATTCAAATGCCCATTTGGCTGAAATGGGCTCTAGAACAATTTTCCAGATCTAGGACTAAGTCGCCCACAATGGTGTAAGTGTCCCAATAGGTTAAAATTCTAGGATCAGCAACATTTCTAGTCCTCATTCCAGTCTTCAACACATTTTTAGGTGCACACTTTCTATTTTACTTTCCTATTTTATTTTATTTGCATTTATATTCATCTTCTTAGGTCTCCTTGCATATCATAACATGTTTTCAAACATTTTATATTTCCTTAGTTTTGCATCAATAGTTTTTCTTCTTTATCAAGTTTCAGCCTTAGGAACAATCTCCTTTGACAGATTTCAATCTCCTTTTGCATTGAAATACCAAGGGTTTGTTCTTGAATGAAGTGTTGATCTTTGTCTCTCTTTGTTTAGGTGCAAAACCCTAGAGGTGCAAGAGGTGAAAAAAATATTCACTATATTCTCTCATTCCCTTTTAGCATACCCAACACCAAGTCTTTATTGAGGTCTCACATCCCACCATCATTGATATATAAATCCCTCACCCATCTCCCAAAATAAAGAAAAATAATTACCCTACCCCACCATTCCATAAACAAAAACTCAACCCACCTTCTCCACCACCTTAAGACCACTCTTCATTATTTCTTTTCATATTGTAAAATTTACCTTCTTTTGATCCTCTTCCTACTATAGTTGAGGATGTTAGTAGTGAAATACCACTTATAACATATTCAAATAGTAACTCAAACACCTCCTCTTTTAGGGATGACCTGTTTTGTCCTTTTTGGACATTCTAGCACTATCTTCAATCTTCACATGATCATTGAAAATTACCTCATAGGATACTCAAGATTATTTTGTGCTTGTAATTAATTCCTTATCCCTTGTTGCAAGTGAGACACCTATTGTGCACTAATCTAATTTTTCTTCTTGTATAATCACTTCCTCCTTCCTCCTATGATCAAGATTTAGTGCACGATATTTCATTCAATGATGACTAGTAAAGGAATACCTTTGTTTTATTAGAACATAAGTTTTTGTATGTTTGATTTATTATCCCTATATATATACTTGTTTGTTTTTTAGTCTCCCTTAGAGGATCCATGTTACCCTTGTAGCTACACAAATATAGAAGGGAAAGCCTATTGTCATATTCTTTTATTTTTGGTATATTTATTTTTCAATTTTTTGGGACAATGCAAAGCATTGAGGCATTTAGGTATCTCCCATGTTAACCCAATTCTTGTATTTATCTCAATGTTCATTTCCTCTTTTGTACTTTTAGTTCCATGTGTCTTGGGGAATAATGATATTTCAAACCCTTCCTCAAAATAATATCTAAGGATCATTACTCCTAGAATATTATATTGAATCCAAGCCACTAGATCACTCAGTGTGTGTGTTTTCAAGTGATTTTTTTATTTCCATGGGGTATCTCTATATTGTGTGATGTCACACCATGAACCTAATGTCACATATTTTATGCTCACAACATCCTTGTTGATGTCTCATTTTTCTTGGCATCTTCCTTTCCCCTTTTCTACATTAAAATATTATGCATTCTTTGTATTATGCGATTATTTAAAGGGTGGCTCTTATAGCACACACTAAACTTTTATGCTCCCTAAAGCATCCACCTCCATGGTGTTGATTATTTTTAAACTCTTTGTAGTTTTGGCATCATATGAGCCACCTAACATAATGCAACTTGTTAACTTAGGGGTCCTCATATGTCCTTTCTTATTTTAGGTATTTTCATGGTCACCTTATAATGAATTTTGTAGTGTATGTGATCTATCTTAACATAGCTTGCTATCTATACTTGGTGTTCCTTCTAAAAACACATCATACAGAAAACCTCTTTTACAAATCTCTCTATTATCCCTCTCTCTCCTTCTCTTTAGTGTTTATTGTTGAATAATTGTTCATATTGTATTCTCTTTTGTATGTGATGTGTTTGCAAACTACTCTAGGAATTTTCTAACATGTTTGTTTTATACAATTTTATTTAATATTTTTTTCTTTATGTACGATATCATAGATTAGTTTCACAAGTCTCTCTAGGGAAACATACACCTCACTTGAATAAATCATATCCTATAGATTATCCTTTGATATAATTTATGATTTTATGTATTTACTTTAGCATATGTATATTTAGTTTAGATCATATGCTCACTAAAGCGGGGTCAAAATATAAATTTGAAAATTGTATAACCTTACAAATTCACATTATATGTTGTGTCCATTTTTCTATTTAAGTATAAATTATCTTAAATTTAAGATATTAGCACTTTGGTGTCATATTTTTCATAATTCTATGAGGATTCCTATTGTCTACCATTTTTCTAAGTTTGTTTTTTTCTTGTATGAGAGGGCACCATGCAAAAATTCAATCAACATGCTAGCATTCTATAAAAATTCATGATTCTAATGATTGTTCAAGTATTAATCTCTCCTTAAGATTGCTAGTAGATGGGTAGATAATTGCTCTATAGGCTAATTGAGAAATATTATAACCCTATCTCTCTCTATTGTTTCCAATTTGAAGAAAAGAGGCTTCATTATTCTATAACTCTAAGAAGAAGGAAATTGTTTGGAAGCTCTCTTTCAAGCAAGAACCAGCAACATCCATGGTGATTTTTTTAAGCTTTTATCAATCCATTGTGCATGCAAACATTATTTATTACAAAGTGACATTCATGGAATTGTGACAATACTTTGTAGTAGTTGATAGTGTTCTTGATAGCTTCAAGCTCTTGAGATGATATTTTTTCTTGTTTTTTTGTTTCTCGGACTCTTTATTATATTAATCATGTGGTGTTTTTGATTCCTAAGAGCTAATGATGCTTACATTTAAGATTATATTCAATCTAGGTACTACTATTGTTGCTTAACATTCTCTTTTACATTGCATTTATCATTATCATCTAAAATATATTAAAAATAAGGCTATTCAATTGAACATTAAGTGTGCATATCAACGAAAACTTTGACGGCCTATATGGTGAAGGATGCATGAGCTGTGGGAGCAGGCATCGAGAGCCTGCAGTCTGTAACAGGCCGCGGGCCCTCTCTTTCTCTGTGTTGGTGTTTCTGTGATGTGAGGTGAGGTGCGGTGCTTTCAGCAGTGTGGTGTGCGGTGGTTTAGTTTGGGCAGGGAAGTGAGTGAAGGTGGTTTGTGGGGGATTTTTGGTGCTACAGTTAAGGGTTTGTGCAGTGCGTGAGGGGTGGAATTTTAGTGGTGGGGTGTTGGGAGGTTTTTGTGTTGGGGTTGGGTGTGTGATTCGATGTTGGGGTGTTGGAAGGCTTCAGTGTTGGGTTTTTTATTCTGCATTGGGTGTTGGGTGTGGGATATGGAGGGGGTATCCCAGAGTTTGGTTCTTGCAGGAGTGAAGCCGCCTTAGGGCCTTCTGGTGGACATGCATGCCAGTGGGACATATTCTTCATTTGTGGGGGAGAGCTCCAAGCTTAAAAAATTAAATGGTTGTTTGTTGTGGAGCCAGGCTCATCTAGTTCTAGTTATCTCTCCAGAATCGGTGCATGAGGACTTCTCTTATTGGACACAACATGTTCTAATTTGTAAGTTTTTAGGTATTTGTATTTCCCTCTCGGCTTTGGAGTCTTGGATGCATTGAACCTGGTAGGTTGAGGGTGATTTTGATATTTTGGTGGCTGGGAATGGATATTTCTTGGTCAATTTTTCTTGCATTTCAGATTGTAATCATGTTTTTGAGGGAAGGTCGTATTTTTACAATAGTGTGGGCTTGTTCATGAAACCATGGCATGGGGGATTCAATGTTGTAGAAGATCTACCTTCCTGAGTTCCTGTGTGGGTCCACTTGCCATGGATACCTTTAGAGTTCTGGAGAGAGGATATTTTGCACCGGATTGTTGCTTTGTTCAGGAAGTCGGTTGCCATTGCTCAGACTACTTTGGTTTAAAAGGTATTTATTATGCTCGTATCTGTGTTGAAATTGACTTAAATAATCCTTTTCCAGATTCTTTGGAAATTTATATTGGTTCTACCTCGTGGATTCAACAGATAGATTATGAGTCCCTCCCTTTTTGATGTTGTTTTTGTCATGAGTATGGACACCTTCAGCGCCAATGTCCTCAGGTATCCAATTCAGATAGGGATTCTTCTCCTCCTTCATCGGGGCCTTCGGTGGAGAAGAGAGATAAAAGAAAGGTGCATGTGGCTAAGGGTGTGTCTCATAAGGATGGCTTCATTCATGTTAAGCCAAAAGCTAAGGGGAGGGATCTGAAGCGGGCCTTGAAGGACAAAAAGAATGATTAGGGATTCAATCATTTTGGGGTCTTGGATAATCAGGACTTGGAGGAGGGGATTCCTGTTGGGATTTCATCTGGAGCTACTAGCATGGATACAAGGTTGGAACAGACAATTGTTGTTAAGGACACTTCTCTGCCTTTGGAACAAGAGGGTTCTGAGCCTCTAGATGTTTCTACTGGCTTATAGGATGATATTATTTTAGCAGATTTAGCTAAGGAGGCTTTGTCTTCAGGTAAAGGTAAAGGTAAAGGTTGGGGGTCGACTTCTTATCTGGGGGTGCTACAATGCCCTCTCAAGAAGGGGAATTTCAAAAACTCCTCTAAATCTGGTTGAAAGAATGATGTGGACAAGATTAAAACTATTGGCGATTTGTTGGTGGAATTTGGGTCTGTTAAGACCATTGATTCCCACTTCGCTCAACCTTCCTCACGATTATTCTTTCATGGAATGCAAGGGGGTTGAATAGCACCTCTCATCAAAAAGCTATTTAGGATTTGATTGGGGTTCATTCTCCAGATATATTTTGTGTTCAGGAGACCAAGCTTCAGGTGGACTTCATGCTTCATTATGCTCCTCGTATTTGGTTTTCTGGTCAATTTCAGTGTATTGGTTCTAGGGAAAGTTCTAGAGGTTTGGCTCTTTTATGGGATCCTCGTAAGGTGTTTCCTCGTTGGTGGATTTCTAGCCCTTCCTCTATTTCGATGGTGACTTCAATTTTGGACTCTTGTGAAACTATATTGGTTAGTAATGTTTATGCCCCAATAGACATCCATGGTAAAAGCCAGCTTTGGGCCCATATTAGATATGTTAGGTCTTGTGCACCCTATCTGCCTTGGATCTTAGCTAGGGATTTCAATGATGTTTTGTGTCTTGAGGAGAAGAGAGGGGGGTTGTCGAGACTGGGTCCTACTTAAGATTTATTTCGGGCTAATGTGGATTATTTAACTCTTGCTGATGTTAAACACTCTAATGGAATTTTTACTTGGAATAATCGGCGGAGTAGGCCAGAGGTGATTTCTGAGTGGCTTGATAGGTTTCTTGTTTCTAGTTTTTGGTTTGGGGGCAGTTTGGTCACTTGCTCTAAGATTCTGGATTGGTGTGGCTCTGATCACTAGCCAATTAAGTTTTCAGCTACTTCTTTTCCTAATCCAAAGAATCCTCCTTTCAAATTTTAGCTTATGTGGCTTCGTGATTCTTCTTTGTATGATCTTGTTGCTCAATGGTGGCAGGATGGGGCCCCAACGTACAGTACTTCTATGTATTCTTTTGTCAAGAAGCTACAATGTGTCAAGTATCATCTTAAGTGATGGAATAGGTTGTATTTTAGAAATTTTCAGACTAAGAAAAAGGAAGTGCGGGAGCTTCTTGCTGGTATTACTCACCAAATTAGGGATCTGGGATTCTCAGAGGCTCTTGGGCATGCTGATTTCCAAGCCCTTAAACTGGTGGAGGAGTGGGAACTTTGTGAAGAGATATTCTAGAAACAAAAGGATAGGATTAACTGGCTTAAAGAAGGGGATAGGAATACTATTGTCTTTCATCATTCTATGTAGGCTTGTTGGAATAAGTGTTATATCTCTTCTCTTGCTAATTCTAAAGGCTTAGCCATATCTTCACAACAAGCTTTTTCTAGAGAAGCTTGCCAGTTCTTCTCTGCTCTTTTTTCTAAGGACTCACTTCCTGCTAATGCTGAGGAGAATATGGTTCTTGCTTGTATTCCTTCTTTGATCTCTAATGTGATGAATGCTTCTCTTATATGTCCGATTAATTTGTCTGAAGTGGAGGAGGTTGTGTTTGGGATGAATAAGGGGAAGGCTCCTGGCCCTGATGGGTTCCTAGTTGAAATTTTCCAGGAGTTTTGGAACATTGTGAAGTTGGATTTGTTGGAAGTTGTTCATGAGTCTCTTCATAATAAGCAGATGCTTCGTGCCTTGAATGCTACTTTTCTAGTTCTCATTCCTAAGAAGGAGGGTACTGATAGGTTTGAATTTTTTAGACCTATAGTGCTCTGTAATGTGGTGTATAAGATTATTATTAACTTGATTGTTGAGTGGCTTAAATCTTGTTTTCCTATTGTCATTTCAAAGGAGCAAGGAGGCTTTGTGGCAGGTCGTCAAATTTTGGATGGGGTGGTTGTTACCTCTGAGGTCATTCATTCCATGGTGACCCTTATGGATAGGTCTATGTTCATCAAGTTGGACATTGTTAAAGCTTATGATAGAGTTAAATAGAGTTTTCTTCAAAATATTATGTTGGCCTTTGGGTTTTCTCCTGCTTGGGTGAGTTGGACTATGAGTTGTGTGTCTTCTTCCTCATTTTTAGTCATTGTGAACGAGGAACCTTCAGAGCTGTTTGGGGCTACTAGGGGCCTTTGTCAGGGGGATCCGTTCTCTCCCTATCTATTTATCATTTTGGCAGAAGGGTTGGGTCACTTTCTTAAATTTTGGGTCTCTCAAGGATTGATTCATGGTTGGAAGTGGGGGTTGGATCTGCCAACACTTTCTCATCTCCAGTTTGTCAATGACACCTCTCTTATGGGGTTGGCTCGTATTCATGAAGTTGAATCGTTTAGGCAAGCTTTGGATATCTACCTTGTTGCTTCGGGTCAGAAATTCAATGAAAAAATGTCTTCTATTTTCTTTTTTAACACCCCTCAGGTTATCTAGCAGAGGATCGCTACTATTCTGCAATTTCAAATTGGGTATCTATCCTTTGTCTATTTGGGGATTATGCTTGCTATTCGTCATCAGCCCAGATCCTCCTGGTAGATGTTGCTTGATAAATTGAGAAAGAAGGCAACTCATTGGACTCATCGGTGGTTGTCTACAGCTGCTAGAGTTACTCTCCTTAAGTCTGTTATCCAGGCCCTCCCTATCTACAGGTGCTTTGTCCAATCGACCCTTATGTATTTTCTTAAGGAATTTGACGCTCTCTCTCATCAGTTTCTTTGGAGTGGTAACTTGATGTCTTCTAAGTGGAGCCTTGTTAAATGGGAATCTGTGTGTAGACCAAAGCAGAAAGGGGGTCTCGGTTTATGCTCTACTATTTTGAATGGGCAAGTTCTTGCTGCTAAGCTTTACTAGTTTTGGTGTACCAATCAGCATCAGTTATGGGCTTGTATTCTCAACTATAAGTATCTTAGAGGTGTTGCTCCTTTTGAGATTCCTCACTATCCTCTAGAGGGGAGTGGTTCTATGATTTGGCATACTTTGAAAGTGGGGGCTCAGTTGATTAAGCATGCACTTTTTTTGGATTTGTCAATCAAGTTCCCAGGATCTCTTTTGGTTGGATTCTTGGAATGGTCATCTGCCTATTTTGTCTGCTTTTCCTCATCTTTAGCCCCTTTATGATGTTTTTACTACAACTGGTTGGGATATTTTTGAGCATTACAAGATCGTTGAACATTGTGGCTCTGTTGTTACCTTTCACTGGAAGCACCCTTTTGAGTGGTGAGTGAGCTTGCTCAGCTTTTGGCTTCTCGCTCTTTCAATTCTCTTATGGGACTGGATATTTTGGCTTGGGATGGTTCAGATGGGTCTGGGAAGTACTCTATGTTTGCTAGTTATAAGCAGTTGGGTAGGCAGTTGTTTGGGGATATTGAGATCCCTTGGTGGAAGCAAGTTTGGCACAAGTGGTCATGGACCAAGTGCAATTTCTTCATGTGGTTAATGGCTCAAAATCGGTGTCTTGGGACAATTTATGTAAGAATGGATTCCAAGGCCCCTCAATCTGTGTTTTGTGTTGTGTTGTGGAGAGTGTCTCTCATCTCTTCTTCCATTATTCTTATGCTCGAGAGATTTGGCATTTCTGGTGGAGGGTGTGGAATATGCCCTATGGGCATGTTTCCTCTTTGGCTAAGTTTGTGGACCGGTGGGGTAGGGCTCCTATTTCTACCTCATTTCTTCAAGCAGCTTGGGCTATTGGCCCATCCTTCATATTTTGGAATCTTTGGTTGGAGAGGAATCGGTGAATTTTTCAGCATGTACAGTTGGTGGTACCTCGTTTATGGGGGAAGATTTTGCATTCTTGGGGATAAACAGTGGCGGCTAAGTGTGATCTGTCAAATTATGTGGCTACTGGTGATGTTGGTTGTTTTAATCGTCTTCATCTCCCTCCTCCGCAACAATAGCTCATGCACAACAGATGTCGACATCCTACCCCGAAGGTGAATAGAGAGGGAAGATGGTCCCCTCCTCCTCAGGGAGTTTTTAAAATTAACACAGATGGCTCTTTTCATGGAAACTCCGGTCATGTTGGCATTGGTGGGGTTGGTGAGATAGCTCTGGGGCTATGCAGTTTATCTTCTCTGTTTATAAGGGTCTTTATACTAATAATCTTATGGAGGCTCAGGCAATTTTATTGGCTATGGAGCGTGGAAGTCAATTGGGCTAGCGTCGGATCATATGTCAATCTAATTCTCAAGTTGTGGTGAACTTGTTGAATAGGTAGTAGTTAGATGATGTTAGTTGGCATCTGGCTTTGGTTGTTGAACAGATTCTCCATCTTTGTGCTTCTCTGGAGTCTGTTGCTTTCACTCATATCCCTTGTGAGTGGAATGGTGTTGTTGATTGTTTGGCTAAATGGGCTTCTGATCATACTCATGATTGTAACTTGATGAATTAGGTCAATTATCCCCTGATCTGTCTCAACAGTTGGACCATTTGGTGGAGCTTGATAAGGTTATTTAATGGCCTTGCTTTGTTATTTTTTCTTGTTTTACTAAATTTTTACCCCTCTTTATGTTAAAAAGTGTGCATATCAACTAAAATTGAATTTCACATCGCATGTATATTATCCTAATATATTATGCATAGGAAACCATTATCAATTCTCTTAATCAAAATCCTTTTTGTCACATAAGCACCACATGAAAATAGGAAAGGTTTGCTCAAAACTTCTTAATTGATTTAAACTATGACAAAACTTTAAATTTTCATCTACTAATTGAATTAATTGAATTCATCAACCACTAGTAATGTGTTGCTTAGGTCAAATTGATTGTCAATATGATTCAGAATCATTAAAATATTATTAATATAAAGGAAATTGGTGGGTTTAATGCCTCTTAGTCTAGAGGATGACATCCAGAGTGGAAAATATTTTCATTTGTATAGCGCTTGTTTTTCCATCCTCTTGATGCCATTCTATTTGTTTTCTAAAGGCTTAAACTCATCTTAGATATTTTAACCTACATTAGAGAACGCAAAGTGGAACAACAAAAACACAATAGATAACTATTGATATAAGGCCCGCATAATCTGGTGGGAGGGACAGTTTACCACATCTTCACGTGCATTAAGCAAATTATTCGTAAAGATGTGCATATTTTTAATAGACTTCTTATAATATATCGAATGGTAAGCTATTTCCAAGGGTTTTTAAATTTCTTTTAAAATCTCGAGGTACAAATGCCTACATTTAGAATATTTAAAAATAAAGACTAGTGGAAGTAGTTGAATCTTTCATTTATTACATTTGGTGCCTGCCAAGCTGTTTGTGGAATCAAGTGGTTGGTTTGGATTGGAGAGTTAGAAATTTTTATTTTATTTATTTTTATAATGAAGAGTTATGGAATAATTGAAAAGAAGGAGAGTATGAAAATATATTACAAAGTTAATATTTTAGTTTGGATTTAGAAAATAAAAGTCAAGAATTAAACTATTTGATTTAAATATTTGATGTTTTTTAAATAATAAATGATTCGTTTATTTTCATTTTTAATCTTCTTTTTTTAAATTGTTGAATTTAAAGAAATCAATAAAGGTTCTTGTCTTCATCCTTAGTCTTCTTAAACTATTAATTTAGAAAACAATGAATCATGAAGATCTTAAAGTGAACAAGTCAAGGTTTTGAATGAAATAACATCCACAACACTTCTAAGAGCTAAACATGTCAAAGAAGTGACTAAGTTATCCACTTCCTCCACCATATGAGGGTGCATAAAAAAAATTGATTAGTTATTTTTAGTTGTTATGTTTCATTTTGCTTTTCTTTAAACCAACTTCAACTTGACTTATTATTCTCTCTCCCTTAAAAGGGATTTGTTCTTCTACCTCCCTTCGCACTTCTCTTGAACTAACTTCAACATGATTGTGCATTTATTCTTCCAAAAGGACTTCAATATTTCCTCCTAATATTTTAAACATCCTTGAAATAATAATTATTTTGTTCTTGTTTGATACTCTTATTATATTGACCATTCTTTTGTTGAAAATTTATATTGTCAAGAAGGCATGTTAAGTGTTTTGGGGTACTTGAGGCACAATTTATTTGTTTTCACACTCCTTAATAAAGTGACCATACTCATGGCATTTGTTACATTTGAAGGGAAATCATTCATATTCAAGAACTTGCATATATGACCATCCATCTAGATTTAGTTCAATGGCTTTAATGAGACATTTCTCTAAATTGACTTCCATGCAAATTTGAGTTAATGAAAAATTGTCTGTAGTTCAGCCTATCATTAAAGTGGTCTAAATTGTTTCCAATGGTAATTAAAGAGTTTTCATCCCAGTAAATTAAAGGGAGATTGGGAAGTTCCACCCAAACATGTATTGCATTGGGTATATTTTCACAACTTCAATCCATTTTCCCTCATAAAATGCATGAGTCACTAATAAAAATCATATCGTTTTATTCCTTTATATTAATGAAGATCACATATAATCCTCTTCTACAAAACCAAATGCCCATTTTGCTCATCAATAGGGGCTTATAGTGGAGATTAATCCAATCACCCATGGTTTTAGATCTTTAACAAAGACTACGAACTTTCTAACTAAAAATTTCTTATAAAAAGCTAGAGCTTTTTTCCTTTGAGAGTCATAGCTGAAGTTAACTTAGGGTGTCATATTCAATTATTTTACAAAATAAAATTAGGGAGTTTAATTGTGGTCCAACTAGGAATAATTCTTGCTAGAACTTCAAAATTACAGAGATCAAATTCAAAAATAAATGAGTTACCTTCCAAAAAATCTAAAGGCATATCAAGACCAACACCCCCTAGACCTATAGTTGCAATGATTGTTGTCATGGGTGTTGCCATTAATAGTCAACCATGTGCTCATAACAATCCCTAACATCTTTTGATGCACCTATGTTGCATTGCCCTAACAAGTTTCCTATAAAAACATGTTTTTCTAGATTGAAGTTTTGTAGACTTCTATATTATATCATTTTTTACAAATCAATAAAGATTTTAAATTTAGATTATCCATTTATTTTTTATTATGGAAAACACTTTTGATTAGAGATATGAACTAGAAGGATTAAACCCATACATAGAAGTGAGAAAATCACCCTACTACAACCTAAAACAACATGAACGTCCAAGAGTCCTAACACTACAACAAGCCACAACACTACACACAGTGGGACCAAATTTATCAAAGCTATATGACAACAAAGAACAAGACCACCACCTATGGTGGTTTAAATCCATAAAGCTTTAGAGAGCTTTGTTTTGATTTAGCTTTACAATATTTTTTTGAATCAAACCCCATTTGGATATGATTAGGAAGGTCACCTAAACACAACAGGGGGATAGGGGTGGGGGAGTGGGGGGTAAATTGTTTTCCTTGCTAGAAGATAAATATTCAAAAGAAGGAATACAAATCATAGCCTCAACTAAACTATTATATATCTTTCTCAAAGAAGAATCATTTATTTATTAGATTTTTTATTATTAAATTATAAATATTTTTATGAAAACATTGTTTACTAAATTTTTTTACTATAATTTAATTACTTTTATAAAAAAATAAGTTTTATCATTATTTTTTATTAAAATTTAAATTTAGATTAAAAATCTTAACTTCAATTTTATACAACATTTTATTATAAACTAACTAAAACGGAATTAAGTTACTTGCAATAGACTAATTAAATCTCTAATTGCAGAATTTTTTTTCCACTAGAACTCCTCTAGTGCCATGGTATGTTCTATAAACCAGATAATATTCTTCATTTACTCTCTTAGATTGATCACTAAGGCAATCCATTTTTTACTCTTATCATCTATTTTTTTAAGATTTCTCATTCTTGTCATCTTCTCACTCAATTGGTAAACTGAAAAGATTCCTCCCCCATTAATCAAGCCCATCACCACATCAACCTAGAATTCTCTCAAGTGGGTCAAATTTCAAGAGATTCTTCTCTAAGACACGCACAAACAACATGTGCAGAGAGCTGTCTGGAAGCTCAGCCAAATGAGAGGTTATGTAGTTTCCCAATAAATTCTGCGTTGCCGGATCATTTTCTGATAAACAGAGTTGGTAAATCCAAGCAAGTTATGGAACTGATATTTTCTCCTCCTACTCTTTCCTTTATCTTCACAGCTTTTGCTGTGTCAGTTGGGATTCTCATCCTTGTGTTCAATTTGAAACGCAAACCATCTCATAGGCTTCCCCCAGGAAGTTTAGGTTTCCCTTTGATTGGAGAAACGTTGCAGTTCTTGTGGGCACTTCGATCAAATAAAGCCCAAGAGTTTTTCGATAAAAGGGTGAACAAATTCGGGCACGTTTTCAAGACTTCATTAATTGGGCATCCCACAGTAGTAGTCTCAGGATCCTCTGGAAATCGCTTCATACTGTCCAATGAGAATAAGCTGTTGACAAATTCATGGCCCGCTTCTTTCCTGAAACTTATGGGGAAAGACTCTGTTTCTAGCAAAAGTGGTGAAGAGCATAGGATTCTGCGTAATGCTCTTTCAGGATCACTGGATCCCGTAGCATTGCAGAATTATTTGTCTCAAATTAATACAGTCATTCAAGATAAGATCAACAGACAATGGAAAGGAAAAGATGAAGTGAAAGTACTTCCTCTGGTGAGGCACCTTCTGTTTTCCATTTCAAGCAGCTTGTTTTTCGGCATAACTGACAAGCATGAACAGGAACATCTTGATAGGCTTTTCGACACTGTTCTTGCGGGAACTTTGTCTGTTCCAGTGAATTTTCCCGGAACGAGCTTTCACAAGGCGCTTAAGGCACGGTTGGAGGTGGATAAAATTCTATCTTCTGTAATAGAAAGGAGAAGAAGTGGTCTTAATTCAGGTAACCTGGATCTGCTCTCTGTTTTATTAAACTTCAAGGATGAAAGAGGGAACCCACTAACAGACAAAGAGATCTTGGACAACATTTCATTGTTGCTTCATGCTGCATTTGGGAGCACCATTTCAACAATCACCATTATGCTTAAGCTCTTGTCCTCAAATCCAGAATGCTACCAAAAGATGTCCCAAGGTATGTATGCACACTCTCCATTAGCATCTCTCCTTGTTTAGTTGTCTTTAATACCATAAATGAGATCTTTGAGGAGGATGCTGATGAATTAACTAAGGAAAAGTTGAGGGCCAAAATAATGGAGTGCAAATAGACTCGAATTCAAAATCATTTGGTTCTGAGTTTTAAATTATTGATAGACCCACAATCATTGATAGGGATTGAAGTTTACGAATGCCCACAATTTGCAGGGACCCTGTGACCTTGAAATGGATGTCTTAAAACACCCACAAACAATTCAAAAATTGTCCTCTAACTGTGAGCTTCCTTTAAGTTTCAAAATTATAATTCCAGCATACATACATATAGTGGTAATTTCAGATTTTATTGGCAACCCCTGCTTTCAACAGAGTAGTATTATACTTTTTTTTGTTGTTGGTACTACAGCTCAAGGAATACTACTAAAGTGGTTCAAATAACTGGTTAAGTGCATTTGAGTCGGAGTTGTAATGGGATGGTCGACCTCCTTGGAAGTCAGGATGTTTCATTCTTGTGAGCATCACCTACATACAATAAACGTTAAGTGAACTATTCATTCTCATGAGAAACAAATACATATGAATCGAAACTCAATGAATTTGACTCAAAAACTACACAGTAAATCCTCATAAAAATAGCATAACCTAATACACTGGAAAATACCTCTTATCAATCAGAATATTTTTTTTTTGAGTTTTTCTTGAAATAAATCTGGATGGTCCATAACCCAGTTATTTGAGCCAATTTATGCACTTGGTCAGTGGATATCCAGGGCCTATTTAGCTGTACCCTGTTTTTACACTAGACATGTAAACTTTGATCTGGGAAGAAATCTTCAGACCAAGGTTAAATTTAGCACCTGTGACGCGATAACATCTTGTTTAGGAGTGGCTCTTCTTTGGGCGTGCCCCCTTTCTGGTGGCCACGTGTTGGTTGACAGTTTCGGTTGTTCTGTGGCGTCTCTGCTGCTTTTTTGCTTTTTGTGAGGGTTTCAGGTCTCCTTTAAAACTTGTTTCTGCTGTTTAGTCTTGTTGGTAAAATTTGATACTTTGGTGTTTTGGCAGTGTCCTATTTTTTCGCTTTGTACAAGATTCCGGACCCTTTCAAAACCCTCCTTACTTTATCAAAAACATCTTGTTTAGGAGTAAAGATTTAGTTTAGTTTATTTTTATTACGTTGTGTAATCTGTTATCTGTGTAAAGCAGAGCAATTGGGAATAGCATCCAGCAAAAAGGAGGGGGAAGAAATCACATGGAATGATTTGAAAGATATGAAATACACATGGCAAGTTGCTCAGGAGACTCTGCGGATGTTTCCTCCTGTGTTTGGAGGATTTCGTAAAGCCATAACAGATATTCACTATGATGGTTATATAATTCCAAAAGACTGGAAAGTAAGCTTTTTGCAAAACTGCATTATGTCATAAAGTTCCATTAATTTCACTTCAGGTTTGTAAAAACTTTCAGCTTAAGATTCAACACAATTTGTTAATATATGTGGACAGCTATTATGGACGCCATATTCAACACAGACGAAGCAAGAATATTTCTTGGAGCCGGACAAATTCAGGCCTTTCAGATTTGACGAGGAAGGGGCAAATGTAGCCCCTTATACGTATGTACCCTTTGGAGGAGGCATTCGTGTATGTCCAGGATGTGATTTTGCCAAGATGGAGATTTTATTATTTGCCCATCACTTTGTCAAAGTTTTCAGTGGGTACTCTGCAATTGACCCAAACGAAAAGATATCAGGGGATCCATGTCCTCCACTTCCTACCAAAGGATTTCCAATTAAGCTTTTTATTAGACAGTAGTAAAACAATAGATGTACATATGTAAGGGTGACAACTGCATTCTCAATAGTTCTTTCAGTTTATTTTAGATTCATTTTGATTGTCTGTTTTGAATGTATGTTTATTATATAAGTGTTACTTTTTATTTTAGAAGTCGGTAAATTTCTGTATGTAAATCTAACTTTTATATTTTAGAATCAAAATTGGATTTGTGGATATTCTATTCTTTAATTCGGGTTGAATGTATGTTCTAATTATAGATTTAATTTTGAAACCTTTAAATTTAAATTTGATTATGGGTTCAAGTCAAAAAAAATTTATTAGTTGTTTCTTTGTTAAATGCGTATGAAAGATTCAAATTTGTGTACTAAAGTGTTGTATAAAAGGATAAATCTTACTTCATTTTTAGGTATCCAATCAATCCAATGAATTCATGGTTTGTTAAAACATATTATTCAAATATAATTAGAGTAGGAACTTAAAGTGATGTCTTTTACTACATTTGAATTTTCACTAAGTCTCCTACTTTATGCAAACCACTAGAGCATTTGTGTATTAATAAATTATCATTTGTTGTGGTGTCCCTGAATCATGCAATGCTAAACTTCCTCCCCCAACTAAGAGGCATGTGAGGCAAGTTTAGTTATTTTAAAGTTAGCATGGATGATGGGCTCTTAGGTTCCAGTTGGATTACCCTTTTGATCCTTGACATCAATCCTAACATGGCTTTCTCCTCATAATGTTCAACACACACCCTAACTATTCAAGCAATTGTTGATTGCATGATGCCACCTAAAATTTGTGATTAATTGTTAAGATTTAGATTTTATTGGATCTTGGAGGATTCATGCACTAGAACATGGTAAGTCGCTCATGGATTTTGTAAGGAGAGCATGATGTTTCTAACTAGCTATAGGTCAAGCTTCTAACCATTTTTGTGTCTTATATCCATTATTTGGACACCATCCAAGGATCATCCAATGAATATCACACTTCTTGTAACATATGTCCCTCTTCTCTCTCTTTTCTTAGGCTCTCTTATTATGGAAAGGGATTTTTCCCATTATATTTAAAGACAAGGTTTCACTCCTCTTGCAGATATCTTTCAATCATTCTCTACAATTATAGCTATATTTTTTTTTAGTGTAAAATGATTAGCCAATCACTAGGCTTTTGGTTCTTGATTAATGGAATATTGTTTTAATATTTTGTTCTTCATACCTCATCAAATAGAGAACCCCTTGTTTTGCTTCTTTCAAGGCATATGTATCTATTTTCGCATGCCCCCTAGAAGGAAGTGTATCATCTTTCTATATTTGAATGGCCATTGGCCATAGATCCCAAGTAATATCATCACATATATTGATAAGATCATGTAATTTAAGTTGAAGAAACCTTGCCATAAGCATTTACATGTTTATGGATGAGGATTGATTTTGTGTGTAAAGGAGGACTAGCTTGTCTCTTTGTTTGGCATCCCTTTTCCCACATGTTTCATTTCATTTATCTAACCTTAACTTCTCTTTTCTAAACATTGTCCTTCTCATATCCCTTTTCCTTGCAAGCATTAGAATTAGCTTTTAGTTTATATACGACCTGATCGTTTATGGATGTTTCTTGCACAATTGAAAGATGTATGTGTGAACATCCATGACTATGTTGTCCCCCCATTCTAGGACTCCTAGCCTCCTCTTGTGTCACAAACTATCCATTTGGAGTAGCTAACTGTTTTATGACATGCTTGGTGAGACATCATTCTTCAATTTCTCACAAATATTTTATTAGAGTCTTTTTTGTTAACAAATTTTGGAATAGCTTTGCAATAGCTTGATATTTTGGGTGGAAATATTAAGGAATCTACATTTAGAAGCAAAATTTGACACTTGTTTCACTCAAACAATAGTTTCTTGGTGGAGAAATTATGGCCATCTTCTCTATATGAGACCCACCTCCTAGTGTTAGAGAGTTATGTCACTAATGCTGATTATTTTATGATCCTCATGGACAATTTTCATATGAGTTATTTTTTTATCATGGATCTTTGATTTTGGTATACCTTGATGTCATCATATATGCATTATATATATATATATATATATATATATATATATACATATTTTCATTGATTATTGTTTTGTGATATTAGGTGAATGATTGAACTAACTTGATGATCTTACTCCTTATTCTATGAGTAGTTAATTCTATGACTTGACATGGATTGTAGTGTATTTCACATGTGGTGAATTTATGTTCATTTAACTTATAAGGTGATTTAATTGATGAATGTGATAATAGCATTATGAGAATGGAAGTATGCATTTAAGATGTTTAATTTTTAAATGTTAATGTAGATACAGTATATATTAATACTTTGTACTTTGGTTAAGATTGTTGATGATGAACTAACCATTGAGATCTAGTGTGCAAGTTAGTCCTTGGCTAGTGGACCCAAGGAAATTTTGTGGTGACATATTGTGAATTACTTGTGAAGACAACCTAACCTATTTGGAGAGGTTAAGATTGAGTTTGTATTATATAAACTCCCTTGTGATGTCAATTCATTTTCTAAATGTAAAAATTATGTTGTATTGTGGGGGTGATTGGTGTTGTTTACTTGTGTTTGAAATTTGTATGGAGGGGCCATGAGAGGGTAGTGTTCCTTTTTGTGCCAAACTTAAACCAATCTTAATTTCAAGGTTTAAAGTTGGTTTAACATACCAAATTTATGTTGTTGATGATTTTCCATGGTCCTAAGTCATAAGACTTGAACCTGGTGTCATTTTTGTGAACTTAAAATTTATTTAGTAAATTCAACTATTCAATAATTAAAATACTAATAATAATAATTACAATATGTAAATATAAATATTTTAAATTTAAATTGCAAACATTAAATAAGTTAAAAATATTTTAAAATTTTATTTTCAACTTTAAACGTTTATATTATAAGAGTATAAAATAATTATTTAATTTTTATGACTTCCAATAAAATTTATATTTTGAATAAATTAAATTGTAAATTAGTTAAATTTGTATATTAAAATAATATATTTAACATAAAATAAAAATTCAAACACAAAATCTAAAGTGGAGAAAAAATGTCTCAAAAATATCTTGAAAAATTATGATAAAAAAGTTAATCCTTAGGATTCTAGAAAATCCACTCTCAGCACTTAAATTTTTTAGCCAATAAGATTGAGAAAAAAAAATTGAAAATTTGAAAAATTAAGAAACTTACACTTTAGTTTAAGAAAATTTAAATATAATGTATCAGAAACAATAATAAATTTTGATTGACTCAAATTAAAGCTTAAAAACTACCCTTAATACAGTTCAATGATGATAACTAAAAATACTAGTCATAATATATGGTTAAAGTTAGTCCCTAAAATTACCACAAAGATATATCAATTTTTTAAAAAAATCAAAAGCTTTTACAAAGGTAAGTTCTCCAATAAAAAGAGATATAGCCTTAAAGATAAGTATTTATGATTTCAAGGAAGATATTTAAGAACTCTTCAAAAAGTAGGCTCTATAATAAATGAAGTTGCAACCTTCAATTAGATGTTTATGATTTCGAGTGTCTTCAATTAAATTTTTATTGTACAAAGATACTTTGGTTTTGTTGATTAGATGAGAAATAATTAAATATCTTTTCATGTTTAAATAATTTAAATAAAGCTATTAAGTTTGTGAAGTTACCAATTCTCAAATACACTATATTTATTGTATAATAAAAACTTATTTTAAATTATTATAGAGTAAAATATCACTATTCAATTTAATCAAAGTGCATCATTAGTTATTATTATAATTAGCCATCCAAATTATTTACAAAAATATATCAAATAAAAAAATTCAAACCACTCTCAAAATTGCACTCTCTAATTAAATAGGTGTAGCTTTGAAGATATGTATTTATGATTCCACAAAAAAAAATCATTATCCTTAAGATACTTTGACTTTCCATAATAATTAGATACAATTAACTTTTCATATTTAAATAATATTAGTAAGGTTGTGAAGTTTGTGAGGTTAGCGATTTTCAAATAAATTATATTTATTTATATAATTAAAATTCATCTTTAATAAACTCTAATTAATAAAGCTTAGAGGACTAGCCATGGTAATAAGGTTTCTTAATAAAATATTTGCAGCCTCGAGATTGGCCCCAAAATTTTACAACCTTTAGAATGAGGTTCTCCAATTAAAAATAATTGCAATCTAAAGTAGGTATTTATAATTAAAACCAAAAAAATCTTAAAAACCTTCTTAAAGTCCTCTTTCAATCTAAAATACTAATTAGTGAAAAATAATAAATCTTTCTTAGGATAACATTAAAACAATAAATAATTTTGTTAGTTTTGTGAGATTAAGTGGACTCTCAAATATTATATAGTGAGGATATCTAATTTTTTGCACTAATCATTTCATTCTTTGTTGCATTAAGATACTATTTATATTATTATTCCCAAAATTAGATATTTTAATTTGTCACATCTAATTTACTACATTATTATTAATTCATACATTTTAGTCTAAATTAACTTGTATATGATTTGCTTCCATTTAATTAAAGCTTAGATTCATTTCCTAGAAAATTGTATATTTCTTTACAATTATATATGGAGACCTTTAGAACCTTCATATATATATATTTATAGACACCAATAAAAAAATTTAAACAATATAGAAATTTATAATCAAATTGTTTGAGTGAAAGTTACAAATTAAAAAATATTTTATTAAAAGTTCAAGAAAAAATATATTCTTTCTAATTTTATTTTTTTAATGTAACTTAAACTACTAATCTTAAAAAAATATTCACACAATTTCATTTTAAAACACTTACAAAATAGAGTTTATACATTAAGAGAGAATAAAATATCAAATCTTGCATAGACATAGAAAATGCAATACTATGAACAACTAGAAATGATAGCATTCATTGAAGGGAAAATTCACTGTCATGGAAAATTAACCACCAAAAATTCATGCAATTAATTTTTTGCCGGTGAATTGTCATGGCAGTGAATTTTCCTGTGGTAAATTGTTCGAGGTGAATTTGCCATATGCCCATTGAAAAGAATTAGACTAAAGATAAAGAAATAGAAGTCATCAATAAGCCTAAGCCAAATACAAAAACCAATTCTATTTTCATTACCTAAAATTATAAAGAACTTAATATCAATAAAGACTAATGCTGTGAAGACATTTTTTTATTAAAAGAAAAAACAAAATCTACCACTACCCAACATCAAAATGCACAAAATCAGAAACATAAAAAAACTGATTGTGGATAATTAACTTCCATCAACAAGTCCATCACAATCTTTTGAGCACACATTACGTGCTTTTATAAGAGAAGAAGATTTCAGCACGAACTTAAAGAAGATAAAACTTTCAAAAATGTCTCACTGAAATCATGTCCAGGCTAATCATTCAGCCTCTAAATCTTTTCATTTTGGCTGTGGCTCTTCCTGCTGTAGCTCTTCCTACCCGTATAGGTTTACCACAACATAAAGCGCCATTCATTTCATTGAGGGCCTGAACTTGATCCAGCTCATCTCCAAACCTTACAAAACCAAACCTTCTTGAAAAACCTGTAACCCTATCCATGACAACCTCAGTTCCCTTAACAGATCCATATTTAGCAGAAAATGTTCGTTTCAAAATATATGGGGTAACAACAGGTGACAAAGCCCCGACATAAATGTCGAAGGTTGGTCCCATTTTTATATTGCCAAAACTTGCCCAATCAAGGCTGAAAAGCATCTCGGTATCTGGAAGCTCATCAACTGCACGGTGAGCTTGCAGAACCCTCGCAGCTGCATCATGGCTCTTGAACTCCAAGAACTCATACCTCTTGGATTCTCCCTTCTTATTTCTTATAACCCTAATAGATACGAAATCATTATTAAATGCATAATAGCTACGAAGAAACTTTTCATCCATCCTATACTCCAGATCTCCAACCCACAGAATTCTGCTTTCAGATGAAGCGCCTTTGACTGATGACCCTTCACATACTGCTTCTTCACCCTGTGCTTCCATAGTTTTCTAAGCTGAAAGCCCTTTCAATCTGCTGTTCGATTGCTTCAGTTATAGTAGCCAAAGAACTTATAAATTCAGACCAACACTTTACAAAGGAATGCTTCTCTTTGGAAGTAACTATTTATCATAAAATAAAATCCTCGGATTTCCAATCAAATAATTGCAGCCACAGGTAGTATGATTTCCAGCGAGAAAATTCAGAATTCAAGATCCTCCTCCTTTTCTTGTTCAGAATTCAAAATCCTCCTCCTTTTCTTGTTCGAAAGAGGCTTTCCAAAGATGGGATACTGATAAGTGAGAAATAATAAAATATATCGGCATTTAAAGAAAGGATTGTTGAGTTTTCTTGATAGGCCGACTTTCAAATATTATATGTTATATTTCTTGTGTACATAAAGTTCATCTTTGATTATTTAGCCCTCAACTTAATAAAAGTTCAATGGCTAGTCTCTTGCATTATTACAAAGACGTATCAAATTAAAAAAAAAAAAATCATCCTTCACAAAAGTAGGTTCTTTAATAAAAAAATATTAATAAGGTTGTTAAGTCTGTAGGTTAAGCCGACTCTCAAATAAATTAGGTTTCTTTATATAATTAAAATTCCTCTATAACAATTTTGGTAGTATTTGGTATATGTTGGTTTTGGACTTATGCAGAAATCCACTGCATTTTGAATATCTGCATTGAGAAGGATGTAAACTTTTGGTTATTTAATACAAATCTTATCTTTACATAGGAAGGAAAAAAATCATTTTTAACAAACTCTAAAATAATATAGGTAATCAAGGTATTTATTAAATGGAAACAGATATTTTTAAAAATTGATTAGCAAAATATTTGCAATTTCAAGATTGGTCTAACATTTTTAAAACTTCACTTGTAGGGGACTAGTCTCGCCCTATCTCACCTCAAGTACTCAAGATAAGGGTTGTTGGACTACCACGGGGACACCCTTGTTGTATAAAAAATATATTTTTAAAACCCTTTACAAATATAGATTCTATAATAAACAAGAGCTACAGAGCAACGAAGTTCCTGCCAAAATGTTCAAGAATAGACCTGTTTTAATTTGTTGTGTGTGTTATGTTTTAGCAACAATGTTAATAATATAATTACTTTATAATAATCTTAAATTTTGTTAATTTTTTGGTTTATTTTACAGTTGACATTGTTGTAATATTTGCATTGAATGCTGAAGATTAGGAACTTTGTGATTCTACAAATAATGTTAAGTTTCTACCTAGTAAATTTTATCAATGTAATGTCATGACATACAATGGAAATTGCAGAGTAGGTAAAAAATTAAGGAAAAAACAAATAATAAATACATAAAAAGAAAGTCTTCATTGGTATAAGCTATCAAAATATCCCCGAGCCCAATCACTTGCTTTGGAAATGAAAGTGTTCCAAAAATGCTATTTTTCCTGTTCTTTAGGTAAATGTTGTGTATATTTAGGTAAATGTTGTGTTTATAATCTCAAATATTTAGGTAAATATATGGTGTAAGATTAAAGAATCACTGTTTTATTCTAATAATCTTTTGTCTAGTTATGTCACTGGCGAAGATTTGGAGACGTTAGCACCAAACCAAGTGGACTATCTTGTGGGAAATCTTATACTTTCAGCAAAGAAACTTCAAGAGAGAAAGGCAAACATTTTCTATACACAATACATATTTTTTTAATAAAAAACATACTTTTACTGATCATTTTTCTTCTTTTGCTTGATATTTTGAGAACAGACAGAAGTCATAAAATATGCACGCCGAAAGACAGAAAGCAAGGTAAACATTAGGAGAAGAATTCAATTTTCTTCTTAAAAGAGTTTTCATCTGACTTTATTAAAACCCTAAATGTGTTTTCTTCGATTTTTGTGGTGCACAGGTAACTGGATTGCAGCAGAAGTGCTCCATTCTCAGGGAATGGGTGTGTATTACTTATGAATGATTGCAGCAGGCGTGCTCCATTCTCAGGGAATGGGTGCGTATTACTTATGAATTCATTCATTGTATTAAAGAATTTGAATTTTTACAGTCAAACATAATATGTTTCCTTAATAAAATTGCAAAATCAATAATATGAATTGAAAATAAATTGAATCTAAACCTTCTAACCCTAATATTGGTTTGTTCCATTCTGTAGCTTACAAATCCAGAGAACCATGAAGAATATGGCCTTAATGTTTGCAATACAGAGGGGCAAACTCCTCCACCTGCATTTCGCGTGCAGCCAAGACGGCCGAACCTGCAAGGCAGTAGATATTAAAACCCTAGCGATTAGGGTGTCTGCTCCACTATCTGTTTAGATTTGTAAGTTATTTACGTGCATGTGCGATGTTGTTGCTCCATGTAAGAAAACATATAGATTCTATCATAAATAGATTGCCCACGGAAAAACTTTGTGAAAACAGCCTAAAATCGACCATGTAAAGCTTAATATTCAAAAATATTGAACTCGTAGAAACTGAATTTTAAGATTTTTATTTCTATATTTTCAGGCCATAACAAATAACTTGCCTGGTGGTTACAAAAAAGAAGATTATCTTAAAACAAAAAAAAACCATCAACGTCATCTAGTCAGATAGCAGCAGTTCTTCAAAGAAATTTTTCATAAATGCATGGAATCACAGACTATAGTATGATATGATATATGTTAATAAACGCATGGAATCACAGACTATAGTACGATATGATATGATTAGAAGGAAGAAGGAAATGTAGAAGCCTTTTGTAAAACATAATCAAAATGGGATCCCCGTGAAACCCAATACCGAATTCCTGTGTTTGTAACGAATTAAGGCGGTTACCATGCCTTGTCTGATATTTCTATTGGAAATAATCTCAAAGCCCTAAAATCAAGAGTAATTAAAAGTGACCCAAAAAATTACTTGTTTTAATATTTTTAAACTAATTTTACATAGTTCAAAAAAATTTCTTAAAAATGATTATAGTTTTGTGGCAGAAAAATCTTAATGGTTAAATTAAATGAAGTTTTTATATAGAATAATTAACAATTTTCAATTTTAACTTTGTCATAATTTCTTGATGTGCAAACATTAAGGAAGAAGTGGTGAAAAAGATGCTGCCAAAAAAATTGTAAAATCAAAATATTATGTTCAATTCCGTAAAATCCGTTAAATTTTTTAAGCCAATGATATTCAAGAAAAACAATTTTTAAAATTACAAAAGTTAAAAAATATGCATTTAACTTTAGAAAAAACTTCAAAGATAATGTATAAAAGAAAATAATTAATTTTGATTGGTTGAAGTTCAAAACATTAATAACTAGTTAATAGTTCTTGGGAGGAACTAAAAGATGCAATATCAAAACAAGTATCTATCCTTGAGATACTTTGACTTTTCAAGGATATAAGAATGTAATTAGAATACTACTATTTTTTTTCATATTTAAATAATATTAATAATGTTGTGAAGTTTGTGAAGTTAGGCCGATTCACTTTCCAGAGTAGATTATATTTTCTTGTTAAGATTCTGTGGTGTGTCCAGGCAGCCCATGGTAGATGGGGTGTTTGTAGTTTCAGGTGGAATTTTCCAAAGATGGTTCATGAGTGGGTTTCCTAATGGGTATTTGTAGCCTCAAGATTGGTCCAAAATTTCAAAACCCTTAAAGATAAGGTTCTCGGTTAAGTAAAAAAAAATCTGGAAGCAAGTATTTATGATTCGAGAAAAAACTTAAAACCGCTAAAGTTACTCTTTTCCAATCCAAAATAGTAACCTTAGGTATTTATATGATTTCAAGTAGAGAATCGCAATTAGTCAAAGAGGTAAAAGATCAAATACTAAATAAGTGACAAATAATATAATATTTCTTAGGATAATATTAAAACAATATATAATTTTGTTAGGTTTGTGAGACTAAGTGGACTCTCTCAAATATAATATAGTCCGAGGGTATCTAACTTTTTTCATCTAATCCATTTCATTTTTGTTACTTTAGATATTATCTACATTATTATTATTCCCCAAAATTAAATATCTTAATTGTCACATCTAGTTTTACTTCATTATTATTAATTCATACATTTTAATTATGATTTATTCAATCTAAATTAACTTGTATATGATTTGCTTCCATTTAATTAACCTAGATTAATTTCTTAGGAAATTGTATATTTCATTACAATTATATATGGAGACCTTTAGAATCTTCATATATATATTTCAAAGGCACCAATAAAATTTAAACAATATAAAAATTTATAAACAAATTGTTCGAGTGAAAGTTAAAAATTAAAAAATATATTTTATTGAAAATTAAAAAAAATGATATTCTTTTTAATTATAATTTTTTAATGTAACTTAAAATACTAATCTTAAGAAATAGCCACACATTTACATCTTAAAATAGAGTTTATATACTAAAGGGAGAACAGGATATTGAATCCTACATTCATAGAAAATGCAATACTATGAATAAAGTAGAAATGATAGCATTCATTGAAAGGAAACTTCACCGTAACTGTCAAAAATCTATACAATTAATTTTTCGCGCAGTGAATTGTCATGACGGTGAAATTTTTCCGTAGTGAATTGTTGGCCGTAAATTTTCGTCGGTGAATTGAATTATGCCCATTGAAAAAATGAATTAAAGATAAAGAAATGGGTCATCAATAAGCCTAAGCCAAAATACAAAAACCAATTCTGTTTTTATCACCTAAAATTATAAAGAACTTAATAACAATTAAAATTAAAATTAACACTGTGAAGAAATTTTTTAATTAAAAGAAAAAACAAAATCTACCAGTACCCAACATCAAAATGCACAAGATCAGAAACATAATAAAAACTGATTGTGGATAATTAACTTCTATCAACAAGTCCATTACAATCTTTAGAGCACACATTATGTGCTTTTATAAGAGAAGAAGATTTCAGCAAGAACTTAAAGAAGATAAAACTTTCAAAAAATGTCTCACTGAAATCATGTCCAGGCTAATCATTCAGCTTCTAAATCTTTTATTCTTGGCTGTAGCTCTTCCTACCTGTATGGGTTTACCACAACACACGACACCATTCATTTCATTGAGGGCCTGAACTTGATCTAACTCATCTGCAAACCTTACAAAACCAAACCCTCTTGAAAAACCTGTAAACCTATCCATGACAACCTCAGTTCCTTTAACAGATCCATATTTAGCAGAAAATATTTGTTTCAAAATACCTGGGGTAACAACAGGTGACAAACCCCCGACAAAAATGTCAAAGGTTGGACCCATTTTCATATTGCCAAAAACTGCCCAGTTAAGGCTGAAGAGCCTCTGGGTATTTGGAAACTGACAAACTGCATGGTGAGCTTCTAGAACCCTCGCAGCTGCATCATGACTGTTGAACTCCAGAAACCCATAGCCCTTGGATTCTCCCTTCTTATTTTGCATCACCCTAATGGATACGAAATCATTATTCAATGCATAATAACACCGAAGAAACTTCTCATTCATCCAATCCTCCAGATCTCCAACCCACAGAATTCTGCTTTCAGATGAAGCGCCTTTGACGGATGATCCTTCACATGCTGGTTGTTCACCCTGTGCCTCCATAGTTTGCATGGAACTTCTAAGCTAAAAGCGTTCTCAATCTGCTGTTCGATTGGTTCAGCCCACTCGGCTAGTTGTAGTAGCCAAAGTACTTCAAAATTCAAACCAACCTTTTCAAAACCCTAATGCTTGTCTTTGGAAGTAACTCTTTCTGATTTTAATACTTACAGAAGAAAAAAAATCCTCGGCTTTCCAATCAAAAAATTGCAGTCGCAGGTAGCATGATTTCCAGCGAAACAATTCAGAATTCAAAATCCTCCTTTCCTCGTTCGGAAAAGATGGGATACTGATCAACTGAGAATCTGAGAAAAAATCAAATATATCGGCATTTAAATAATAAATAGGGTTGGTGGGTTTTCTTTTTTTGGTTAAGCCGACTCTCAAATATTATATAGTTTTTAATTTCTTGTGTACAAGAAAATTCATGTTTAATTATTTACCCCTCAATTTATAAAAGTTCAACATTAATTACATGTGGCTAAAGTCAGTTTTTCACATCAAGGGGGTAAAATTTTTATTAAATCAAGGAAACGTTACAAAGCAAGGGCATTAAATGGCCCTATCAAGTTCAACCAAGTGATTCAATTGATGAGACAAATCCGGAGGTAGTTGACCCCAATCCACCAAATTTCAATCATGAATATGATTAGAAGCCCATTTAGCCAAGCAATTAACCACACTATTCCATTCCCAAGGAATATGATTGAAAGTAATATATTCTAGAGAAGCACCGAAAGTGAGGATTTGTTCAACAATCAAAGCCAGCTGCCAACTCACATTATCCAAATACCGCCTTTTTAGTAAGTTAACCATCCCAATTGACTGCCCCACTCCACAGCCAATAAAATGGTCTGAGCCTCCATAAGATTATTCATATGAAGACCCTTTTATTACAAAGACATATCATTTAAAAAAAAAATCAACATCCTTCTTTAATAAAAAATATATATTAATAAGGTTGTTAAGTCTGCTAGGTTAGGCCAAATTTCAAATAAATTAAATTTCTTTATATAATTAAAATTCATCATTAGCAAACTGTAAATTAATAAACCTCATATGACTAGTTATAGTAATCAAGATATTTATTAAATTGAAATGGAAATTTTTAAAGATTGATTAGTAAAATATTTGCAACTTCAAGATTGGTCTAACATTTTTAAAACCCTTTACAAATATAGATTTTATAATAAAAAATATGCAATCTCAAAACAAGTATTTATGATTCTAAAACCAAAAAGACCTTAGAACCCTTCATAAAGGCATACTTTCCAATAATAAAAAAATCCAGCCTTACATATTTATGCTTTCTATCTAAAGTTCTCAAGAATTATGTCAAAAGCCCTTCAAATAAAATATAAAATAATTTAAGTATGTGAGACTAAGCCAACTCTCAAATATTTTACCTTTAATTACTTACTCCTAAACTTGATAAAAAATCACCATTAATTATGCATTCTTGAAATTGGTCCCTTAAATTAGCTAAAAGGATGTATCAAATAAATAAATAAATTGCAGCTTTAGATATTTATGATTTCAAGCAAAAAAAATCTGAATTTAAATTTTTTTGTTAAAAATGGGATTTAAAAACATATTCTTATTCTCAAGAGGCTTTCTAAACTTCAAATATTGATTTAATGAAAATAATAAAATAAAATAAAAAATAATTTAAGTATGTGAGACTAAGTGGACTCTCAAATATTATATATATTATATCTTTTTTAATTAAATTTTACATTTAATTACTTATCCCTAAACTTGATAATAGCTCACCATTAATTATGCATGTTTAAAATTGGTCCCTCAAATTAACTAAAAAAACAAACAAATTCAATACCCTTTACAAAAAGGACTCTTTAATTAAAAAATGTATAGCTTTAAAAATAATTACTTAACGTATAGCTTTAAAAATAATTACTTATGGTTCTCAAAAAAAATTTCCAAACATTCTTCTAAAGTAGGCTCTCTAATAAATATTTTACAAATGAAATATCTTTAATTGAAAGATTTATTGCAAGATACTTTAAATCCCAAAAGATAATAGATTAATTAGATGAGAAATAGTTAAACTCCTTTGCATATTTAAATAATATAAATAAAATTATTAAGTTTGTAAAGTTGGACCAATTTTAGATATAATGTATCTATCATTTTTATCACATTAGAATAAAAATTTACAGCTTAACTTAACCAAAATTTATCATTAATTACTCATGTTTTAAATTAGCCAATCAAACTAACTATAAATATATCAAATAAAAATAATAAAACATTTTCACAAATATAGACTCTAATTGAAAAGGTGTATCCTATACAATATGAACTTATGATTCCAACAAAAAGATCATTATTCCTATAACGCTTTAGCTTTCCAAAAATGAGATAGTGATTAACTGAGAGAAAATCACATATCTTTCCATATTTAAATAATATTAATAAGGTTGTTATGTTTGGGAAAACAGATCTCCAATAAATTATATTTCTTTATAAATCAAAGGCCATCTTTGATAAACTCTAAATAATAAATGGAGCAAAGAGTTCACTAGATTATATTGAGATTTTAAAATGATTATGTTTGAATAGGTATATCTTCCTTCGAGAATAATGAATATATAACTAAGATAGGAAAACTATCTAGCTCCACGTCTTTAAGTGCTATAGTAAAGACATTGTGTACTCATATTATAATTGTAAGTTTTCTTCTATAAGTGGAATGGGAAGAAATCAACCATGAAGACTCAAAATTATCCCATGTTAGGAGGATAGCATTTAAAATTGATTAAAAAGAGAATAAATATTTTTAAACAAATCCTATCATAGAAATTAAGATTCTTAGACTTCCTAAGAAAACAATCCAAAAATGACATTCTATGGTATTATAAATTCATGTTTCAATAGAGGGATCTCTAAATTACATAAAAGATTATAATTTTTATTCTAACTAAAGATAAAATAGGAATTTCTACAAGATCTTCATAATAGCACATCACATTCTCAACGTTAGCTTCAAGAAAGATTCTAAAATGCAACATACTACCCATAAGTTTTAGACAATTAAAGATAGTACCTTAATTCTTTGTGATTTCTTGTATGCAATTCAACAATTGTATTGAAGTATGGGCTGACACAACCCTTAGTTAAGTTATGTAATGAATTATTTAGTCTTAAATAATTAGTTAATGTATATTGGGTTGTATCTAAAGAATAAGTATAGGTTATATATAGGAGATAGTGGTTAGTCTATGATGATCATATTATGAATTTTACTCTTATTGGGAACTTTTGGAGGTTTGTCCTATCAAAGTGGCTTCTTTTTCTTAAATATTTATAATGTGTTTCCTATTATTGTATTCTCTTGTGTAAGTTATTTCAATACAATTGACATTAGAGCATGATATTGGCACCCCAAATGTAAGAATCAAAGTGTTTTTTTAATTCAATAGGATAAAATTTGAAGCACATATCTCCCTCAATTTGGAAAATATTTTTTTCTAACTTTTAGAGGGTTGATCAAGAACACATTCAAACTACTAATATCCATATTTTATGTCATTTCAATTACATTTGAAGGACTTGTATCAAAGTAGCGTTTCCACCAAATTTGTTCCTAGGTCTATAAAAAAAATCTATATTCTAAAGGTCGAGAAAGAGCACATTGATCCATTTATAGCCCTAATTTGAATTCATTTATAACTATTTTAAGTAACTTATTGAAATTGTATAGTTTTTCATTGATGTATTCTATAGTTATTAATTCCATAATCTTTTTTATTTTTTCACATTTGTGGAAAGCTTGGAAAAAAATCATTAGCGATTTACTCGAAGTTTTTTTGAGGTAAAAGGAAAAAGAATGAATATTGTTAATATTATTAAAGTTTAGAAGTACAGGTAGAAAGCATAAATTCTTTAAAAAAAGTTTACTATGTGTGTGTGTGTGTGTGAATGGGGGGTCAAAATAGCCTCAAATGCTAGTAGCATGTCGATAGGAGGACAAAATAGAACATAAATTGCAAACTAGAGAGTGTGAAAAAGCTAGAGAGAGGACATTTTTATATAGGGGGTACGTTGAAACTACTTAGACCACTGGAGGTATGGCATCAAATTCCACGATCCACTAGAGATCTGACATGGGCTCTAGATTGTTCACCTTTTTTAGGAAGAAACTACCAATGTGTGCCAAAGCCCAATGTTGAAATATTGACACTATGTGAAAGTTGCCAAGGAATGGAAGACATTCCACTATTGCACCCTCCTCACGCACATGCTAGATGTCTCGTGGCCTTGAAATGTCAAAACTGAAGCAAGATACATCCAGAGTAGCCTTGAGCCCACCTAGATTGTGTTATTTAAACAATTTTATCATCAGAACCCCCATCATCTATTTTTGTTCTCCTAAGTCTACAAGGGAAGCCACGAACCTTAATGTGATATCAATGTTTACCCTATAGTGCTCTGCTTCCCTTAGGAAATTAACACCAAGTATCATCTTTATCACTTTTATATCCCTTCCTATGGGGTCTTTCATGATCACCTTCAAGCGTTGATCTATGAAAACACCAACAAAAGCTATTTGGCACCTTGAAACTATGAGGAATATCGAGGTGTCCATTCTCAACTTGATACCTACAAATCATGGAAAAAATAATGGTGGGGGCATCACATTTCCACATTAAATAGAGCAAGCTACTACATGTTCCCAAGCTTTAGGCAAGGGGAATTTATTTCCACATTTATTTCTCATGAGAAGAGATATTGATGTATCTTCAAAGTACTTAATTACCATTTTGGTGAATTTCAACTTGTTGTAGAAGTACAATGCAACCACCTGGCGAAAATTATAACTTGTTGCAAAAGGGCTGATGCAAGAAGTTGGGTACACAAAAAGATCAAAAAGTGAAAGTGTTTTTGTTGTTTTTCAAAATTTGTCATATTTGTACTAAAAATTTGAGGCACTTAGACAATGAATCTTAAAAAAAATCAATAATATCAAATTTAGCATTTTGAATAGTTTTTCAAATATGTAAATTATTCAAATGCAAATTATAGAAATTAAATTTTGATGGATCTATAAAAACCACTTTTTAAAAGATCCGGTTTTTACCATACCAAAGCGCGTATGCGAACAACACTTTTTGACCCAAATAAAATTATTTTGCTAATTCCTTTTGGAAAAAGAGAGCTAACAACATGAAGTTTTATGTGGATTCTTTTTTGTAATTTTTGGTTGAATATTTTTTTTTTATTAAATTTTAATTGGCCTTAATTGATATTTTTTAAAATCAACATGTCTGAACAACTTTATAATTGGACCTAAACTAAACATTTTTTGAATTTTTTTTTTCATTGTGTAGAGAATTGTCTAAAGATTGATGCCATATAAATTTTTTTACAAGAAACTTAACCAAAAAGAAGTTATTAAAAAATTAAAAAAGCCTAATAGTTCAAGTTTAATGATTAGTTTGCTTAGAAATTAATTAAAAAATAACAAATATAATCCAATCTTAATAAAATTATATATTTGAAAACTAGACATCGTATTTTCTAATGAGTTTTAATTTTATAGATTGATTCAGAAAAAAATTCCATCAGCCATATTGCCAAAGTTGGACATTCTTCTTCAATTTGCCTTAGTTTTTTAGTTGCAGGTCAAAGGCTAAGGGTCAGATTGCCAAGCCTTTCCTGAGCCTAAAACCAAGGCTACATGTGGGTTGGGAATTTAATTTTACTAAATAGAGCATTACGTGTTACTAAAATGTGTATGTATTTAAATGAAACACATATATGTTTCATAATGCATGCAGCGTTATCTAATTACCGTTGGGTAAAAGGTAGCTTATATGCATTATGTGCTTATGCGTGTTCCTAGAACAAAAATCTTGTATGCATTTCATAATGTCTGTTTGATATAGTCATTTTTTCCCGAATTTGGTAAATCTTACAGTAAAAACACTACATTTTTTGCAACATTCATTTCTATCTGGGACCAAAGGGTGCCATTTTTCTACATTTTATAGCAAATTTGTCTTGTGTAGGGTATATTCTATTCAAAATGTTGGATCGATAAAGTGCAGGTTGAATTTTTTGAAGTGGAATCAAGTACAAGAAATTTTTACAAGAATATTTGGAAAAATAGAATTTTTGGATGCATTCTTGATGTTTTTGTACTTTAGAGTTTAAAGAAAAAAGAATCTTCATACTACATAGTTTTATTTGAATATTTGAAGAAGATATCAATTTGAAAATAGGTTGTATTTGAATCATTTTTTTTGTCATCAAAGAGGGTTTGGTAACCATGGGTGATAAGCAAAGACAAAGAAAAATATGTAGAAAGTTAATGGCACCCGAAGAAATTCAAGCAAATAGAGATATGGAGGCAAAAGACAAAGGGATAGAAGAGAAAGGATTTGTCAAATATAGAAAAATTTGCAAGCATCTAGTTCAAGAATGTTGAAGAGGAAGCCATGAATGATGAAATGAATGTAGATGATGCAAATGTAGGAGATGGAGTGAATATGGAGAGAAAATGCAATTGGGTAAAGCACAAAGTTGTTTCACACTTTTAGCCAACTTATCAACACAACTGAATTTAAGTATTTCTAACTAAAAATCAATTTTGGTCAAACATCTGATCTAATAAGATTCATTCTAGCTAAGTTAGATACTTCCACAACTTTTTAACTAAAATTGTTGGCTAAAAATATATGGAGCACCACTTTGAGTCCAATTTACCAAAAAAATAAAATTATTTGAAAAACTTGAAGTTTCAATAACTCCTACTAATGTAAATAACATTTTTTTAAAATATAAAAATGCCCTTTTGTAGATCCATAAGTGTAGTTTTCAAAAATTTATTTATTTTAATAGTTTAATTATTAATTATATTTTACTTTTATTTTTACTAAAAGTAGGTTATCAACAAAAATAATTAGGTTGATTACTATGCCAAGGAAAAATACTAAAACTTATTAAAAAAAATTGAAAAAAAATGATGCACTAGATAAAAGAATCTATTTCAAGATGGTATAATTTTTCTTCCATTTTAGATAAATATTTAATATGAAAGTTGGTATCTCATGGAAACAACTTTTTTTATTTACACATTTTAATATTTATTTTTAAAATATATATTTATCAAAATTGGAAAAAAATTATCCATGCACTAAAATTTCAAGTTATAAATACACACAAAAAATTTGAAAGAAAAAAAAAATTACTATAAAAAGTTTGACGTCCCATACAACTTCATTTTTCAGCATTTTATCAGCAACTAAATTATAGTTTTAATTTATTAAAAACTAGTTTAAAATAATTTTTTATATATTTTTTTAAATACAAACATAAAATATACTAAAAATACATATTTTACTAGTTTACGTCTTTTTAAAACTCAAAACATATATGCCACTTTTAGTGATTCAAGTTTAAAAATTGGATCCAACATTGGTATTTTTCTTTATAAGTGTGACACAACTTTGTGCTTTTACCCAATTATGGAGACAAACCCAATTGTACGCCGACTTCAACTTTTGAATGATGTGGAAATAGTACTTATGCAAACAATTTGAATGTCTTCAACTCCACCTCCCAATGATATGGAAAATGCACCTATTCATACAATCCATCTAGGTATGTGTTCAAACCCAAGTTTTGATAATATTGATATTGGTTGTTTAGATGAAGTTGGATACACCATTAATGATATCAATAATTCTAGGGTTGAAACAATGCAAAAACAAAAAAAATGATGAAATTATATCTTATGAGAATGAAAATGAGAATGAAATCCCTCATACTGATGAAAATGTGAATGAAATCCCTTTTACATTTGAAAATGAAAATGAAACCCCTTGTGTGAATGAAAATGAAACCCCTTGTATGGATGAACCTGAAAATGTTTTTTTTACAATTGAAAGAGATGTGCTAGATAAACTTTGTAGTAAATTTTCTTGGAGACAAATTAGAACTTATGGAAATAGAATATATAAAATGTTTTTTATAGAAATAAAATAGGATTCCAATGTCAACTCATGGTGCAATTGATGATAATGTCGAAAATGAGAATAGTGATGAAAAAATTAGGTGTTTTTGTAAAACCAAAAAAGAAAGATGATTCAGTAGAACAAGTCATATCTAGTGTTGCTAATGCTATTGATGTTATTGGTAAGAAAAGTCAATCAAAAGATAAGAATGTGGCTCGTCGTGCAATAACAACTGCTCTAGTTGATAAAGTAGCTTCAAATAAAAGAATGTTAAGTAAGATTAGTAAATGTATAAACTTAAATCCTAGAACTTTGATAAGAGCTGCTAAAAGAAGAGAGTATTGAAAAGGATCCTATTAATCAATGTTGGAGTTTTAGTGGTAGACTCCCAAGATCAGACATGAAATTAACTAATGAAATTAAATCTTTAATCAAAATTTTTTGGCATGATAATACAAGAGTATCACCTAACATTAGAGATGTCTTAAAATTAAGGGTGGGTTTGAAAATTCATGAACCTCATCCAAAGCATCTCTTAGATATGACTCAAATTGAATTATATAATTTTTTTTTAGATGCTTCAATCTTACCATTGAATATTAATATAAGTAAAAGATCATTCAAAAAGTGTAAACCTTGGTATGTTAGAATTAATAAGCAACAAATCTCTTGTTGTTGTAAGACCCATGTACAATTTTGTTATTATTATGATAGTTTTTAATATATACAATGCACTTTGCATGCTAACCAAATTATGTAGGACATTTGTGGTATTCATATGCCACCTAAAAGAATCAAAGATTTTATTGCAGGTTTGTTTTGTGAACCCTCTAATGGAGACTTATTTTATTTAAAAACATGTATTTATGGAGAATGCGATAGATGTGGTAACTTCTCATTATTAGGAGAATGTATGCATGAAAGTAGTTTAGATGAATTTGGACAACAATTGAGTGGATGTAAAAAAATTTAAGAATGTTGAGTATTCTTTAAAAGATGGAAAAGCTGGAAAACATTGTGAACTAATTGTGGAAAAATTTAGTGTGCATGCATTTATTAATGAATTTAAAGATAATATTGTACCTAAATATGTTCAAAACTCTTAGTATGCTAATTGGCTTGATTATCAATTTTGTTTATGTAAAACACATTCTCAATTGGAACTATATTGTCAATTGTTGATTTTTACTGAAAAATTATACTCTTGCTCCACAAGAATAAATTCAATCACAGTATTATAATTCAATGCAAGTAGCTATATTTGTTCACATTGTTTATAGACATGTAGAAGATAGTATAGAAGATAATAAAATAATTTTGAGAGAGTACCATTTTATGTAAGTGATAATCGATTACATTCATCTGAGTTTGTACAATATTGTTTTAATATATTTTATAAAAATTTAAAAGAGAGAGGAATTCAAATGCTAAAACATCTCATATGGTCAGATAATTGCACGAGTCAATTCAAAAATGCTAGAATGTTTTATTGGTTATGTAGAGTTCATAAGGAAAATAATATCCAACAAATATGGAGTTTTTTTGAAGTTGGTCATGGTAGGGAAGGAGGTTTCTGATGGAGTGGAGCCGTGCATGTGTGAAAGAATCTTGCTAGAGAGAAACTAAAATTTAGGGATGCTGTGAAATCTAGAGATGCATGCAATTGTAGATTGGTACAATACCAAATTATCACCACAAGAACAAGTGAGAGCTCCAATAATTTGATGCTTTTTTGGTTAGTTGAAGAAAATGATATTTTTTCTCGACAAGATTGTGAAACAATTAATGGATCTGCAAAATGGCATTCGTTTAATAGTTCGAATGCAAACACATGGATGATATGGACACGGCAGTTGGCATGTTTTTTTCAATTTTGTATTACAGGTGATTGGGAGGCATGTGAAAATACCGAATGGGTCGAACAATGGCAACAAAGAGCCTTAATGCCTACATCAACACATGTTCAATATGGAACAACAATTGAAGATAATCAAGTGTTTGCATCGGATAATTATGTTCATGTTTCGGATCTTGTATAAGAAGGTACATTATTTATTGAGTTGAATTTTATATGTATACATGTTTAATATATGTGAATTAAATATAAGTCACTCTTTAAAATATAGAATTTTTTATTTATTTTTGCAGGACATGTGTATGTTGTTGTTCTACCTAAGGGGAATGAAGAGGAAACTGAGTACTACTTGGCTAGATGTGTTGAGAGAAAACATAAGTTGGTACATCATAGAGTGGATGATGACAAATTTGAGTATTCAACTAGTTCAGTGGTTTTTGGCACCTAGCTTTGAAAATATTTGATGAAAAAGAATGGTTTGCCTGCATTTGAAGATTATGAAAGACAAAAGAAGATTATACATTATTGACATTTGATTTTGGCAACCAATATAAAACTAGTTAGATATCAAGGGATGCCTACTAATAAAGTTTTATGGACACTTTCAATAGATGATCATGAGACAATCATAGATGCATTACAAAAAAGAGAGGATGCAGATGGTACAACAAAGTAAATAAATATTGGTAAGTATATAGTTGTATATATATTTAATTGATATATATATTTGTCTTTAATAGTCATTTCCTAATTAAAGTTTTATATCATTTTTTGTTTCAGGTCTCCCAAAATTAGATGCTTTACAAAAAAGAGAGGAGATCTACATATATTACAATGGAATTTGAATCTAGAGACATGTGAGACCCACCAATGATACTTGATACTATGCTACTTTATTATTTTGGATAGATAGTGTGATTTGTGTATTGACTATTGACATTGTGTTTTGATGTAGACTGATGTTATATGATGTTGATCATGTTATGATGTTTGACATTAGACCTTGTATTTGATTTCATGTTGTGATGATGCAATCATTAGACATCATATTGGATATTATTGATGATTATGGATGCTTTAGTAGAATTAATGAAATTATGACTTTTAAATTATTATTATTGTATATGAAATAAAAAATGAATAAATGTTATTAGGAGGATTCAACGATGTTGAATCATGTGACTATTATAACTATGAATTTATTTTCTAATGTGATTTAATTAAGATGGAAAAATTATATGATGTGAATATATATGTTTTAGTTGCTTTGACTATATGATTTTATTGGATATATTAATGTGTGAAATTGAGTGTGCAGGTACAAATTCCATGGCCAATAGAATTGGAAGTCTTCAAGGAACCCAATGTGATAAACCCTATGAATGTCGACTATAGTCCATGGGGACTATAGTCTTAATGTGATGTAAATTTTGTAAAGTGATTTGAGACTTGAATGTTATTTTTATTATATAGTTTTATTTTAAGTGTTTAAATGATTTGTTTTAAGTGTTTAAGTTACATTTAAATTTGTAAAATTTTAATTGGAGGTATGTGATATTTTTATTTTTATTTTCTTTATTGACTCAAAAGGGGTTAAAAAAAGGTTATTTTATGTTTTTTTTTGTTTTTTCTTAAACCCCTAGGGTGTTAACCCAAGGGTTAGGCACTTAATTCAAGGTATATCTTGAACTAAAAACAAGATATGACCTCTCAAAAAGGCATAGCTTTAAGGGTGACGAATTTGGATTTTGAATGGGTTGTGAATGGATAAATTTTGAGTAGATTTTCATTTATCTTGAGTGCTTTAAAGCAAGAGTTGTTTTGGAAACAAATTTAGGTGGACTTCTATTTATCTTTTTTGTTGGGATTGTTGAAGGGGAGGTTTTCTTTTGGGGATTTGGTAAATTTTCATTATGGTTTTGGAAGAATTTTTTTTGGGTAGAAAAAGAGTCCAGAGGAAAAACTTGAGTGCTTCCACATATTTCTTCCTAGAAAGTGTAAGAGGTTAGTTTCAATCCTTTTGTGTTTGTTCTTGGTTGAATTTGTTAAATTTTGAAAAGGCTATGAGTATTCATTATTGTACTGTTATGTGTGGGTTTTTATTTGTGTTGGGTTGTATGGGGATGGCTCTCTCAGATTTTGAGAGCTACCCAAGTGTGGGGTTGAGAGAGGGTGATCCTCCAATGGGGAAACCTCCAACTTTTGAGAAGGTGGAGAATTGGGTAAGAGTGCCCACATTATCGGAGTATGGAGTATTTGGGTATGAGTACCCAAGTTATTTTTGTGTAGTTGGATGGATGGTTATAAGGAGAGAAGTTGTGATACTGTATAAATATTCATATACATGCACGTTTCCTCATTGGGTAGTGTAATCTCCTAAGTCTCCCCCTTTCTTGAATCTTTGAGAAGATTCAATGTGAATGTGAATCCCTAGGTTTTGGGTGTTATTGTTATGTTGTGTGTTTAATGTTGTTGCATGTTTTGATAATGTGTGTAACCCGGTTCCTTGATGGCCTCCAAGCTTGGGGGTGACTATTTTTCCATTCTACGATTGGGTGATGAGCACCCCATTGGCTTTAAAAGGAAGTTGTGTTATGTGTAGGTATTCACAAATGAGAAAAAAAAGCTTACAAGTTGAGGAAAAATTCAAGTTGAGACTATCTATATTCCATTGTAAAGGTTATTGTACAAAGCTATTTAGTCTCTTGAATCCACTTTGAAACTATGGCAATATATTTTCTAAACCTTCAAAGATCATTGAATATGAAATGAAAATGAATGTAAGAAAAAAATAGGGGGAAATTTAAATCCAAACAAGATATCCTCTTTCAAACTGCATGGCCATAGGTATTTTTTTTATGAACTCCTCACTGCACAAATAACTTCAAAAAACAAAATAATAGAATTTAAAAAAAGATAGCACGTTATGGTTTCAATTTTTTTCTTATGGCTGTGGAAATTTATCGTTCTGCCATGGCCATCTCTTCCATCATGGTTACCGACCAGATTTTATTGTTGAACAAATATATGAATAATGCCTAGATTAGGGAAAGGAAAAAATTACACAAATCCCTTATATGCAATTCATTATATTCTTCTTTTTTTGTTTTTCTTCATTTAATATAATTATTGAAGCTACTTTAAAATATGAAGAGTAAGGTTAATATTATTATATTTATGACTAATTATAGAGGTTAGGAAGTATTAATTATGAGTTTTTATTTAATGATGCTATAATTTATTAAGGTAAAATAAAGATGGAAGTGTTAATTTAATTTTATATAAATAAATTACAAGATAAGGACAAGGGTGGTTTCCATTAAATAATTTTATTAGTGTATAGTTTTTTTTTTTTGTTTAGCAAAAATATATTTATGGTCAAATAGATAAAATAGTTTTTTTTAAGTAGTTCAAAATTAAGGAGAAATAAATTAGTAAATAAATTATATATATAAAATCATTTTTATTTTTCTACTTATATATATAAGAAAAAAAAAATAGTTATGTTTTATGTCAAAGTTGTAAATAAAGGTTGTAATATTGGGCTTAAATTATGGGCATGACAAGACAGGTAA
>VDFB02086081.1:117661769-117767352 GCA_007258455.2 Sequoia sempervirens | reverse complement strand
CTCTTCTTTTGTGTGATTGCAAATTACGGTGCTTGGATGGATTGGACATGATTGAAGAATAGGTTTCAATCTTGTTGAAGTTATCTTCCTTTTGGAAAGGTCAAAATATCCACAAAAAGTCACTTTCAGGCCCAAATTTGGCAATTTGGAAACTAGACACCTGGAGGAAGAGAAAGTGCAGACCAAGGGCTTCCATTTCCACTTTTAGGTTTTCAAAAAATCCAAAGTGAACTAAGTCATCATCAATGGTGACTTAGTCCCACTATACATGTTTTTTTATAAATTTATGTAGATTCAGATACCCGTGTGGTTGAAACGAGCTCTGGAACAATTTTCCAGATCTAGGACTAAGTCATCTAGAATGGCGTAAGTGTCCCAACAGGTCAGAATTTTAGGATCAACAGTATTTCCAATCCTCATTCTAGTCTTCAACACATTTCCAGGTGCACACTTTCTATTTTACTTTCTTGTTCTATTTTATTTTCATTTCTAGTCATCTTCTTAAGTCTTCTTGCATATCATAGCAGGTTTTCAATCATCTTATATTTCCTTAGTTTTGCATCAAAATTTTATCTTCTTTATCAAATTATGGCCTTAGGAACAATCTCGTTTGATATATTTCAATCTCCTTTTGTATTGAAATCTCAAGGGTTTGTTCTTGAATGAAGTGTTGATCTTTGTTTCTCTCCTTTTAGGTGCAAAACACTAGAGGTGTAAGAGGTGACAAAAATCTTTGCTAAATTTTTTTGAACCCGGCCTTAGAAAATCATATTTTCTAATTTTGGATTCCATCATCATCCTATAATTAGCTTTCATTAACATTGCATTGCATTAGTTAATTTGCATTCTAGGGTTTTAAAATTTTGCATTAGTGAAA
Organism: Sequoia sempervirens; assembly: GCA_007258455.2. NCBI lineage: Eukaryota > Viridiplantae > Streptophyta > Pinopsida > Cupressales > Cupressaceae > Sequoia > Sequoia sempervirens. The sequence continues at coordinate 117,766,475 of VDFB02086081.1, read as the reverse complement.
GTGCATATAGTTTGCATTTTATCATCTCAAATCATTGAAAAACATCTAAAAATTGAATTTTCCTTTAGTATTTAGGTCATGCATCCTAAAAACCATCAAAACCAATTGAAATTTTTTGAAAATTTAAAAAAACACCTTTACTGGGACTCATTCGCCATTTTAGGCGACTTAGTCCCAATGCAGATTTTTAACTATCTATTACAACATCGGAAACCTCATTTTTGTGCTTCTTAAGCCTCCTAGTATCATATACTACAAGTCTAGAAATTTTCAGGAACATTAAATTTTTATGCATCTAGCTCAAAAACATCAATTCAAGGTAGTCATTTTTCAAATCATTTCAATCTAAAGCATCATTAGATTTGAAAATGCTCACATTTCTGAAATTTTGTATAACATGGATAAAATTACTTTTCACTTTTGCATACACAACGTTTCTATTCATAAAAATTTGCATGTGTTTCGTAAAAGTGCTTTTTCATTCTTGCATATACATTGTTTGCATTCTTAAAGCTTTACATATATTGTATAAAAAACAATTGCATCTTTGGATATACATTGTTTACGTTGTTGAAACATTGCATGAAATGGTTACAACTACTTTTCATTTTTTGTTCAAACAATATTAGTGTTTTACATATTTAGACATGCTAAGAAATATTTCTTATCCCCTCCCTATGAGAATGTTTTAGTGAAAGAGAATACAACCTTAGACATTCCTAACGATCATATTTTTTCTTCTCCTATTGGCGAAGAAGATATTTTGGTGTTAGAAGAACCAACCAATGAGAGTTTTGAGAATCCTAGTTGTTTCTCTCCTCTTACCTCTTAGTGGACAAGACAATGATGAACAAGAAAACACAAGCATAGGTAATCATGACAATAACATTTGTTCTTCTCTTAGTATCTCTCCTACTTGTGAAGAAGATACTTTGATATTAGAAAACACAATTGATGAAGGTCATGAGAATATTAGTTTTCCCCCTTCACCTAGTGAAACCCTTATTAAGCAAGAAAATTCAACCATTGATCATTCTCCTACTTGCAATGAAATCCTTTTAGGAGAACCAACCTTTGAATTTCAAGAACATCTAGTTTGTAGTTCTCCTAAACACTCTTCTCCTAGGGAAAATATCATGGTGCAAGAAAATGTGAAGATTGATACATATCCTTCAAACACTAAACCTTCCCTAGGTGAAGATAATAAAGTGACATTAGAATCCCCTTCACTAACAAATCATGCAAATAAAGACAAGATTCTTGAGGTTATGATGACACAAGTGGGATATCCTTTAACTAGTGAGTTTCCTAAGTCACCTCCCATTATTGAATCACATAAGAAAGTAAAAGGTTTCTTTAAATCCATGATGCAATCTAATCATAACAATTTTTTGTGGCAACTAAGTTGTAACTTAGTTGCTCAAACATGTAGACAACCACACATCACTCCCACTCCATTACCTTTTCCTCAACATAGTGTGCCTAGTGTTAAGTACCTTAAAAATACTCTTGCTAATATATTTGTATGACAACTCATTCAACTATCACCTACATTCAAGTGTCTATTTCAAGAAATGTTGCAAATAAAGCAAGAGGAGATCCAATCTTAAATAAAATTGAATAGTGTACCATCCACCTTTCATCCCATGCAAGTCACCCAATCATAAATCACATTCCCTAAACATGAATTACCCTCACTTGAGATTCAAAATACGAATGACCTGTTGATGATAAAGGTGATCATTAATGAAACTTTAGTTAGACACACTCTCATAGACAATGGAGTTGAAATCAATGTTTGTAGCATTGACAAGTCCTAAAAAAATTTGGCATGGACAAAAAGCTTATCCAACTTAATGATGTTCATATTTGTGGCTTTGACAATTTTAATAGAAAACCACTAGGGATGATCACGTTTCCTGTTGAGGTCGGACCTATCGTATTGCCTACCTCTATCCATATCATGTAAGGACCCCTTCCATATAATCTTCTCCTAGGGAGACCATGGATTCATGCTATGAAAGGAGTCCCCTCTACTCTATACCATAAAATTAAATTTGAATACAACAACAAGATATACATGGTTGACATAGATGAACGAACCTATGAATCACATGATCACAACATTTCCAACTCCCCTAGTACTTTCATTCCTAGATTAAAACTTGAACCTATACAAGTTGATGCTAATCCTTCACTATAAAAAAACTCTTTAGCACTTGATAATTTGGGGTCATTAGATTCTACACCTCCTTTCAATAAATATTCCAAAATATAACCATCATGGTCCAAAGAGTCATTTACAAATGATTCATTTTTCAGAAAAAAGTTATAGTAGTGATTGGGGTTTCACACCTTCCTTTAGGAGAGAGTGTGAATTATCACAATCTAAACCTAAACAACCTTGTGTTTCATTTGCTCAACTTAGTTCCACAAAATTACCCCATGGTGGTGATGAGGACTATATAACTCCCATCCCTCATGAAGTAATGACACATTACTTTAAAAAGGATTTGTGTTTTCATGAAGAACCCAATCCTTCTCAGAAGCATAAAGCCCCTTCATCTGACTTGGAAGATTGTTATGGTATCAGATACAATCTCCCTCTTTCACAAAGATACAATGAACACACGAATCAAACTAACATATCATACTCTTTCAAGAAAAATCTAGCCTGGGTATCTCCCTTACCTCCATTTTCATCTAATCCTTTAAACAATAAAATTCAACATCTCAAGGAGTGTGGTACTCTTCCTTGTGTTGAAGCACCTCGTTCCTCTAACTAATACATTCTTTCATCCTATTTGACTCAACCTTGTCCTACATTAAGTGGGGGCAAGGGGTTAGGTAGCCTTGTCCTTGTATGTCACTTGTCATTGTCTCTTTTGGCTAGTCATTAACCTTTCGTGAACATATAAGAGCAAGCTTTGGACGTAGACAACATGCCTTAAGTTGACTCGTATGTGATGTACTTATTCATGATGTAGCTCAATTCAGACACATATGACTTGGAATAGGGCTTTCCAAGTTGGCTCTCATGGACCTTCTTTCATTTATCATTGGCTACTTTAAAGAAATAGCTCAAAGTGATGATGTAGCAATTTATTTAAAGTGAGGGAATACACAGATGACATCTTTTGATAAAATTTTATGGTGTGACTTTTCTCTTTTCTTGTGATGTGTCCTCTTCTTGGTGGTGTCATTGGGTTTGATTCCTTCTGAGAGTGTGCAGTCTATTGACATGGCATGATTCGAACAAGGCATCCCATGGGAAATTATCTGAAACCTTTACTTGTCCTCTCTTGGAGACATTAGGCACAATGCGCCCTAAGAAGAAGACCTTACATGAACAAAGAAAAATCCCCTTTAACAAAATTTTTACATAACATCCAAAAGCATTTACAAAAGAATTTTCATTGTGGCGCCTTATTAAAGTTATTAGGAGGTATAACTTTAGTATGGTTGAGTGGGAAGCCCATTTTGAGGCATGACTTTCCCCATAGCCACCTGTGTGTGTGAGTACATACTAGCCATGAGTGTATGTTTCTCACCTTTTAGGACTTCTCACCTAGCAGACAGCCAAGAGTTTCGTCGACTTAGAATGAGTATGCATTTTTGGACAAACAACCTAGATATGATCCACAACATGTTGGAAAAATAGTCAAATCTTGATTTACCTTTATACTTCTCTCCCTTCTAGTTATTTACATTGCATGATTGCATATCTTGATCATTCACCCTGTTCATGTCCTCTTGTACTTATGATGGTTTGACTTAGGATCTTGGATCCTAGGGGCTTGATCACCTCCTTCATCTTTTTTATCCTATACCACCTGCATTGGTACAATTGGACCCCTCTTGAATGTCTACTTTAGTGTGAATTTGAAGCAAGTTCATCCTCTCACTAAAGTGGGGGCTAAATGTATCGTAAAAAAATGTATCCTTGGACATTTTCATGCTCATTTGGGTCTTTCTTATGAATGTTGGCCTAGTTTTTCCTAGATTTAATGTTTTAATGTGGTCAACACATTCACATTAGGTCTTGGACCCTTGCAAATTGAATAAAATGCATGTCTTGTAAAAGTATTGTAAAGAATTGTAAATGACTTTCACACCTTTTTTTACTTTTATTTGGCATTTAAGTCTAATGGTCCTTCCCCCCCACTTTTGAATTAAATATTATTTTAATTCAAAAGTTAGTTTTTCCTTCTTCTTCTATAATGAAATAATTATTTGAATTATTTAATTATTCATTAGCCTTTTCTCTTTATAATAAAATAAATGTTATATGTATTTAATAATTTATCCTTTCTTTAGATCCCCCCAATTAAATAATTATTTTAATTATCCCTTCCCTCCCCATTAGATAATTATTTTTAATTATTTAATGTTTAATACTCCACCTTTCCTCCATAATTAAATAATTATTTTTTATTTTTAATTATTTAATTATTTGTTCTCACCTTTATTTTTAAATAAATAAAATTAATATTTTATTTATTTCTCCAATGTTGGCCACCTAAATTAAATAATCTTTTTTTGTGTCAATCTTATCTTCCACCTCAATTCTTTATCTATCCATGTCTTTCTTCTCTGAATTAACCTCCACCCTTGATTAAATTATTTTCTAATTTCATCTTGGCCCTTGATCATGATCCTTACTCTAGCCATTCACTTAACTCTCCTCTGTAAAAGGAGGACCTTTAAACCCTAATTCATTATTCATTCATTATTCATTCATTATTCATTCATTATTCATTCATCATTTATTCATATTTCCAAGTCAAATAAGCAAGAATCAAGCATTCAAGATAGCATTCAAGCTCAATTCATAGGGATTCAAGAGAAATATTCTTCATCAATCATTGCAGCAATTCAAAGATCCATCATCATGGAAAGTTTCTAATTATATTGTTTCATGTATCATGTTTCATCATTTTATTTCATCATTTAGCTTTAATTACCTAAACGGGGTTTGACCAAGGCAAACCCCTAATCCCTAACAATCAACATTTTCTCTCTCTTCTTTTGTGTGATTGCAGATTTAGGTGCTTGGATGGCTTGGACATCATTGAAGAATAGGTTTCAAACTTGTTGAAGTCATCTCCCTTTTGGAAAGGTAAAAATATCCACAAAAGGGACCACTTTCAGGCTTGAATTTGGTAGTTTCAAAACCAAACACCTGGAGGAACAAAAAGTGCAAACTGAGAGCTTTCGTTTCCACTTTCAGGTTTTCAGAAAAGCCAAAGTGAACTAAGTCACCATCAATGGAAGCTTAGTCCCACTATACATTTTTTTCATAAATTTCTATAGATTCAAATGCCCATTTGGCTGAAATGGGCTCTAGAACAATTTTCCAGATCTAGGACTAAGTCGCCCACAATGGTGTAAGTGTCCCAATAGGTTAAAATTCTAGGATCAGCAACATTTCTAGTCCTCATTCCAGTCTTCAACACATTTTTAGGTGCACACTTTCTATTTTACTTTCCTATTTTATTTTATTTGCATTTATATTCATCTTCTTAGGTCTCCTTGCATATCATAACATGTTTTCAAACATTTTATATTTCCTTAGTTTTGCATCAATAGTTTTTCTTCTTTATCAAGTTTCAGCCTTAGGAACAATCTCCTTTGACAGATTTCAATCTCCTTTTGCATTGAAATACCAAGGGTTTGTTCTTGAATGAAGTGTTGATCTTTGTCTCTCTTTGTTTAGGTGCAAAACCCTAGAGGTGCAAGAGGTGAAAAAAATATTCACTATATTCTCTCATTCCCTTTTAGCATACCCAACACCAAGTCTTTATTGAGGTCTCACATCCCACCATCATTGATATATAAATCCCTCACCCATCTCCCAAAATAAAGAAAAATAATTACCCTACCCCACCATTCCATAAACAAAAACTCAACCCACCTTCTCCACCACCTTAAGACCACTCTTCATTATTTCTTTTCATATTGTAAAATTTACCTTCTTTTGATCCTCTTCCTACTATAGTTGAGGATGTTAGTAGTGAAATACCACTTATAACATATTCAAATAGTAACTCAAACACCTCCTCTTTTAGGGATGACCTGTTTTGTCCTTTTTGGACATTCTAGCACTATCTTCAATCTTCACATGATCATTGAAAATTACCTCATAGGATACTCAAGATTATTTTGTGCTTGTAATTAATTCCTTATCCCTTGTTGCAAGTGAGACACCTATTGTGCACTAATCTAATTTTTCTTCTTGTATAATCACTTCCTCCTTCCTCCTATGATCAAGATTTAGTGCACGATATTTCATTCAATGATGACTAGTAAAGGAATACCTTTGTTTTATTAGAACATAAGTTTTTGTATGTTTGATTTATTATCCCTATATATATACTTGTTTGTTTTTTAGTCTCCCTTAGAGGATCCATGTTACCCTTGTAGCTACACAAATATAGAAGGGAAAGCCTATTGTCATATTCTTTTATTTTTGGTATATTTATTTTTCAATTTTTTGGGACAATGCAAAGCATTGAGGCATTTAGGTATCTCCCATGTTAACCCAATTCTTGTATTTATCTCAATGTTCATTTCCTCTTTTGTACTTTTAGTTCCATGTGTCTTGGGGAATAATGATATTTCAAACCCTTCCTCAAAATAATATCTAAGGATCATTACTCCTAGAATATTATATTGAATCCAAGCCACTAGATCACTCAGTGTGTGTGTTTTCAAGTGATTTTTTTATTTCCATGGGGTATCTCTATATTGTGTGATGTCACACCATGAACCTAATGTCACATATTTTATGCTCACAACATCCTTGTTGATGTCTCATTTTTCTTGGCATCTTCCTTTCCCCTTTTCTACATTAAAATATTATGCATTCTTTGTATTATGCGATTATTTAAAGGGTGGCTCTTATAGCACACACTAAACTTTTATGCTCCCTAAAGCATCCACCTCCATGGTGTTGATTATTTTTAAACTCTTTGTAGTTTTGGCATCATATGAGCCACCTAACATAATGCAACTTGTTAACTTAGGGGTCCTCATATGTCCTTTCTTATTTTAGGTATTTTCATGGTCACCTTATAATGAATTTTGTAGTGTATGTGATCTATCTTAACATAGCTTGCTATCTATACTTGGTGTTCCTTCTAAAAACACATCATACAGAAAACCTCTTTTACAAATCTCTCTATTATCCCTCTCTCTCCTTCTCTTTAGTGTTTATTGTTGAATAATTGTTCATATTGTATTCTCTTTTGTATGTGATGTGTTTGCAAACTACTCTAGGAATTTTCTAACATGTTTGTTTTATACAATTTTATTTAATATTTTTTTCTTTATGTACGATATCATAGATTAGTTTCACAAGTCTCTCTAGGGAAACATACACCTCACTTGAATAAATCATATCCTATAGATTATCCTTTGATATAATTTATGATTTTATGTATTTACTTTAGCATATGTATATTTAGTTTAGATCATATGCTCACTAAAGCGGGGTCAAAATATAAATTTGAAAATTGTATAACCTTACAAATTCACATTATATGTTGTGTCCATTTTTCTATTTAAGTATAAATTATCTTAAATTTAAGATATTAGCACTTTGGTGTCATATTTTTCATAATTCTATGAGGATTCCTATTGTCTACCATTTTTCTAAGTTTGTTTTTTTCTTGTATGAGAGGGCACCATGCAAAAATTCAATCAACATGCTAGCATTCTATAAAAATTCATGATTCTAATGATTGTTCAAGTATTAATCTCTCCTTAAGATTGCTAGTAGATGGGTAGATAATTGCTCTATAGGCTAATTGAGAAATATTATAACCCTATCTCTCTCTATTGTTTCCAATTTGAAGAAAAGAGGCTTCATTATTCTATAACTCTAAGAAGAAGGAAATTGTTTGGAAGCTCTCTTTCAAGCAAGAACCAGCAACATCCATGGTGATTTTTTTAAGCTTTTATCAATCCATTGTGCATGCAAACATTATTTATTACAAAGTGACATTCATGGAATTGTGACAATACTTTGTAGTAGTTGATAGTGTTCTTGATAGCTTCAAGCTCTTGAGATGATATTTTTTCTTGTTTTTTTGTTTCTCGGACTCTTTATTATATTAATCATGTGGTGTTTTTGATTCCTAAGAGCTAATGATGCTTACATTTAAGATTATATTCAATCTAGGTACTACTATTGTTGCTTAACATTCTCTTTTACATTGCATTTATCATTATCATCTAAAATATATTAAAAATAAGGCTATTCAATTGAACATTAAGTGTGCATATCAACGAAAACTTTGACGGCCTATATGGTGAAGGATGCATGAGCTGTGGGAGCAGGCATCGAGAGCCTGCAGTCTGTAACAGGCCGCGGGCCCTCTCTTTCTCTGTGTTGGTGTTTCTGTGATGTGAGGTGAGGTGCGGTGCTTTCAGCAGTGTGGTGTGCGGTGGTTTAGTTTGGGCAGGGAAGTGAGTGAAGGTGGTTTGTGGGGGATTTTTGGTGCTACAGTTAAGGGTTTGTGCAGTGCGTGAGGGGTGGAATTTTAGTGGTGGGGTGTTGGGAGGTTTTTGTGTTGGGGTTGGGTGTGTGATTCGATGTTGGGGTGTTGGAAGGCTTCAGTGTTGGGTTTTTTATTCTGCATTGGGTGTTGGGTGTGGGATATGGAGGGGGTATCCCAGAGTTTGGTTCTTGCAGGAGTGAAGCCGCCTTAGGGCCTTCTGGTGGACATGCATGCCAGTGGGACATATTCTTCATTTGTGGGGGAGAGCTCCAAGCTTAAAAAATTAAATGGTTGTTTGTTGTGGAGCCAGGCTCATCTAGTTCTAGTTATCTCTCCAGAATCGGTGCATGAGGACTTCTCTTATTGGACACAACATGTTCTAATTTGTAAGTTTTTAGGTATTTGTATTTCCCTCTCGGCTTTGGAGTCTTGGATGCATTGAACCTGGTAGGTTGAGGGTGATTTTGATATTTTGGTGGCTGGGAATGGATATTTCTTGGTCAATTTTTCTTGCATTTCAGATTGTAATCATGTTTTTGAGGGAAGGTCGTATTTTTACAATAGTGTGGGCTTGTTCATGAAACCATGGCATGGGGGATTCAATGTTGTAGAAGATCTACCTTCCTGAGTTCCTGTGTGGGTCCACTTGCCATGGATACCTTTAGAGTTCTGGAGAGAGGATATTTTGCACCGGATTGTTGCTTTGTTCAGGAAGTCGGTTGCCATTGCTCAGACTACTTTGGTTTAAAAGGTATTTATTATGCTCGTATCTGTGTTGAAATTGACTTAAATAATCCTTTTCCAGATTCTTTGGAAATTTATATTGGTTCTACCTCGTGGATTCAACAGATAGATTATGAGTCCCTCCCTTTTTGATGTTGTTTTTGTCATGAGTATGGACACCTTCAGCGCCAATGTCCTCAGGTATCCAATTCAGATAGGGATTCTTCTCCTCCTTCATCGGGGCCTTCGGTGGAGAAGAGAGATAAAAGAAAGGTGCATGTGGCTAAGGGTGTGTCTCATAAGGATGGCTTCATTCATGTTAAGCCAAAAGCTAAGGGGAGGGATCTGAAGCGGGCCTTGAAGGACAAAAAGAATGATTAGGGATTCAATCATTTTGGGGTCTTGGATAATCAGGACTTGGAGGAGGGGATTCCTGTTGGGATTTCATCTGGAGCTACTAGCATGGATACAAGGTTGGAACAGACAATTGTTGTTAAGGACACTTCTCTGCCTTTGGAACAAGAGGGTTCTGAGCCTCTAGATGTTTCTACTGGCTTATAGGATGATATTATTTTAGCAGATTTAGCTAAGGAGGCTTTGTCTTCAGGTAAAGGTAAAGGTAAAGGTTGGGGGTCGACTTCTTATCTGGGGGTGCTACAATGCCCTCTCAAGAAGGGGAATTTCAAAAACTCCTCTAAATCTGGTTGAAAGAATGATGTGGACAAGATTAAAACTATTGGCGATTTGTTGGTGGAATTTGGGTCTGTTAAGACCATTGATTCCCACTTCGCTCAACCTTCCTCACGATTATTCTTTCATGGAATGCAAGGGGGTTGAATAGCACCTCTCATCAAAAAGCTATTTAGGATTTGATTGGGGTTCATTCTCCAGATATATTTTGTGTTCAGGAGACCAAGCTTCAGGTGGACTTCATGCTTCATTATGCTCCTCGTATTTGGTTTTCTGGTCAATTTCAGTGTATTGGTTCTAGGGAAAGTTCTAGAGGTTTGGCTCTTTTATGGGATCCTCGTAAGGTGTTTCCTCGTTGGTGGATTTCTAGCCCTTCCTCTATTTCGATGGTGACTTCAATTTTGGACTCTTGTGAAACTATATTGGTTAGTAATGTTTATGCCCCAATAGACATCCATGGTAAAAGCCAGCTTTGGGCCCATATTAGATATGTTAGGTCTTGTGCACCCTATCTGCCTTGGATCTTAGCTAGGGATTTCAATGATGTTTTGTGTCTTGAGGAGAAGAGAGGGGGGTTGTCGAGACTGGGTCCTACTTAAGATTTATTTCGGGCTAATGTGGATTATTTAACTCTTGCTGATGTTAAACACTCTAATGGAATTTTTACTTGGAATAATCGGCGGAGTAGGCCAGAGGTGATTTCTGAGTGGCTTGATAGGTTTCTTGTTTCTAGTTTTTGGTTTGGGGGCAGTTTGGTCACTTGCTCTAAGATTCTGGATTGGTGTGGCTCTGATCACTAGCCAATTAAGTTTTCAGCTACTTCTTTTCCTAATCCAAAGAATCCTCCTTTCAAATTTTAGCTTATGTGGCTTCGTGATTCTTCTTTGTATGATCTTGTTGCTCAATGGTGGCAGGATGGGGCCCCAACGTACAGTACTTCTATGTATTCTTTTGTCAAGAAGCTACAATGTGTCAAGTATCATCTTAAGTGATGGAATAGGTTGTATTTTAGAAATTTTCAGACTAAGAAAAAGGAAGTGCGGGAGCTTCTTGCTGGTATTACTCACCAAATTAGGGATCTGGGATTCTCAGAGGCTCTTGGGCATGCTGATTTCCAAGCCCTTAAACTGGTGGAGGAGTGGGAACTTTGTGAAGAGATATTCTAGAAACAAAAGGATAGGATTAACTGGCTTAAAGAAGGGGATAGGAATACTATTGTCTTTCATCATTCTATGTAGGCTTGTTGGAATAAGTGTTATATCTCTTCTCTTGCTAATTCTAAAGGCTTAGCCATATCTTCACAACAAGCTTTTTCTAGAGAAGCTTGCCAGTTCTTCTCTGCTCTTTTTTCTAAGGACTCACTTCCTGCTAATGCTGAGGAGAATATGGTTCTTGCTTGTATTCCTTCTTTGATCTCTAATGTGATGAATGCTTCTCTTATATGTCCGATTAATTTGTCTGAAGTGGAGGAGGTTGTGTTTGGGATGAATAAGGGGAAGGCTCCTGGCCCTGATGGGTTCCTAGTTGAAATTTTCCAGGAGTTTTGGAACATTGTGAAGTTGGATTTGTTGGAAGTTGTTCATGAGTCTCTTCATAATAAGCAGATGCTTCGTGCCTTGAATGCTACTTTTCTAGTTCTCATTCCTAAGAAGGAGGGTACTGATAGGTTTGAATTTTTTAGACCTATAGTGCTCTGTAATGTGGTGTATAAGATTATTATTAACTTGATTGTTGAGTGGCTTAAATCTTGTTTTCCTATTGTCATTTCAAAGGAGCAAGGAGGCTTTGTGGCAGGTCGTCAAATTTTGGATGGGGTGGTTGTTACCTCTGAGGTCATTCATTCCATGGTGACCCTTATGGATAGGTCTATGTTCATCAAGTTGGACATTGTTAAAGCTTATGATAGAGTTAAATAGAGTTTTCTTCAAAATATTATGTTGGCCTTTGGGTTTTCTCCTGCTTGGGTGAGTTGGACTATGAGTTGTGTGTCTTCTTCCTCATTTTTAGTCATTGTGAACGAGGAACCTTCAGAGCTGTTTGGGGCTACTAGGGGCCTTTGTCAGGGGGATCCGTTCTCTCCCTATCTATTTATCATTTTGGCAGAAGGGTTGGGTCACTTTCTTAAATTTTGGGTCTCTCAAGGATTGATTCATGGTTGGAAGTGGGGGTTGGATCTGCCAACACTTTCTCATCTCCAGTTTGTCAATGACACCTCTCTTATGGGGTTGGCTCGTATTCATGAAGTTGAATCGTTTAGGCAAGCTTTGGATATCTACCTTGTTGCTTCGGGTCAGAAATTCAATGAAAAAATGTCTTCTATTTTCTTTTTTAACACCCCTCAGGTTATCTAGCAGAGGATCGCTACTATTCTGCAATTTCAAATTGGGTATCTATCCTTTGTCTATTTGGGGATTATGCTTGCTATTCGTCATCAGCCCAGATCCTCCTGGTAGATGTTGCTTGATAAATTGAGAAAGAAGGCAACTCATTGGACTCATCGGTGGTTGTCTACAGCTGCTAGAGTTACTCTCCTTAAGTCTGTTATCCAGGCCCTCCCTATCTACAGGTGCTTTGTCCAATCGACCCTTATGTATTTTCTTAAGGAATTTGACGCTCTCTCTCATCAGTTTCTTTGGAGTGGTAACTTGATGTCTTCTAAGTGGAGCCTTGTTAAATGGGAATCTGTGTGTAGACCAAAGCAGAAAGGGGGTCTCGGTTTATGCTCTACTATTTTGAATGGGCAAGTTCTTGCTGCTAAGCTTTACTAGTTTTGGTGTACCAATCAGCATCAGTTATGGGCTTGTATTCTCAACTATAAGTATCTTAGAGGTGTTGCTCCTTTTGAGATTCCTCACTATCCTCTAGAGGGGAGTGGTTCTATGATTTGGCATACTTTGAAAGTGGGGGCTCAGTTGATTAAGCATGCACTTTTTTTGGATTTGTCAATCAAGTTCCCAGGATCTCTTTTGGTTGGATTCTTGGAATGGTCATCTGCCTATTTTGTCTGCTTTTCCTCATCTTTAGCCCCTTTATGATGTTTTTACTACAACTGGTTGGGATATTTTTGAGCATTACAAGATCGTTGAACATTGTGGCTCTGTTGTTACCTTTCACTGGAAGCACCCTTTTGAGTGGTGAGTGAGCTTGCTCAGCTTTTGGCTTCTCGCTCTTTCAATTCTCTTATGGGACTGGATATTTTGGCTTGGGATGGTTCAGATGGGTCTGGGAAGTACTCTATGTTTGCTAGTTATAAGCAGTTGGGTAGGCAGTTGTTTGGGGATATTGAGATCCCTTGGTGGAAGCAAGTTTGGCACAAGTGGTCATGGACCAAGTGCAATTTCTTCATGTGGTTAATGGCTCAAAATCGGTGTCTTGGGACAATTTATGTAAGAATGGATTCCAAGGCCCCTCAATCTGTGTTTTGTGTTGTGTTGTGGAGAGTGTCTCTCATCTCTTCTTCCATTATTCTTATGCTCGAGAGATTTGGCATTTCTGGTGGAGGGTGTGGAATATGCCCTATGGGCATGTTTCCTCTTTGGCTAAGTTTGTGGACCGGTGGGGTAGGGCTCCTATTTCTACCTCATTTCTTCAAGCAGCTTGGGCTATTGGCCCATCCTTCATATTTTGGAATCTTTGGTTGGAGAGGAATCGGTGAATTTTTCAGCATGTACAGTTGGTGGTACCTCGTTTATGGGGGAAGATTTTGCATTCTTGGGGATAAACAGTGGCGGCTAAGTGTGATCTGTCAAATTATGTGGCTACTGGTGATGTTGGTTGTTTTAATCGTCTTCATCTCCCTCCTCCGCAACAATAGCTCATGCACAACAGATGTCGACATCCTACCCCGAAGGTGAATAGAGAGGGAAGATGGTCCCCTCCTCCTCAGGGAGTTTTTAAAATTAACACAGATGGCTCTTTTCATGGAAACTCCGGTCATGTTGGCATTGGTGGGGTTGGTGAGATAGCTCTGGGGCTATGCAGTTTATCTTCTCTGTTTATAAGGGTCTTTATACTAATAATCTTATGGAGGCTCAGGCAATTTTATTGGCTATGGAGCGTGGAAGTCAATTGGGCTAGCGTCGGATCATATGTCAATCTAATTCTCAAGTTGTGGTGAACTTGTTGAATAGGTAGTAGTTAGATGATGTTAGTTGGCATCTGGCTTTGGTTGTTGAACAGATTCTCCATCTTTGTGCTTCTCTGGAGTCTGTTGCTTTCACTCATATCCCTTGTGAGTGGAATGGTGTTGTTGATTGTTTGGCTAAATGGGCTTCTGATCATACTCATGATTGTAACTTGATGAATTAGGTCAATTATCCCCTGATCTGTCTCAACAGTTGGACCATTTGGTGGAGCTTGATAAGGTTATTTAATGGCCTTGCTTTGTTATTTTTTCTTGTTTTACTAAATTTTTACCCCTCTTTATGTTAAAAAGTGTGCATATCAACTAAAATTGAATTTCACATCGCATGTATATTATCCTAATATATTATGCATAGGAAACCATTATCAATTCTCTTAATCAAAATCCTTTTTGTCACATAAGCACCACATGAAAATAGGAAAGGTTTGCTCAAAACTTCTTAATTGATTTAAACTATGACAAAACTTTAAATTTTCATCTACTAATTGAATTAATTGAATTCATCAACCACTAGTAATGTGTTGCTTAGGTCAAATTGATTGTCAATATGATTCAGAATCATTAAAATATTATTAATATAAAGGAAATTGGTGGGTTTAATGCCTCTTAGTCTAGAGGATGACATCCAGAGTGGAAAATATTTTCATTTGTATAGCGCTTGTTTTTCCATCCTCTTGATGCCATTCTATTTGTTTTCTAAAGGCTTAAACTCATCTTAGATATTTTAACCTACATTAGAGAACGCAAAGTGGAACAACAAAAACACAATAGATAACTATTGATATAAGGCCCGCATAATCTGGTGGGAGGGACAGTTTACCACATCTTCACGTGCATTAAGCAAATTATTCGTAAAGATGTGCATATTTTTAATAGACTTCTTATAATATATCGAATGGTAAGCTATTTCCAAGGGTTTTTAAATTTCTTTTAAAATCTCGAGGTACAAATGCCTACATTTAGAATATTTAAAAATAAAGACTAGTGGAAGTAGTTGAATCTTTCATTTATTACATTTGGTGCCTGCCAAGCTGTTTGTGGAATCAAGTGGTTGGTTTGGATTGGAGAGTTAGAAATTTTTATTTTATTTATTTTTATAATGAAGAGTTATGGAATAATTGAAAAGAAGGAGAGTATGAAAATATATTACAAAGTTAATATTTTAGTTTGGATTTAGAAAATAAAAGTCAAGAATTAAACTATTTGATTTAAATATTTGATGTTTTTTAAATAATAAATGATTCGTTTATTTTCATTTTTAATCTTCTTTTTTTAAATTGTTGAATTTAAAGAAATCAATAAAGGTTCTTGTCTTCATCCTTAGTCTTCTTAAACTATTAATTTAGAAAACAATGAATCATGAAGATCTTAAAGTGAACAAGTCAAGGTTTTGAATGAAATAACATCCACAACACTTCTAAGAGCTAAACATGTCAAAGAAGTGACTAAGTTATCCACTTCCTCCACCATATGAGGGTGCATAAAAAAAATTGATTAGTTATTTTTAGTTGTTATGTTTCATTTTGCTTTTCTTTAAACCAACTTCAACTTGACTTATTATTCTCTCTCCCTTAAAAGGGATTTGTTCTTCTACCTCCCTTCGCACTTCTCTTGAACTAACTTCAACATGATTGTGCATTTATTCTTCCAAAAGGACTTCAATATTTCCTCCTAATATTTTAAACATCCTTGAAATAATAATTATTTTGTTCTTGTTTGATACTCTTATTATATTGACCATTCTTTTGTTGAAAATTTATATTGTCAAGAAGGCATGTTAAGTGTTTTGGGGTACTTGAGGCACAATTTATTTGTTTTCACACTCCTTAATAAAGTGACCATACTCATGGCATTTGTTACATTTGAAGGGAAATCATTCATATTCAAGAACTTGCATATATGACCATCCATCTAGATTTAGTTCAATGGCTTTAATGAGACATTTCTCTAAATTGACTTCCATGCAAATTTGAGTTAATGAAAAATTGTCTGTAGTTCAGCCTATCATTAAAGTGGTCTAAATTGTTTCCAATGGTAATTAAAGAGTTTTCATCCCAGTAAATTAAAGGGAGATTGGGAAGTTCCACCCAAACATGTATTGCATTGGGTATATTTTCACAACTTCAATCCATTTTCCCTCATAAAATGCATGAGTCACTAATAAAAATCATATCGTTTTATTCCTTTATATTAATGAAGATCACATATAATCCTCTTCTACAAAACCAAATGCCCATTTTGCTCATCAATAGGGGCTTATAGTGGAGATTAATCCAATCACCCATGGTTTTAGATCTTTAACAAAGACTACGAACTTTCTAACTAAAAATTTCTTATAAAAAGCTAGAGCTTTTTTCCTTTGAGAGTCATAGCTGAAGTTAACTTAGGGTGTCATATTCAATTATTTTACAAAATAAAATTAGGGAGTTTAATTGTGGTCCAACTAGGAATAATTCTTGCTAGAACTTCAAAATTACAGAGATCAAATTCAAAAATAAATGAGTTACCTTCCAAAAAATCTAAAGGCATATCAAGACCAACACCCCCTAGACCTATAGTTGCAATGATTGTTGTCATGGGTGTTGCCATTAATAGTCAACCATGTGCTCATGACAATCCCTAACATCTTTTGATGTACCTATGTTGCATTGCCCTAACAAGTTTCCTATAAAAACATGTTTTTCTAGATTGAAGTTTTGTAGACTTCTATATTATATCATTTTTTACAAATCAATAAAGATTTTAAATTTAGATTATCCATTTATTTTTTATTATGGAAAACACTTTTGATTAGAGATATGAACTAGAAGGATTAAACCCATACATAGAAGTGAGAAAATCACCCTACTACAACCTAAAACAACATGAACGTCCAAGAGTCCTAACACTACAACAAGCCACAACACTACACACAGTGGGACCAAATTTATCAAAGCTATATGACAACAAAGAACAAGACCACCACCTATGGTGGTTTAAATCCATAAAGCTTTAGAGAGCTTTGTTTTGATTTAGCTTTACAATATTTTTTTGAATCAAACCCCATTTGGATATGATTAGGAAGGTCACCTAAACACAACAGGGGGATAGGGGTGGGGGAGTGGGGGGTAAATTGTTTTCCTTGCTAGAAGATAAATATTCAAAAGAAGGAATACAAATCATAGCCTCAACTAAACTATTATATATCTTTCTCAAAGAAGAATCATTTATTTATTAGATTTTTTATTATTAAATTATAAATATTTTTATGAAAACATTGTTTACTAAATTTTTTTACTATAATTTAATTACTTTTATAAAAAAATAAGTTTTATCATTATTTTTTATTAAAATTTAAATTTAGATTAAAAATCTTAACTTCAATTTTATACAACATTTTATTATAAACTAACTAAAACGGAATTAAGTTACTTGCAATAGACTAATTAAATCTCTAATTGCAGAATTTTTTTTCCACTAGAACTCCTCTAGTGCCATGGTATGTTCTATAAACCAGATAATATTCTGCATTTACTCTCTTAGATTGATCACTAAGGCAATCCATTTTTTACTCTTATCATCTATTTTTTAAAGATTTCTCATTCTTGTCATCTTCTCACTCAATTGGTAAACTGAAAAGATTCCTCCCCCATTAATCAAGCCCATCACCACATCAACCTAGAATTCTCTCAAGTGGGTCAAATTTCAAGAGATTCTTCTCTAAGACACGCACAAACAACATGTGCAGAGAGCTGTCTGGAAGCTCAGCCAAATGAGAGGTTATGTAGTTTCCCAATAAATTCTGCGTTGCCGGATCATTTTCTGATAAACAGAGTTGGTAAATCCAAGCAAGTTATGGAACTGATATTTTCTCCTCCTACTCTTTCCTTTATCTTCACAGCTTTTGCTGTGTCAGTTGGGATTCTCATCCTTGTGTTCAATTTGAAACGCAAACCATCTCATAGGCTTCCCCCAGGAAGTTTAGGTTTCCCTTTGATTGGAGAAACGTTGCAGTTCTTGTGGGCACTTCGATCAAATAAAGCCCAAGAGTTTTTCGATAAAAGGGTGAACAAATTCGGGCACGTTTTCAAGACTTCATTAATTGGGCATCCCACAGTAATAGTCTCAGGATCCTCTGGAAATCGCTTCATACTGTCAAATGAGAATAAGCTGTTGACAAATTCATGGCCCGCTTCTTTCCTGAAACTTATGGGGAAAGATTCTGTTTCTAGCAAAAGTGGTGAAGAGCACAGGATTCTGCGTAATGCTCTTTCAGGATCACTGGATCCCGTAGCATTGCAGAATTATTTGTCTCAAATTAATACAGTCATTCAAGATAAGATCAACAGACAATGGAAAGGAAAAGATGAAGTGAAAGTACTTCCTCTGGTGAGGCACCTTCTGTTTTCCATTTCAAGCAGCTTGTTTTTCGGCATAACTGACAAGCATGAACAGGAACATCTTGATAGGCTTTTCGACACTGTTCTTGCGGGAACTTTGTCTGTTCCAGTGAATTTTCCCGGAACGAGCTTTCACAAGGCGCTTAAGGCACGGTTGGAGGTGGATAAAATTCTATCTTCTGTAATAGAAAGGAGAAGAAGTGGTCTTAATTCAGGTAACCTGGATCTGCTCTCTGTTTTCTTAAACTTCAAAGATGAAAGAAGGAACCCACTAACAGACAAAGAGATCTTGGACAACATTTCATTGTTGCTTCATGCTGCATTTGGGAGCACCATTTCAACAATCACCATTATGCTTAAGCTCTTGTCCTCAAATCCAGAATGCTACCAAAAGATGTCCCAAGGTATGTATGCACACTCTCCATTAGCATCTCTCCTTGTTTAGTTGTCTTTAATACCATAAATGAGATCTTTGAGGAGGGTGCTGATGAATTAACTAAGGAAAAGTTGAGAGCCAAAATAATGGACTGCAATTAGACTCTCAAAAGTATTTGGTTCTGAGTTTCAAATTATTGATAGACCCACAATCGTTGGTAGGGATTGAAGTTTACGAATGCCCACAATTTGCAGGGACCCTGTGACCTGGAAATGGATGCCTTAAAACACCCACAAACAAATAAAAAATTGTCCTCTAACTGTGAGCTTCCTTTTAAGTTTCAAATTTATAATTCGAGCACACATACATATGGTGGTAATTTCAGATTTTATTGACAACCTCTGCTTTCAGCATAGTCTTATACTTTTTGTTGTTGGTATTACAGCTCAAGGAACACTAAAGTGGTTCAAATAACTGGTTAAGTGTATTTGAGTTAGAGTAGTATTGGGATGGTCGATCTCTTTGGAAGTTCATTCCCGTGAGCATCACCTAGATGCAATGAGCGTTAAGTGGACTATTCATTCTCATGAGAGCATCACCTAGATGCAATGAATGCTAAGTGGAATATTCTCATGGAGTCAAGATGTTTCATTCCTGTGAGCATCACCTAGATGCCATGAACGCTAAGTGGACTATTCATTCTCATGAGAGATGGATTCATGTGAACTGAAACTCGACGAATTTGACTCAAAAACTACACAGTTGAATCCTCATAGAAATATCATAACCTGATACACTGGAAAATACCTCTTATCAATCAGAATATATTTTTTTGAGTTTTTCTTATCTATCAGAATATATTTTTTTGAGTTTTTCTTGGAATAAATCTGCATAGTGCATAACCCAGTTATTTGAGCCAATTTATGCACTTGGTCAGGGTCTCTCCAGGACCTATTTGGCTGTACCCTGTTTTTACACTAGACATTTAAACTTTGATCTGGGGAGAAATCTTCAGACCAACGTTAAATCTAGCACCTGTGACGCTATAACATCTTGTTTATCAGTAAAGATTTAGTTCAATTTATTTTTATTACGTTGTGTAATCTGTTATCTGTGTAAAGCAGAGCAATTGGGGATAGCTTCCAGAAAAAAGGAGGGGGAAGAAATCACATGGAATGATTTTAGAGATATGAAATACACATGGCAAGTTGCTCAGGAGACTCTGCGGATGTTTCCTCCTGTGTTTGGAGGATTTCGCAAAGCCATAACAGATCTTCACTATGATGGTTATATAATTCCAAAAGGCTGGAAAGTAAGCTTTGCAAAACTGTATTATCGTATAAAGTTTCATTAATTTACTTCAGGTTGTAAAAACTTTCAGCTTAAGATTCAACATAATTTTAAATATATGTGGACAGCTATTATGGACGCCATATTCAACACAGACAAAGCAAGAATATTTCTTGGAGCCGGACAAATTCAGGCCTTCCAGATTTGACGAGGAAGGGGCAAATGTAGCCCCTTATACGTATGTACCCTTTGGAGGAGGCATTCGTGTATGTCCAGGATGTGATTTTGCCAAGATGGAGATTTTATTATTTGCCCATCACTTTGTCAAAGCTTTCAGTGGGTACTCTGCAATTGACCCAGACGAAAAGATATCGGGGGATCCATGTCCTCCACTTCCTGCCAAAGGATTTCCAATTAAGCTTTTTATTAGACAGTAGTAAAACAATAGATGTACATATGTAAGGGTGAAAACTGCATTCTCAATAGTTCTTTCTGTTTATTTTAGATTCATTTTGATTGTCTGTTTTGAATGTCAAGTTTTTTATGTAAGTGTTACTTTTTATTTTAGAAGTCAGTAAATTTCTGTTTGTAAATTTAACTTTTACATTTTAGAATCAAAATTGGATTTGTGGATATTTTATTATTTAATTCAGGTTGAATGTATGTTTTAATTATAGCTTTAATTTTGAAACTTTTAAATTTAAATTTGATTATGGGTTCAAGTCAATTTCTTTTGATTAATTGTTACTTTGTTAAATCAGTATGAAAGATTTCAATTTGTGTATTAGGGTGTTGTATAAAAAGACAAATCTTAATTCACTTTTAGGCATCCAATTAATCCAATGAATTCATGGTTTGTTAAAACATATCATTCAAACATAATCAAAGTAGGAATTTATAGTGATTTTGTTTTACTGCATGTGAGTTTTCACTAAGTCTCTTACTTTATGCAAACCACTAGAGCATTTGTGTATTAACAAATTGTCATTTGTTGTGGTGTCCCTGAATCGTACAATGCTAAACTTCCTCCCCCAAATAGAAGGCATATGAGGTAAGTTTCTCTTAAAGATTTCTTAGTTATTTTATAGTTAGCATAGATGATGGGCTCTTTTAGGTTTTATTGGGATTACCCTTTTGATCCTTGGCATCAATCCTAACATGGCTTTCTCCTCATGATGTTCAACACACACCCTAACTATTCAAGCAATTATTGATTGCATGATGCCACCTACAATTTGTGATTGATTGCTAAGATTTAGATTTTATTGGATCTTGGAAGATTCATGCACTAGAACATGGTAAGTGGCTCATGGATTTTGCAAGGAGAGCATGATGTTTCTAACTAGATATAGGTCAAGCTTCTAACCATTTTTGTGTGTCTTATATCCATTATTTGGACAACATCCAAGGATCTTCCAATGAATATCACACTTCTTGTACCATATGTCTCTCATCTCTCTCTTTTCTTAGGCTCTTTTATTATGGAAATGGAGTTTTCCCATTATATTTAAAGACAAGGCTCCACTCCTCTTGTAGATATCTTTCAATCATTCTCTACAATTATAGCTATATTTTTTTCTAGTGTAAAATGATTAGCCAATCACGAGTCTTTTGGTCCTTGATTAACAAAATATTAGTTTTAATATTTTGTTCTTCATACCTCACCCCATAGAGTGCTCCTTGTTTTGATTCTTTCAAGGCATACATATCTATTTTATTATTCCCCTAGAAGGAAGTGAATCGTCTTTCTATATTTGAATGGTCATTGGCCATAGATCCCAATTAAAATCATCATCATCATATATATATATATATTGATGAGATCATGTAATTTAAGTTGAAGAAACCTTGTCATAAGCATTTACATGTTTATCGATGATGATTGATTTTGTGTGTAAAGGAGGACTAGCTTGTCTCTTTGTTTGGCATCCCTTTGCCCGCCTATTTTATTTCACTTTTGTAACCTTTACTTCTCTTTTCTAAACCTTATTCTTCTCGTATCCCTTTTCCTTGCAAGCATTAGAATTAGCTTTTAGTTTATATATGACCCAATCTTTTATGTGTGTTTCTTGCATAGTTGAAAGATGTGTATGTGAAAATCCATGGCTATGTTGTCCCCCCATTTTAGGACTCCTGGCCTTCTCTTGTTTCACAAGCTATCCATTTGGAGTAGCCAATTATTTTATGACATGCTTGGTGAGACAACATTCTTCAATTTCTCACAAATATTTTATTAGTCTTCTTTGTTAACAAATTTTTGAATAGCTTTGCAATAGCTTGATATTTTGGGTGGAAATATTAATTCAGGTTGAATGTATGTTCTAATTATGCTTTAATTAAGAAACCTTTAAATTTAAATTTGATTATGGGTTCAAGTCAATTCCTTTTGATTAGTTGTTACTTTGTTAAATGAGTATGAAAGATTCAAATTTATGTATTAGGGTGTTGTATAAAAAGACAAATCTTAATTCACTTTTAGGAATCCAATCAATCCAGTGAATTCATGGTTTGTTAAAACATATCAT
This sequence comes from Sequoia sempervirens, assembly GCA_007258455.2. Lineage (NCBI taxonomy): Eukaryota > Viridiplantae > Streptophyta > Pinopsida > Cupressales > Cupressaceae > Sequoia > Sequoia sempervirens. The sequence goes on along the minus strand of VDFB02086081.1, from coordinate 117,743,847 downwards.
CCAAACATAATTAGAGTAGGAACTTGTAGTGATTTTTTTTACTACATGTGAATTTTCATTAAGTCTCCTACTTTATGCAAACCACAAGAATATTTGTGTATTAACAAATTATCATTTGTTGTTGTGTCTCTAAATCGTACAATGCTATACTTCCTCCCCCAAATAGGAGGCATGTGAGGTAAGTTTCTCTTAAATATTTCTTAGATATTTTAGAGTTAGCATAGATGATGGGCTCTTTTAGGTTTCATTGGGATTACCCTATTTATCCTTGGCATCAATCCTAACATGGCTTTCTCCTCATGATGTTCAACACACACCCTAACTATTCAAGCAACTGTGATTGCATGATGTCACCTAAAATTTGTGCTTGATTGCTAAGATTTAGATTTTATTTGATATTGTAGGATTCGTTCACTAGAACATAGTAAGTGGCTCATGGATCTTGTGAGGAAAGCATGATGTTTCTAACTAGCTATAGGTCAAGCTTCTAACCATTTTTGTGTGTCTTATATCCATTATTTGGACACCATGCAAGGATCATCCAATGAATATCACACTTCTTGTAGTATATACATCTCTCTTCTCTCACTTTTCTTAGGCTTTCTTATTATGGAAAGGGGGTTTTCCCAGTATATTTAGAGGAGTTGCTTCACTCCTCTTGTAGATATCTTTCAATCATTCTCTACAATTATAGCTATATTTTTTTCTAGTGTAAAATGATTAGCCAATCACTAGTCTTTCGGTCCTTGATTAATGAAATATTGTTTCAATATTTTTTTCTTCATACCTCACCCCATAGAGTGCTCCTTGTTTTGATTCTTTCAAGGCATATGAATCTATTTTCTTATGCCCCCTAGAAGGAAGTGAATCATCTTTCTATATTTGAATGGCCATTGGCCATAGATCCCAATTAATATCGTCATCATCATTATATATATATATATATATATATATATATATATATATATATATATATATATATATATATATATATATATATATATATAAGATCATGTAATTTAAGTTGAAGAAACCTTGTCATAAGCATTTACATGTTTATGGATGAGGATTTATTTTGTGTGTAAAGGAGGGCTAGCTTGTCTCTTTGTTTGGAATCCCTTTGCCCACATGTTTCATTTCATGTCTCTAACCTTTAATTCTCTTTTCTAAACCTTATCCTTCTCCTATCCCTTTTTCTTGCAAGCATTAGAATTAGCTTTTATTTTATATATGACTTGATCTTTTATGGATGTTTCTTGCACAATTGAAAGATGTGTGTGTGTGTGTGTGTGTGAATATCCATGACTATGTTTTCCCCCCATTCTAGGGCTCTTAGCCTCCTCTTATGTCACAAGCTATCCATTTGGAGTAGCCAATTATTTTATTCAATGCACTTGGTGAGACATCATTCTTTAATTTCTCATAAATATTTTATTAGAGTCTTCTTTGTTAAAATTTTTTGGAATAGCTTTGCAATAGCTTGATATTTTGGGTGGAAATATTAAGGAATCTACATTTAGAAGCAAAATTTGACACCTATTGCACTCATACAATGGTTTCTTGGTGGAGAAATCATGGTCATCTTCTTTATGTGAGACCCACCTCCTAGTGTTAGAGATTTATGTGACTAATGTTGATTATTTTGTGATCCTCGTCGATGGTTTTGATATGAGTTATTTTTTTTATCATGGATCTTTGATTTTGGTATACCTTGATCTCATGATATATGCTTTATATACAGGTACATATTGTCATTGAATATTGTTTTGTGATATTAGTTGAATGATTGAACTAACTTGATGATTTTACTCCTTGTTATTGTATGAGTAGTTAATTCTATGGCTTGATGGATTGTAGTGCATTTCACATGTGGTGAATTTATGTTCATTTAACTTAGAAGGTGATTTAATTGATGAATGTGATTTTAGCATTATGAGAATGAAATTATACATTTAAGATGTTTAAATTTGAAATGTTAATGTAGATAAAGTATTATATTAATACTTTGTACTTTGGCTATGATTATTGATGATGAACTAACCATTGAGATCTAGTGTGCAGGTTAGTCCATGGCTAGTGGAGCCAAAGAAATTTTGTGGTGACATATTGTGAATTACTTGTGAAGCTGACCTAACCTATTTGGAGAGGTTAAGGTCATTTATATTGTACAATCTTCCTTATGATCTATGAATTTATTTTGTAAATGTAAAAATTATGTTGTATTGTGGGGGTGGTTGGTGTTGTTGCCTTGTGTCTGAAATTTGTATGGAGGGGTCATGAGAGGGTAGTGTTCCTTTGTGTGCCAAACTTAATCCAATCTTAATTTCAAGGTTTAAAGTTACTTTAACACATCAAATTTATGTTCTTGATGATTTTTCATGGTCCTAAGTCATACGACTTGAACCTAACTTATCATTTTTGTGAACTTAAAACTTATTTTATTGAATTATGAACCCTTTTTTGGAGCCCTTTTACACAGTGACAAGATTAAAATCTTCTTTGGTCAAAGATGCTAAAAAGCATGCCTAATAAGCCTTCACACTAGAAGTGTGTAAGGTTGAGGTAGTGGAAAAGAGGATCAATTGTGGAAGTGACACTTGTCACCTTCACAATTGAAGATGAAAGGATTAAGGTTCCATTTTTTTTGGAGTTTTCTCTTTTGTGTAGGAAATTTTCGGGGAATGATTTGTTCTAGTTTCTTTTTTAAAATGGGTGTTGGTGTTGAAAAGGGTGCTACTATGAAGAAAATCTTGGGGATTGCTTGAGGACTTCTCTTCAACTTTCTTGTCAAATTTGAAGGATAACTAGGTTGGTTCCTTATTCCTTGTGTTGTTTATGGAAATATTTGCATATATGTTGTGGTGAAATTTGCATGTTGGTTTGTTGTAATTACTGTTTATGTGGTTGTTTTCCTTGTTGTAGTAAGGATATGTTTTCTCATTTTGGTGATCATATTCCTTGTGTGGGGTTTGAGAAAGAGAGATTTCCTTGAGGAGAGGAAATTGAGGGTTAAGACTACCATTATATATATTTCAATTAAATCTATGACATATTGTGTGTGTGGAAAATTTGGCTATGGAGTTATAATTTTGTAGACTTTTATGTGGATATTTTTTGAGAAAAGGTGGACGGATATATATATATGTTTATATTTTGATTGATACCCCTCAGGTAGATGTCCTTTCTCCCCCTCTATGAGGTTCTTAGAGGAGGACTTTTGTGTAGTTTTATTTGACTATTGAGAAAACTATGTATGACTACCTTATTTTTGTGCTATTGTGGGTGTATATTTTTGTATTAAAATTGTTGTGTGTGTATTTTGTATTGAAATTACTTTGAGTTTGTTCATCGGGGGAAGGTAGTATTGTAGCTATGAATTGGTGGTGTAAAATTCTCCCTGTCACCATGAGTTTCCCCAAGCTTGGGGGTGGGTAGTTTGCTACCCTAGGTTGGGAGGAGAGCATTCACTAGTCATTCGGAAGAGATTATCTATTATTTTTCCTTATGCAAGGTCTTATAGATTAGGTAGAAAGAAAAATATAGGCTAAGAAGGGCAACCTAGTGGTGTACTGCAAATTTTATTTCAAAAAAATTGGAAGGAATTGTTACAAAGAATGCAAGTTAAATATAAATAATTCTTTGAAGTACTAAAAAAATTTATATCCATCATATAATGCCAATATTGTAACAACAATATTTCTTTATTCTATTATGAAAATTCCTCTCAACATCTTATAAATAATGCATAGGCAATGTAATATAATAATATGCTCCCTTTAGGATTAATATTGAGTTGTATGATGTCACCTTATAGAAAAGCATTATAAAAGAGTTGCATGCTATTACATAAATTTTGAAAGTGAAATGAAGGGAAAATGGGGAATGAATTCAACCAATGTGGAATAATGAAATGGCCTAGGATTTAAACACCCCTCTCCCCAATTTCATTAGAAAGAGAGAAGATCATAAAGGGGTAGGATTGACTTTCAACCTTGAGGTGAGTCTACCCTATTTTGGACCTTGGATCTCTTCTTTCTTATGACAAAAATGACTAATTTTAAATGTTTTAAAATTATTTAAAGTGCATTAACTAAGTGAATTATATGACCTAACACTTGAAATGTAGAATTGATAGTGTGCACTTGTGATAAAAACTGGGTTTCATGGCCTGTAACAGGACCATTTTTCCCTAGGGTGAATGGGTCCTAGGTAGGGTGACCAAAATTAATGTTGTAGTCCTCTAATCCTAGATCTTAGCTTTTGATTTCTCTAGGTTTGACTGTCAGAAAGCCAGAAATAAAATCTATAGGTGAGTTTTCGTAGCTTGACAACAATGATGACATCTTACACAACTTTACAAAATTTCTCCTTCGATCAAATTTTAGTCCTTGTTCATGTGTAAATTTGCACATACAAAGAGAGAAGGGAAAAAAAATGTTTTTAGGTGAATGGGGGTTTGCCTTAGTCAAACCCCATGTTTGTTAAGTAAACCTTGATAATGAAATAATGACAAAACAAAGGAATTGATGAACAAAGCTTGTTATAGCTCACAAAACCTTTAATGGTTGCCCTTAGAGGACTGAAGTCAAACACATCACTCTAAGGCTTGGATCTTGCATGAATTGGCTTGACTGATTGATGCTTGAATGCTTGAAACCTACATCACATTGTTAGCTCCAAAACATGATATGAACACACATAAACTTTGACATGATGATAGGATATTGATTATTGCTATAGATGACTAATAAATCTGCTCTTCTTCAATGCTCTTGACAATAATATTTGCTAATATCATTGTAAGCAGAATGTAATGTTTGATCTTTATGATCTCCTTTTCTTAAACTATAATGAATACAAAAAAACTTTTTAAATAAATATATCTAATTTAATAAATTAAATTTAAATTTTATTTGAAAAAAAAAATGCATTATGGCTCAGATTCAATTTCCACAACAAACTGAATTTTGTTTGAAAAATGAAGATTGATGGTGTGACTGTTCTGTGCGAGTCGAGCTAGGGCGCCTGTGCCCTAGCTCAATTTTCTGCTTTTCTCGTTTGTCGCAGTGGGGAGGGTGTGTTCTTGTTGTTTTGGGTTTCTTTCTGGTTGCCTGTGGGCATTTTCCCTTCCTTCTTGGTGGCTCATGGTCTCTGCCAGAATTCTTTTGGGGTCGCTGGTTTAGGGCCAGCGACGGCGGATCTCTTGGCTGGTGTGCGTGGCTTTTCCGTAGTGTGGGTGCTGCTGGGTTGGCAGAAGGCTTCTCATTGCTATCTTCTCTCGTCTGGGGCTGCATGTGTGGCGGTAGTGGCGAGGTGTGGGGTGGTGCAGTGTGGTTGAGATTTGGGGCTACGAGTGGGGCTTTGTGGTGCCGCAGTGTGGGGTGTGGTGGAGTGGTGGGGTCTGAGTTTGGAGCTTGTGTGGGGTGGTGTTGTGGGGTTTTTGTGGGGGCCCCTCCTTGGTGGGTGCGTGTGGGGGCTTTCCCTCGAGTGGGAGCTTTTGCTCCTGTGTTCGTTGGGAACTTGGTCCTCCGCCGGTGTTTCTTTTCTTTTCTCAATGGAGTCTGGGGAGCCTTCGAGGGAGGGACCTAAGTTGGATTTTTGATCCGCTCTTGGTTCGCAACCCTTGCCTTTAGGGTCTCGTCTTCATGATAATATTTTATTTTCTCAGAATACGGAAAAGAATGAGGTGGGTTCGTCAGGAGGGTTTCATGTTCCAAAGATTAATGGTTGCCTTGAAAGGTGCAAAGAGAGGCTGAATGTTGTGATCCTGATGGAGATGCTCACGGATGATATTGAGTACTACTCAAGACATTCGTTGTATTGTAAATTTTTGGGTTTGAAGATTTCGTTGCAATTTTTGGAGACCTAGGCCCGAAGGACTTGGATGCCAATAGGAGAGATGGAGATTCGGCTCCTCGCTAATAACTATTTCATGGTCACGTTTGACTGCATGGCAGATAGGATCAAGGTTTTTGAAGGAGGCCCTTATTTTTACAACCAGGTGGGCTTGTTTATCAAGCCATGGCATGCAAAATTCAATCTGGCTGAGGAGATTCCTAGTTGGGTTCCAGTTTGGGTTAGATTGCTGAGGCTACTGGTTGAGTGTTGGCGGGAGGATGTTCTACATTTACTAGCCTTAATGTTCTATAAACCTATTGGTTCTTCACAGCAGACACAGTTCAAAAAGGTAATGACATTTGCCCGATTCTGCGTGGAAATTGATTTAAGTAAACCCTTGCCAGATTCTTTAGAAGTGTGTGCAGGTTCTTACTCATGGGTTCAACAACTTGATTATGAGACCTTACCTTTTAGATGTCGGTTGTGTCATGAGTATGGACACTTACTGCGTAGATGCCCAAGGGCCAAGCCTTTGGAGACTAATTCTTCTTTGCCACCTAGGAATCCTTCTGGGTTGGATAAGGGTAAAGGTCCTATTCAGGGTGGTGGTCCCAGGGAGGATGGCTTTCTTCCTGTCAGACCTCGGAATATAAATAAGGGGTTTAAAAGGTCTCTGAAAGAGAGGCAAGATGAGGATTCTTTAAATAGATTTGAGGTGTTGGAGGGTCTTAGCCAGCAAGAAGTGAATCCAGGGTTGGTTGATTTGGATCAGGGTAGGATGGATGCTAAGCAGTAAGGGCAGTTGGTGGAGCTGGAAATGGAAAACCATCAGGTGGGAGTGGATTCGGATGTTCAGGGTGCTGAGCTAGGAGGGGGAGGCTTTGGTCAAGAGGGGATCAGCCTTGGGATCTCCCTTGCCCCTCAGGTGGTGGGAACCTTGCAGATGGAATCAGACTTAAGGATAGAGGCTCAAAGAGAATCAAGTAGCATGGTGGTGAAAGACAGGGTGGCTGGGTCTATCCCTGAGCAAAAAGCTGGTTCGGTGGGGGGAAAAAGCAATAAGACGTCTCCTCAATTAGGCATCCTTCAAAAATATTTTAAGAAAGGAGGAGTGGAGAAAGGTTCTAAGTTGGGAAGGAAGAAGGACTTGGAGAAGATTAAGATGATTGGGGAAAATTTGGTGGAATCAGGGTCAGTTAAGACTCTGGACTCGCACTTCACTAGCCCTTTGAAATGATTGTCCTATCCTGGAATGTTAGGGGCTTGAACAGTGGCCCTCGACAAAAAGCTGTTCAAATTTTGGTTAGATGTCAGTGTCCTGATATTCTCTTTTTACAGGAGACAAAGCTTTATGTGGATGGTATGATGGGAATTATGCCTAAGCTTTGGATGAATGGTGACTGTCAGTGCATTGGTGCTCTGGGGGCCTCTGGTGGGGTTGCTTGCTTATGGAACCCTCAGAAGATTTTCCCCTTTTGGTGGTTTCCATTCAAGTCCTCTATCTCTATGGTGGCATCTTGTTATGAATCGGGGGAAGTGGTTCTTTTTTCCAACATTTATGCGCCTGTGGATTTGTAGGGCAAGTAGCTTTTGTGGTCAGATATTTGGTATGTGCGAAGTATGAACCCTTACCTGCCATGGATTATTGGGGGTGATTTCAATGCTATCACTGAGATTGCTAAGAAGCGGGGGGGTACCATGAGATTGGAGGCTTCTGCTTTCCTCTTTCAGGATAATATTTCTGCTTTGAATCTTGTTGATATCAGGCCAGGTAATGGCCACTTTACCTGGAATAATCGATGCTCTAGTGAAAATGGAATTATAGAGTGGCTGGATCGGTTTATGGTTTCTTGCTTTTGGGTGGGTGATAGGTGGGTTACTTGCTCAGAGATTTTGGACTGGAGGAGTTTGGACCATTGGCCCATTAAGCTTTCTATCAGCTTGGTTGGGTGGACCCACAAGCCCTCTTTCAAATTCCAGCTTATGTGGCTACGGGATCCTGTTCTCCATGATTATGTTGCTCAGTGGTGGCAGGAGGGAAGACCTTCTTTTGGTACGGCAATGTATGTTTTTACTAAGCTTCCTCAGTTTGTTAAATATAAGATTAAACATTGGAATAAGCAATGTTTTGGGAATATTTTTAAGGCCAAGTCTGATGCACAAGGTAAGCTGGATGGTATTACGAGGTTGATGAGGGAGAAAGGGGTGTCTGAGGCTCTGTTGCAGGAGGAATCTAGGGCTTTGAAAGCTCTAGATGAATGGGAATTACGGGAGGAGATCTTTTGGAAAAAAAAATATCGGATTGACTGGCTTTAGGAGGGGGATAAAAAATTTTCCTTTTTCTTCAATTCTGTGAAGGCTCCGAGGCATGGTAACTCTATTCCTCTTTTGATTTTGGATGGGGGAGAGAGTTTGAATTCTTTTCAGAGTATCTCTGATGAGGCCATCCATTATTTTTCTACCCTTTTTAGAGAGGATTTGCAAGGGAGTGTGGTGGGGGAGGCACAGGTCCTTTCTTGCATCCCTCATTTGGTGTCTCAGGAGATGAGAAAGGATCTTATGGGGGAGATCACTCTTGAAGAATTAGAGGGGATGGTGTTTCAAATGAAGGAAAAGCTCCTGGCCCTGATGGTTTTCCGGTTGAATTCTTCCAAGAGTTTTGGGAGATCATCAAGTTGGATTTATTGGAAGTGGTCAAGGAGTCGCAGCAGAATAAGCAAATGTTAAAGGCTCTGAATTCCACTTTCTTGGCTCTTATTCCAAAGTGTGATGGCGCGGATAGGCTGAGCCGCTTCTGGCCTATATCCTTGTGCAATGTGGTGTATAAGATTATCTCGAAGCTAATTGCGAATACGCTGAAAAAGTGGTTGCCACTACTCATTTTTGAGGAGCAAAGTGGTTTTGTGGAAGGCAGGCAGATTCTGGATGCTATTGTTTTGGCTACTAAGACCATCCATTCTATGGCTAACTCTAGGGCTAAGGCTATGTTTATCAAGTTGGACATGGAAAAGGCGTATGATAGAGTCTGATGGTCTTTTCTTCAAAGGATCCTAGCTACTTTCAGTTTTGGGGATGATTGGATCCAATGGGTCATGAGTTGCATCACGTCTGTGTCTTTCTCTGTGTTAACTAATAGGATGCACTCGAAGTTGTTTGAGGCATCGCGTGGGATAAGACAAGGTGATCCTCTTTCCCCTTACCTTTTCATTTTGTTTGTGGAAGGCTTGGGGCGCCTTCTGAGGAGTCAGGTGGAGTTGGGGCTTATTCAGGGGTGGCAATGGGGTGGTGATTTACCTCCTTCATCCCACTTGCAGTTTGTGGATGATACTGCCTTGATGGGGGTGGCTACTATTAGGGAGGCTTCTAATATTCGTCAGGTGTTGGATATGTATCTTGAGGCTTCAGGTCAAGCAATCAGTGAAGATAAGTCTTCCATTTATTTCTTTAATACTCTGAATCCTATTCAGAGGTGAATTGCTCAAATTCTTCATTTTCAAATAGGGACCCTTCCTATGTCTTACCTTGGGGTTCCTATCTCAGTGGGCAGATTATCGAGGGAGTCATGGCAGCCTATTCTGGATAAATTTCAGTTGAAGGTTACCCATTGGACCAATCGTTGGTTGTCCTTTGTTGGGGGGGTTCAATTGCTGAAGTCTGTGGTCCAGGCTCTCCCTATTTATCGGTGTATGCTTCAGGTGGCTCCGATGGGTTTTGTTTCTGAGTTGGACTCTTTGGCAAGACAATTTTTATGGGTTGGTAGTGTGATGACTTCCAAGTGGAGTTTGGTTAAGTGGGATATAGTTTGTTTCCCTAAACAGCTTGGGGGTTTGGGGTTGAGACATTCCTCTCTAGCTGGGACTACGTTGGCGGCGAAGCTTTATTGGAGATGGTGCACTGAGAAGGATAGGATTTGGGCTAGGATTTTGTCCTATAAGTACTTTCAGGGTATTCCTAGAGATGATATTCCTCGCTATCCCCTGTTAGGTAAGGGCTCAGCAGTTTGGGCTACCCTCAAGAAGCGAGCGGTGCTTATCAAGGATGGTTTATTTTGGATTTGTAGGAGGGGGACGGAGGTTCAATTCTGGTATGATTCCTGGGATGGGTACCCTCCCATCCTATCTCAATTCCCTGAATTGATGGCTTTGAGTAGGAGTTTTGAGGATGCTGGTTGGACGCGGGTAAGTGATTTTAAGGTGATTTCTTACCAGGGTCAACTTGTGAGTTCTAGATGGAGGACTCCTGAGGAGTGGCCGATTATGGGCATGGAGGAGGATTGTAGGATTCTACATAGTATTCTTTCGAGCAAACAATGTAATCCTTTAAGGGACAAGGATATTCTTGCTTGGTCTCCTAATCCAAAGGGGCACTACACAGTTGCTTCTGGATATCGGAGGTTATTGTCTCAAAGGTTTGAGGGGGAGGATGTTCCTTGGTGGAAGAAGGTTTGGAATAAGTTTTCTTGGCCGAAGTGTAATTGCTTTGCCTAGATTTTGGCTTGGAATAAGTGCCTGACTTGGGACAAGATTCAGAGGCATGGCTTTCAGGGACCGTCCATGTGTGTGATGTGTGGGAAAGGTGAGGAAAACTCTTCGCACCTTTTCTTCCACTATCCTTTCTCCCTACAGCTCTGGCATTTCTAGTGGAGTGTTTGGGAAAATCCTTGCATTCATGCTTCCTCTTTAGTTGAGTTCTGGAATAGCTTGGGCAGGCCTCCTTCGAGGGCTTCTTTTTTGCAGGATGTGTGGCTGGTAGGCCCAATTTTTTTGTTGTGGCAGATTTGGCTTGAAAGGAATAGGAGGATTTTTTGTGGTGAATTGTTGCAAGTTCAGCAAGTGTGGTGCAGAATTCTTGGGATGATCCAAGAGACTATCCATGCCAAAGGGGAGGTGGAGCTGCCATTGGATAAGAAGGATGTTGAGGTGGTGGCCCGCTTGAGTATCCAGGAGTTTTCCCTGTTGGCCTCTTGTGGGCGGAAGGGTAGTCGAGTGAGGCAGTGGGTCCAGAGGCAAGGGCCCTGGGTGCCTCCCCCTGTGGGAACCTTGAAGGTTAATACTGATGGTTCTTCTAGGGGTAATCTTGGGCCAGCTAGTGTTGGAGGGGTTGGGCAGGATTCCTCGGGATCGGTGGTGTTCCTTTTTTCCATTCATATGGGGACACAAACTATTAATTTTATGAAAGGTTGGGCAATTCTTTATGCTTTGAGGAAAGCCTACGAGCTAAGGTGTCGTAGGGTTATTTGTGAATCTGATTCTCAGGTTCTGATTAACTTACTTAATCAAGGGAGGAGTTTGGATGTGAATTGGCAGTTGGCGATTCTGGTTCAGCAGATTTTGCAGATTGGATCTCTTATGGAGAGAGTGTCTTTTGTCCATATTCCGCGGGAATGGAATAGGACGGCTGACTGTTTGGCCAAATGGGCTTCAGAGCATCTTGTGGATTGGAAGATTGATGATTGGGATCAAATCCCTTCTAAGCTTAGCTCGAATTTGGGGAGGGTTCTTGCTGAGGATACTAGGGGTGTTGAATGATTGGGTTCTGGCTCTTGTTGGCGTTTTATGTTCTTTCTGGGCTTTTTCCCTTGGCTTGGCTGTAGTTTTGGTTTCTGATATTCAATAAAAATTTTACCCCTTTTTTATTAATATATATATATATTTTATTTTAATTTAATTTTAAATTCAAGGTTTGTTAATAATATATTTTAGTTATTTGAAGAAGTTAGGATCTTTCACCAAAATATAACAAATTTATAAATATATATGATACATATTCATTTCAAAGACTTTGTAATGTATTTATCATTAAAAATATTAGAGAAAATATTTAATTGGAACCATTAGTTGCATTTATTCAATTAACATATAAGTGTAACTATACCTTTTGTATATAATCATAATTATGGAGATAAAACAATGATCTAAAATATCATCTTAAAATTTAATTCACTTAAATCCCAAATGCTAACTCTAGTTCTAACCCTAATTTTTATCCTAATCTTAATTTTCACTCCTAAAATAATTATAATGCTTTTAAAATGATAATATTTAGAGTTATAATTATAATTTAATTACTAATTATAAAATTAAGGTCATAGTTAATTACTTAAATTATAATAACATTACTTAATAATTATTTAGTTAAAAAAATAGTATTAGAATTATAATATAATTGATTCAAACATTTATTGTTATTTTATACTTATTTTAAATTTCAAAATAATATTAATGAATTAACACTCTGTTTTATATATTAACTCTAAAACTAAATAATTATATAATAGAATAATCTATATAGCTTTAGTTCCAATTAAAAAATAAAATCTTACTTTAATTCATTTTATGCATTATAATTAATTAAAATCCACATTCTAATTTAATTAAAAATTATATAATTATAATTGTAGCTTAATTTATATAATCATAATTATAATAATAAACATAATCCTAACTTAATACTTAATTTTTATTTGAAATTACTAATTTTAGTAATTAAAATAATTAATTATAAATTATGAATTGTCATATATAATTTAATAAAAAATTAAAATTATAAAATATTATAAATAATAAATTCAACTATTAAATAATTAAAATATTAATTTTCATTTATAATTTAATAAAAATTATAAATTATAAAATATTAATAATAATTACAATATGTAAATATTAGTAATTTAAATTCAACTTGTAAACATTAAATAAGTAAAAAATAGTTTTAGATTTTAATTTCAACTTTTAACATTTATATTATAAGATTATAAAATAATTATATTTATGACTTACAATAAAGATTGTATTTTGAATAATTTAAATTTTAAAATTAATTTTTTATTTTTTTATTTTTTTAAATAGTAATTATATGATTTTTATAAAATAAAAAATAGTTTAATACTATTATAAATAAGAAATAATATAATATTTTAAATTTAAATTATTTAAATTTGTATGTTAAAATAATATATTTAAAATACCATATAAAATAATATAAAAATTTCAAAAACAAAATCAAAAGTGGAGAAAAAATATCTCAAAAATGTCTTGAAAACTTTTAAAATTGAGAAAATCTCTTTCATCACTTAACTTTTTTAACCAATGAGATTGAGGGAAAAAAAAGAACATTTGAAAAGTTAATAAACTTATATTTTACTTTAAGAAAATTTAAATATAATGTATCAAAAACAATAATGAATTTTGACTCAACTTAAAGCATTTAATCACTAGTTAAAAACTACCCTCACTATAGTTTCATGGTAAGAAATAAAAATACTAGTAATAATATATACTTAAAGTTAGTCCCTCAAATTACCACAAAGATATATCAATTTTTTTTTTAAATAATCACAAGTTTTTACAAAGGTAGGCTCTCTAATAAATAAAGATATAGCCTTAAAATAAATATTTATGATTTCAAGGAAAATATTTAAGAACTCTTCAAAAAGTAGGCTCAGTAATAAATGAAGTTACAACCTTCTAATAGATGTTTATGATTTATAGTGATTTTTTTTTAAATTATTTCATAGGAATAGTATCTTCAATTAAATTTTATTGTACAAAGATATTTTGGTTTTATAATTGAGTGGGTGAGAAATAATTAAATGTCCTTTCACCTTCAAATAATTTTAAAAAAATTTAGTAAGTTTGTGAAGTTATCAATTCTCAAATACACTATATTTATTGTATAATAAAAATTTATGTTGAATTATTGTAGAGTAAAATATCACTACTCAATTTAATCAAAGTGCATCATTAGTTATTATTATAATTAGCCACACAAATTAACTACAAATATATATCAAATAAAAAAATTCAAACCACTCTCAAAATTGCACTCTCTAATTAAATAGGTGTAGCTTTGAAGATATGTATTTATGATTCCACAAAAAAAAATCATTATCCTTAAGATACTTTGACTTTCCATAATAATTAGATACAATTAACTTTTCATATTTAAATAATATTAGTAAGGTTGTGAAGTTTGTGAGGTTATTCAATCTAAATTAACTTCTATATGATTTGTTTCCATTTAATTAGCCTACATTAATTTCTTAGGAAAGTGTATATTTCATTACAATTATATATGGAGACCTTTAGAATGTTCATATATATATATATTAAGACACCAATAAAAAATTTAAACAATTTAAAAATTTATAAACAAATTGTTTGAGTGAAAGTTAAGAATAAAAAAATATATTTTATTGAAAATTCAAAATAAATCATATCCTTTTTAATTATAATTTTTTTAATGTAACTTAAAATACTAATCTTAAGTAATAGCCACACAATTACATAACGGTGAATTTTCCGTCAGTAAATTGCTGGCAATGAATTTGCGTATGCCCTGTTTCCATTACCTAAAATTATAAAGAACTTGATAGCAATAAAGTCTAATGCTGTGAAGAAATTTTTTAATTAAAAGAAAAAACAAAATCTACCAGTACCCAACATCAAAATGCACAAGATCAGATTGTGGATAATTAACTTCCATCAACAAATCCATCACAATCTTTGGAGCACACATTATGTGCTTTTATAAGAGAAGAAGATTTCAGCAAGAACTTAAAGAAGATAAAACTTTCAAAAATGTCTCACTGAAATCATGTCCAGGCTAATCATTCAGCCTCTAAATCTTTTCATTTTGGCTGTAACTCTTCCTGCTGTAACTCTTCTTGCTGTAGCTCTTCTAAAGCGCCATTCATGTCATTGAGGGCCTGAACTTGATCCAGCTCATCTCCAAACCTTACAAACCAAACCGTCTTGAAAACCCTGTAACCCTATCCATGACAACCTCAGTTCCCTTAACAGATCCATATTTAGCAGAAAATGTTCGTTTCAAAATATATGGGGTAACAACAGGTGACAAAGCCCCGACATAAATGTCGAAGGTTGGTCCCATTTTTATATTGCCAAAACTTGCCCAATCAAGGCTGAAAAGCATCTCGGTATCTGGAAGCTCATCAACTGCACGGTGAGCTTGCAGAACCCTCGCAGCTGCATCATGGCTCTTGAACTCCAAGAACCCATACCTCTTGGATTCTCCCTTCTTATTTCTTATAACCCTAATAGATACGAAATCATTATTAAATGCATAATAGCTACGAAGAAACTTTTCATCCATCCTATACTCCAGATCTCCAACCCACAGAATTCTGCTTTCAGATGAAGCGCCTTTGACTGATGACCCTTCACATACTGCTTCTTCACCCTGTGCTTCCATAGTTTTCTAAGCTGAAAGCCCTTTCAATCTGCTGTTCGATTGCTTCAGTTATAGTAGCCAAAGAACTTATAAATTCAGACCAACACTTTACAAAGGAATGCTTCTCTTTGGAAGTAACTATTTATCATAAAATAAAATCCTCGGATTTCCAATCAAATAATTGCAGCCACAGGTAGTATGATTTCCAGCGAGAAAATTCAGAATTCAAGATCCTCCTCCTTTTCTTGTTCAGAATTCAAAATCCTCCTCCTTTTCTTGTTCGGAAGAGGCTTTTCAAACATGGGATACTGATAAGTGAGAAATAATAAAATTTATCGGTATTTAAAGAAAGGGTTGTTGAGTTTTCTTGATAGGCTGACTTTCAAATATTATATGTTTTATTTCTTGTGTACATAAAGTTCATCTTTAATTATTTAGCCCTCAGCTTGATAAAAGTTCAACATTAATTACACGTGGCTAAAGTTAGTTTCTCACATTATTACAAAGATGTATCAAATTAAAAAAAAAAATTGACATCCTTCACAAAAGTTCGTTCTTTAATAAAAAATATTAATCAGGTTGTTAAGTCTATTAGGTTAGCCGGACTTTCAAATAAATTAGGTTTCTTTATATAATTAAAATTCATCTTTAACAATTTTGGTAGTATTTGGTTTTGGATTCATGCAGAAATCCACTGCATTTTAAATATCTACATTGAGAAGGATGTAAACTTTTGATTATTTAATATAAA
The DNA here is from genome assembly GCA_007258455.2 of Sequoia sempervirens. Classification (NCBI taxonomy): domain Eukaryota; kingdom Viridiplantae; phylum Streptophyta; class Pinopsida; order Cupressales; family Cupressaceae; genus Sequoia; species Sequoia sempervirens. The sequence continues at coordinate 117,728,066 of VDFB02086081.1, read as the reverse complement.
TGTGATCTTTATGTAATAAAAAAAATCATCTTTAACAAACTCTAAATAAACAAGAACTGCAATGCAGCGAAGTTCCTGCCAAAAAGTTATAGAATAATTATGTTTTAATTAGTTGTGTTTGATAAGTTTTAGCAGCAATGTTGATAAAACAAATAAATAAATAATCAATTAATCAATGAAACTGCATCTAGAGGTGGTGATCAAATAATAAACCAAATCAAAAGGAATAAAAGATGCCTCATACCCCATATGTATGACTCTCGTGGTAAGATTTGTGCCACTAGGATACAAATCACAAATATTATTCAATTGGTTAACAACGACAATAATTTTAGACACAAATGCGGTCGGATTTGCATTACAATTAATAGTCTATTGGTTATCATCAAAAATAATTTTGGACACATCCAATAGAACATGCCTATCTAAGCTATAAAAGGATGTTTTAGATGCAAATCTACTAATTGGTGTTGGTTCATGAATAGATGTTGTTTTCTGAAAAGAAAGACTACCAAAACTTTCTACAAATTTCCTGTTGAAAGCTAAGAGTGGTTGCATAAGATCTTAATGTTCAGATAAATCAGTTCAAAAGCTTATATGGCTTTGATGGTAACTGAAATATTTTGGAGTGAGTATTCGTTGAAATGGTTTGAAGATTGATTGCATTTACTAATACTTTGTGAGCTTGGTTTGATTTGTGATCTTAGAGTTAGTAATCTTTGAGTTGAAACTATTGTTAGTTAGAAGCCCCTCTCTATGATGACTAGCAAAAAACAATGTTTGGAATTATCACCTAGTTGTGTGCTATTCAAAGCCTTGAATAATCTACTTCAACTCATTCAATGGAATTGCAAGGATTGTGGTCTTGCCATGCATTTGTCTTTGGAGAACCTAAAGGGTTACCACTGCAATGTATACAGGATTATGTGATTCAACCAATGCTAGAGAATGTAACCATAATATCCACCCTTATTGGTACTCTTTCCTCTAAAAGATAAAAATAGAAAAAAAAACATCTAAGACCTATTTCAAGTAGTGTCATTCAATTGAGCATAGGTCCTTACTCTTCACCAATTCACTTGGTTCAAAAAAATATGGGCCTTGGGAAAACTTTGTATTTATCTTCAAGAGCTGAATAAAATTACTCTCAAGGACAAATTTCCTATTACAATGGTTGATGAGCTCTTGAATGAACTACATGGCACCCGCTTCCTCTCTGCTTCTTCTCCAAGCTTGCTTTATGATTGGAATATTATTAGATCTGTGTTAGAAGGACATTCCTAAGATGACTTTTAGAACTCATGATGACCATTATGAATTTCTTGTCATGCCATTCAACCTCATTATAGCTCTATCAACATTTGAAAGCTTGTTGAATGAGGTTTTTAAGTCATTTCTCAAAGAACTGATCTATCTTCTTTGATGATATCCTTGTGTATATTGTGAAATGTTCCACTACTACCCTAGTTTTTGATGTAGGGTTTTGGTGTAAATATAAGTGATAAGTCAAAAAAATTAGAGATGTTCATGCATAGATCATACTATTGTCACAAACCCCCATGTGATTAAATGAACAAATCAGAGTAAACAAAATCCCTTCTACTATGTCATTCAATGAATGTTTTTATGAGTTTCCAGGTTGTTGGGACAAGTTTTGAGGGTATATACTTGAAGCTTTACTATCATATATTATGGATGGATGAAGAAGTGGATATATATAGTTAAGTTATTAATCATCAAAACCCAAAAGTTTTATGATATAATAAAGGAGGAGGATATATCAAAAAGTACATTTGAACGCGAAAGTATTATAAATAAGAGGATATTTTACAAATATAAAAAATGTAAATTATATCTATACAACCCAAAAGATTATGCAAGGCTTGCATTACCTAGAAAATGTAAAGGTGATGTTGCATATGAAGGACTAAGTAGTCCAATTATATCCAACATTAGAAAAGTAAAATCCCCAATGGATGTAGAGAAATTGTGGAGGAATCAAATGAGATATCTATGTGTAATAGGCTAACACTTGATAATGGTATGGTTTTTGTTTCTTTGCATCTTCAAATTGTCCAAAGTGAAATAGCATCACACTTCATAATAGTTCCACAAGAGGGTGCAAACTTCCTATTATGAGAGATGAAAAAATTAATTAAGATTACTTCCTAAACTATGAATAGATTCAACAACTATAGTATCAAGAAAACTTGCTCTTAAGTACCCAGTTGTGCATTATTATGGTGATAGCCAATATCTAACCACTTGCCAATGTGAATAAAAATACACATTTTGAGAGCTCTATTGCATATTATTGGTTTCATCAAATTTTGATACCCAATAACTAATCACTTTCCAATCAATTAACAATGGAATATCTACAAGGATGTTGAATGATAAAATTTTGAACTCAAATTTATTTGAGAAATGACTTGACCCATGTAAACACAAAACCATTAAAAACTATTCAAAATATTCATATTATTTTATTTTATTTTTTTCTCTTCAGAAAGGAGAACTTAGGCTTTCATCATCATTGCTAGCAACATTTCCACTACTCAGCACCAATAATAAATCTAAGTGAAATGTTGTATTTGGAAAAACTCCAAAAAAATTGTCTTTGATAATATGCAACATTTTTACAGTGTTAATCATATTTGATAGCTCTTCTAGGGATTCTTTTGTGCAAAGAAAGCCTAGAAAGATGAGTTTCTTGAGGCAATTCAATACCTTATTTTCATCATTGTCCATGGAAGCACTCAGTAAATAACAACCAATCACTTCTTCTATTGTATTCATAAAACATCTACTCACCCACTTACGCAATTTCATATGCTATTGGTTGGATTCTTTATAGTCATCATCTATAATAAAATTATTCCATAGCTGTAAACATCTTCTTTCATAGTAACATGTCCACTCACTCCATATTCTCCATTCAACACACATATCATAGGATTTCACATTCACTATTTTTCACAACAAACGCCAAAAAGAAAATTAAAATTTCATGCCACTACTGTTTAGTTGCTCATACATTTCTTGAACTATTTTATCTTCTACCTCACTCAGGGATCGATCCAAGTAACCTGTAATATATTATAATCCATAACTATTAGATATCATTTCCAAATATTACTAGCAAGAAAGAATCAGTTTTATTGAGATTCATTGCAACTTCTTTGCTACCATTATAATTAGACCAGTTAACATTTTCAATAGAATGCACACCTTTGAATATCCATTAGGTATATCTTGTATTACACATCCAATAAAGGTTGAAGCATTGTAGTTCAAATTTTCTTTTAATATATTATAATCCATAATTGTTAGATATCATTTCCAAATATCACTAGCAAGAAAAAAATATTTTTTATTCAAATTTATTACAACTTCTTTACTACCATTATAATTAGACTAGTTGAAATTTTCAATAGAATACACACCTTTGAATATCCATTAGGTATATCTTGTACATTACACATCCAACATAGCTTGAAGCATTGTAGTTCAAAAATGTTCAAAATGGTTCACCATAACTACATAGTTTGAAACTATCGATTATTCAGTTTTCACCAACTAAACTGACTTTATTTGCATTAGTTGGAGATTTTAGTTGCCACACCTCACTTGTTTAAACTTTATTACAAGTTTTTGTGTCTTCTTTTATTTCGTATCAAAAAACGATGTCTAATGAGAATGGGAAAATTTGTTTGTTTATTTTATTTTTTTGATCGATAAGCAAGATGATTTGTATTGATTTTTAGAAAGGAAATTACATAGTTCAAGCCCCAACTGGGCATCCTTCATGACTTCAGTAGAGAAAAACCAGACCTAGACACCAACCAAAATTTAAAGACCAAGTGGTCATAGCCACCATTTTCCAACATTTTCACCAAAAAACTTAACCCACTTGACACTTACAGAAAACATTTACAAATATTTTCATTCAAACCGCAGAACCCATAAAGCTTAAGCACCCACGAACCAACAAAAAAGGACCCCAACCAAGCCCCTATCACCAAACATTATGTTGGGAAAAAACTCAGAATTCCCTTTTCTAGGCTGAATCTTCTATAGGCACCAGACAAAATTTCTCTTTCAAAAACTCTGCTCCTACTACGGCCAAGCGTATATGCTCAACAAGAGCCATGTTGTTTACATCCAACAAGAAAGGAAAATAACTTACCAAAGCTTCCAAGTCATCCAAGAGATACAAGTCACGCGTGGGAGGAATTCCTTTACCCAGTCGAGCTGCGACCAATGCCCTATCCAAACCAACCAACATGTCTTTGCAGAAAAGGACCCACATTATCACCCTCGCATCAGCTTTAGAAACCCCAACATCAAGAAAACCATCCAGCACTCGGGAAGAGATATTTGAATCCAAACATTACCCTTTAGCATCCTCCATAAATGCTTTCCCAGCCAAACATTTTATTGTTGTGAAGGAAAGGTAATCTGGGTGGAGGATAATGTGATGCAGCCGAAGAGAAGAGATAGGGCCTTCGAAGCAAATTTTCCTGTTAGAAATCTTCAACTACACTGGCATGTCCATTCCTTCTAACTCCAACTCCTTCACCAAGACCAAAAGGATAAACCTACTCATCGCACACGTAGAGCTCAAAAAAACCATACCACCATTCGCTTTGGAAATAAGATACTGCCACCCAGCAAAATAAAGGCCTAGGCAAATGCGCTTGGCCAAAATCCTTTGAAACCTAGCAATCATCCTTGAAAGGAAAGAGCATACCACACAATGCTAGTGAAGAATGATGATTTTAACTCCACCTAGAAATTTCCTTTAAACATGAGGTTATCTCACCCTCCTTCCAACTCACTTGTCAACCCAATGCTTGCCACCCAGCCATTCCAGATCAGAAAATAAGGAATGGAGTTTCGCCCTCCCAACCCCCCACTATGCCACTTCGCCAGAGACAAGGTTATTAATAAAGATTTTTTTTTTATGAATTTCGTCAGCTCCCATGTTTTCAAAACTACTTAAATAGGAGAGAGTTACTTCCAGGATTGCATCCAATTTCCAATTATGTAAATGTCTCGATCTCAAATCATTTATGATCACTGACGAATTTCCCTCTACTATAACCTTTCGCATGCCTACCTCTCTACAAAACTTGATTCCAAGGTTCGCCACTTGTATCTCTATTGTGTTGTTTGTTCCTTTGCTTAGGGGTTGATCCAATCTTCCCACCAACCCCCCTTGCCAATCTCTGATTATATAGCCAACATAAAACTTCCTAGGATTTCCTCTAGAGGCACCATCAAAATTTACCTTATACCATCCTTAAGGGGGTGGGCACCATTTAATCTCTTCTCTACTTTTTGTGTTTGTGAGCCCCCTGGAGTTCATTATGCAAGGAACCTTCAGACCGCCCCATACCTTCAACATTTGTGAATCCCAGTTGGAGAAAATGGATTTAGCACCAACTAGGCCCCTGCCACTCTCGAGTTTGCTAACTCTACAATGCAAGCTTCCAATTTGTTGAGAAACGATGAAGGAACATCGCCTCGTCCTTGAAGATTCAGTGATTTCTCTCTTTTCAAAATTCCCAAAGAATCATTGATGGGCAGAGCCACCACAAGCACACAAAGGCTAATTTTCCACCTAATACTAGCCAACTTCTAAACCAATCCAAGATTTTATTTAGTCGCGTAGTCACCAAATTAAGTTTGACACACAACCAATCCCAACATTTGACTACAAATGGACAATTGAGGAAAAGATGGTTGCTTGTTTCTTGAGATGCTTTGCAAAGAATGCATCTCGAAGGCCCATGAATTCTGAATTTTTCCAGTCTATCTATTGGCAGCACTCTTCCTTGAATGGCTTCCCATGAAAAATTTCCAACCTTGCGAAGGTAGCTACTATTCCAACATAATTTATCTGGGATATAATGATCCTGCCCCAGAACTTCTCCCTGACATATTTCCAACTTTCTATAACTGTCCTTAGCTCTATAGCTTCTAGAGGCAAAGCCACACCACTTCAGAACATCTTTCCCATCCCTAATATTTAAGGACCACTCCTTAAGAATGCTTTCGAAAGCTTCCACTTCCTCAATACTGAGTCCCAATTACTTGGGATCCTTCCAGCTCCACCTCGAAACCTCATCCACTTGGAATGTGAAGAAGTAATCTTTCACTCGACTTCCCCAAATCTACTTGGAGACCTCCTTGACATTTCTTAGATTTTCTTTTTCTGCTAGCTTGCCAAAACCGTTGAAAGAGTCTTCCCAAAAAAGAGTCGAATTTCCATCTCTGACATCCCAGGATAGACAGTTCAAAATTAGATCTTTGTAGCCACAAATGAAGTTCCATATTCGCAAGTGGGTGAAATCACAATACTGCCTCACTTTTTGCCCAAGATGGACATTTACATCAATATTTTTAACTGAATGTTCATCTTCTGAGACCTATAGCAACTAAATTGTTAATAATTTGAAGATGATGAGAACTAGTGATTTGTGGCAATTTGTGTGTAGATTCTAATTTTTTTTTATTTTTTTTTGAAATAAATCATGGATCCTTCAACATCTCTTTTAATAACTACTAGTTTTAAATAGAAAAACAATATTTTCATAAAATAAAGTTTGGGTCGTACAACATAACTTTTTTTATATAAAAGTTAAAATTATAGTTTTTGGAATATAGATTCTCAACATCAATATCTAGAGAATGGATATTTTTTCATAATTTTTTGTTTCATATGTATTTTTTAATTAATTTTTTAAGTCACTGTAACTATAATTTGTACATGTGTGTGTATCGTACAACCTAAGTTGTTGTGTATATATCAAAATCTATTTTTTATTTTTTTAGTGAAATAAGGACATCAATACGTAGGGCAAGGGTATTTTTTGAATTTTTTTTACAATGGTTTACTATTTTTCCACCTTTGTAGAATGAAGAGCTTGATGTTCGGAGAAAAACCTATGTTCAGTAAAAATTGAAAATTAAATACAAGATAAAATGAAAACATATCAAAGCTATAATTTTTGGAAAGCTCGGTTCGAGGGCAACAATCTTGTAAAAGATCATCTCTAAATGATGTTAATTAATTCCTCAAAAGGTAGAGTAAACGTGATTTTTTACCAACATTTTGATAGGTGTGAAGGAGACTCCATTGCAGGTATGATTTAATACTAGAGGGGTCTTATATATCCCTCTTCAATTAAAACCCTTTAGATGGAACCTCTCAAGGCTAAAATCATTAATTTTTCTAAAAAAAGTGATTTCAAGCAAAAATCAGTATGTCCCAAAAGTGAGACACACTATTGTGGCAACACCCGAGCCTTTAGGGAGATGTCTAGTTGTGAAGAAACTTGCCTCCTCTTCATCTAAATACTTTGAATTTAAAATTTTCACCCATTTTAGGTTTTGGCCAGCATACATTTGCTAGGCCAATTTGGCACCTAGAGCTTTATTTGTAAGGAAAAATTCTTTATTCCTACACAAGCCTCCTTACATGCTCTGCAAATTTTCTCCCACTTGATCAGAGGAAACTTTTTTTACTTTGAATTTCCTTGCCAGAAGAAATTTCTCATTTTTTGATTAACTTTGGAACATGTGTTCCTTGTCAAGGGAAGACAAGAGAGCATATATATTGGCAAGGCCACCACTACTGTCTTTATTAGTGTTAATCTCCCAGCCCAAGACAACCACCTTCCTTTCCATGAAGAAATCATGCTTTCCAATTTTGCAATTAGCAGATCCCATAGTTTGCTAGATTAGACTCTTGAGGCCAATGGGAGACCCAAGTATTTACATGGGAGCTTGCCTTTGCGAAACTTCAAAACATGGAGAATGTGGGTTTCTAATGCTGGTTCAGTTAAAAAGAAAAAAAACTTCTGATTTTTCCATTCTTACCTCCTATCTCGAGGCACGAGAATAATCTGATAGAATTCTTTTAAAGGTTCAAGCCTCATTTATACAAGCCTTGCCAAGTAACATATTATCATCAGTGAATTGTTGATGATTCATCGGGGGAAGGTTACTTGTTATTTGGATCCCTTTGAGCTCTCCTAGATTGATTGCTTTGTTAAAGGATCTGTCAAGGGCCTCAGCCATAATTATGAACAAAAAAGGTGAGAGAGGGTCTCCTTGCCTAAGCCCACGGGTTACTTCAAAAAAACCACAAGGTGAACCATTCACCAACACTGAAAATCTTGTACTAGCAATCCAATTAAAAATCCAGTCCAACCAGGCTATATGGAAACCAAAACTCTCCAATACCTTAAGCAGAAAGCGCCAATTTACCATATCATAGGCCTTTTTTATATCTAGTTTCATAATCATTGGTTGCTTTGTGGTCCTGGAGATTGAATGAATGCCCTCTTGAGCTATTATTACACCATCATAGATTGAATGCCCTGGGACGAAGCTTGTTTGTTCCTCTGAGATTAAACCTGGTAAGAGAACCTTAAGGAGATTTTCCACTACCTTTGCCAAAATTTTGTATACGGTATTACATTAAGAAATGGGCCAAAAATCCTCCATCCTATCTACCTTCTCTTTTTTTGGGATTAGAGCAATAAACATGTTGTTCAGTTCCTTCAAAATTTTCCCTAATGCCCTAGAGTCTTCTATGGCAGCGACAATGTCTGGCCCAAGAATATTCCAACAATGCTAGAAAAAAGAGGCAGGAAAGCCATCAGGCCCAGGCAATTTATCTAGATGAAGTTGGAAGAGCACGTCTCTAATCTCTCCCTCTGTGAAGCTCTTTAATAACTATTGGTTTTATTCGTCTAACACCAACTTTTGGATACAATCTAGGATATGTTGTGCAATGAGCCTTAATCCATCCCAATCATTAAGGAGATTTTGAAAGTAAGACACCACCTCTTCAGCAATTTGGACCGGATCATCTAGAGAGCACCCATCAGTAGAAATGACGTGGGAGATTCTGTTGACTTGCCGCCTTACTTTGGTAGAGTTGTAAAAAAATTGGTATTTTTGTAAGGAAAGTAGAGGTGCGGAAGCAACTTTCCTAATGTCAAAACCACAGGGGAGTAAGCAGGCAGTACTTTTAATTTCCTAACAATAGTTCAATTAAGACACACATGCAAGATTTATAGAAACAGAGAAGATACTCAAAGACAATGAACGACAGATTTACGTGGGAAAACCCTTTCGGGAAAAAACCCACCACACCAAGCTGAATCTCTTTGTATTACAGTAACAAAAATATTACATACAATTCAGAGATACAACTCTCTAGTTCTCAGTTCTCAATAGCTACACTCACTATTCATACAGTTATAGGAAAAATCTCTCAACAGTTCGATTTTCTCATCGTATCCATTAAAATCAGAATCGATCCTTTAAATCTTATCACATTCAGATTTTTGTCTTCTGTTCATCCTTATATGATAATGCTCCATCAAAGAAAGTTTCCATTCCTTTTTAGATTTTTCCTTGCATGTATTTTTTCTCTAGTGCTGCAACTGATGCAAAAATCCAACCATCATCCGTTTGAAAATGGCTTCCTCTGATTGGTCCATCAGGAAGCCACATAGGATGGACACATGGTCAATGACATTCAAACTTTGTTGGCATATTAGTGAGACACTAACATTGTCTCCCTGATGCCACAAAGTTTCTCTATCGATATCAACTTATAGTCTCCAACAGTTGGCAAGACAATAAATAGTTATACCGAAACCATCGATGTTCATTTCGTTCCTATCGGCAAGACACTTTGTTCTCGCCAAGACCTTATGACATAGTCACAAGTTACAGCGATGGGATTTCCATTCGGCATGACAATCGCTTTCCGTAGAGACTCATATCGAAGTCATAAGTCACAGTGATGAGTTAAACTATCGACAAGACATATCAATCTCGCCAAGACCTCACAACGAAGTCTCTGAGTTACATCAATGAGCATTTGATATCGGCAAGACCCATGTCTTTCGATGAGACGTCATACCGAAAAACATTTTCGTCAAGATGTCATAGTGAACATCCCATGTCACCCCGAAGGTCACAAACTGTCGGCAAGACTCATGTCTTTCGCTATGACCTTTCTCTGAGCGCCCTAAGTCTTACTGAAGACTTATTGTCGGTGTGACTTAACCAAGTCACTGAGACTTCCCAGTGAAGTCTTTTGTCACCACGAAGACCATGTGACATCTCCTGTCGGCGTGACCTTTCATACTCGCAGAGACATCTTATTGAAACCCATGTTTCACCAATAGAGCCATACTATCGGTGAGACATTCCAAGTTGGTGAGACCACATACCAACAATAGACTTCTTCAGCCAAGTCTCCCTGACGCCCGATAAGAACACACTATCGCCTGAAGGTTTCCATTCGCCAAAAGGTCATGTCGAATGCACAAAGTCACAACAATAGACTTTGTTGGCAAGACTTCAACCCTGTCACAGCAATATGAACATTTTAGAACTTCAAAACAGTTAGTCAGCCAGACATCTGTGATGTCACACTGACTTTGCCTTCAAGGAGTTTCATGTCAGTAAGGATTGAGGCAAAAATTCTAACAGGCTCCCACTTGACGAAGATCTTACTGACACCTCCAGAGCATCATAAAACTACTAAAATTCATGGGCTAAGAGGCCCATCGAACTGGCACATCAACTGAACTTGTTTGTGCTCACAGGCTTCGTCAATGCATCTGCAACATTCTCCAGTGTATCCACTTTCTCCTAAGAGACCTTCCCATCCTCCACCATATCTTGTACAAAATGATACTGTACATCTATATGTTTCATCCTGGGATGGAAAGTAGGATTCTTTGCCAAACATATAGCACTTTGACTGTCACCGTAGATAGTAATCTTTTCTGTATTAAAACCAATGTTACAACAAAAATGTTTTAACTAGATTGCTTCTTTACAGGCATGTGTGGCTGCCATGTATTCTTCCTTTGTAGTGGACAAAGCGACTACAACTTGTCACTTGCTCATCCAACTCACTACACCACCATTCATCATGAAAACATATCCATTGGTGGATCTCCTGCTATCAATGTCCCCTACCCAATCAGAGTCCACATAACCTTGAATACTAAGAGTCCTCTGTGATTCAACCAAGTTCCCATGGTAACACAGAGCATAGTCTGAAGTACCCTTCAAATATCTAAACACTCTTTTCACAGCATCCCAATGTGTCCTTCCAGGATTAGCCATAAACCGGCTAAGAACTCCCACTGTTTGGGCAATGTCTGTTCTTGTGTAGACCATTGCATACATAAGGCTTCCAACTGAACTTGCATAAGGTACACTAGTCATGTCCTCCATCTCAATAGGAGATTTTGGACAATCCTCAATAGATAGATTTGTTCCCTATGTAACTGGAACAACTAGCTGCTTGCACTTAGTCATACAAAATCTCTCTAGAATAGTCATGATATACTTACTCTGACTGAGCCAAAGCTTTCTATTATTTCTGTCCCTGGTTATTTCCATTCCCAGAATGTACCCTGCTACACCAAGATCTTTCATTTCAAACTTTGCAGACAACTAAGACTTGAGATTAGAAATCATTAGCTTACTATTACCTATGAACAACATATCATTAACATATAGAGCAATAATAAGAATTTGATCACTTTCAGCTTTGTAATATACACAGTGATCACATTTTGATCTTACAAATCCCAATGACAAAACAAAAGTGTCAAATTTTTGGTACCACATTCTAGGAGACTATTTTAAACCATACAGAGATTTCTTCAACTTGCAAACTAGTCTTTCCTTACCTTTTACCACAAAGTGCTCTGGCTGGGACATATAAATTTCTTCTTCAAGATCACCATGAAGAAACGTTGTCTTTACATCCATGTGTTCAATCTCTAATTCATACGCAAATGCAAGTGACAAAATAAATCTAATAGATGTCAGCTTAGCTACAGGAGAAAAGATTTCTCCATAATCAATTCCCTCTACTTGGGAATAACCTTTTGCAACCAACCTTGCTTTATATTTTTCTACACTACCATCCAGACCAATTTTCCTTTTGAATATCCATTTGCAGCCTATAGATTTTCTGCCTTTAGGCAATGGAACCAAACTCCAGGTATCATTCTTTTCTAATGATGCCATTTCATCATTCATGGCTTCCAAACAAGAGTTTGAATCATGCATTTTAAATACCTCTTTCACAGTCCTAGGTTCATCAGTGCTAGAAATTAAAGCATAGGCACAAGTAGACTCTATCAAAGAAAACCCATACCTTTCAGGTTGCTTTCTTTCATGAGTTGACCTCCTCACAGGCTGAGACTGAGGTGGTTCTTCATCTTCTTTAGAACTTTCAGAACTACTTGAGCTCTCCTCAATATCAGGTACATTTTGATTTTTCAATTCCTCTTTGTTAGGAATCTGAGGAATTTCTGCTACATCCTTTTCATTTTCTGATTTCTTCTCTAACTGTAGATCCAATGTAGAAGGCTTCAGCTCACAAAATATAACACTTTTGCTGTACAAAACCTTCTCAGTCTCAGTGTTCCAAAGCTTGTATCCTTTTATGCCAGCACTATAGCCAATAAAAATACACTTCACAGCTTTGTTTTCCAACTTGGATCTTTTTTCAAATGGCACATATGCATATGCCTCATAGCCAAAGACACAAATATGTCTCAGAGAGGGCTTCTTTTCAGACCATGCTTCCAAAGGCGTCTTCTCAACAAGAGCAGAGTTAGAAGAAAAATTTACCAAGTAACATGCCATAGAGACCACTTCAGCCTAGAACTTCTCATCCAAGCCGATCTCGCCAAGACCTCACAACGAAGTCTTTGAGTTACATCGATGAGCATTTGATATCGGCAAGACCCATGTCTTTCGGTGAGATGTCATACCGAAAAACATTTTCGCCGAGATGTCATAGTGAACATCCCATGTCACCCCGAAGGTCACAAACTATCGACAAGACTCATGTCTTTCGCCGTGACCTTTCTCCAAGCACCCTAAGTCTTACCGAAGACTTACTATCGGTGTGACTTAACCAAGTCGCTGGGACTTCCCAGCGAAGTCTTTTGTCACCATGAAGACCATGTTACATCTCCCGTTGGCATGACCTTTCATACTCACGGAGACATCTTACCGAAACCCATGTTTCACCAATAGAGCCATACTATTGGTGAGACATTCCAAGTCGGTGATACCACATACCGACAATAGACATCTTCGGCCAAGTCTCCTTGACACCCGATAAGAACACACTATCGCCCAAAGGTTTCCATTTGCCAAAAGGTCATGCCAAACGCACAAAGTCACAACGATAGACTTTGTCGGAAAGACTTCAACCCTATCACAGTGATATGAACATTTTAGAACTTCAGAAAAATTAGTCGGCCAGACATCCGTGATGTCACACTGACTTTTCCTTCAAGGAGTTTCATGCCAGTGAGGATTGAGGCTCAAATTCCAACATTTTTTGTCTCCATCCTTCAACCATACCTCCCTCAACTTCTGGTGCCAAAAAATTCTTCTTTCGAAACAATCTCTTTGAGTTCTTTTAGCAACTACTTTTCCTTTAGGAACCTTTCATTATCCATCCCCCATTGAATGACTTCCTCATTTAGGGCCTTCAATTCCCCTTCAATTCTCCTTTTTTCTTCAAAAATGTGTTTGAAGCAAGACTTGTTTCATTCCTTTAACCTATGTTTAACATGCTTCAATTTTGTTTCCAAATTGAACATTTTTTAACCCACCAAACCAACTTCATCCCACCATGCTGCAAACAATGATAGAAAATTTTGATCCTTCATCCACATTGCCTTGAATTTAAAGGGACACCTAGCTACTCGATTTTCCCCGAAAAGCTCCAAAAGGACTGGGAAGTGATTAGACCCTGAGCTCAGTAGAATCCTACTTTTCAAGGAGAAGGGGAAGGACCTTGTGTTTCCTTTGAAAAGAATCTGTCTAGCTTCTCTGCAATGGATTAGAAACCTAGACTCCTATTAGTCCAAGTGTACGTACCATTGGCTGTTGGAATTTCGAAGAGATGGTTTCTTTCCACAAAGTCTTCAAAATTGATTTTGGATTGCAACCTTCGTAATACTCCACCTCACTTATCTTAGGAATGCAAAATTGACTTAAAATCACCCCCAACAATACAAAACTCTAGGCTTGGTACGGAACATACATTCTCAATTTCCATCCAAGACCTTTTCTCGATGCAAGAATGCGACCCATACACATTAACCAAAAGAAAGCAAAGGTTTGAGGAGAAGTTCCTCACTTAAATCAGGTGAACCATCTACCTCCTTCCATCACTTTCTCCATTGATTCCTTATTAGGACACCAAAGTGTCATCAAACCTCCAGCAACCCCCTCTACAAACACAGACAAAGATTTCCAAGATCTCATTGTTTTCTCAAAAGACTCTGCTTCCCCAAGATTTAATTTGGTTTCCTAGAGAATACAAATTTCTATCTAGGAGGACAAAATTTGATCCTACACCAAATGGCGCTTGTTAGGGGCATTAATGCCCATAACATTCCAGCTAAGGATCTTAATTTTCCTTCAGGAAGGGGATCCCCCTTCCCTACTTTAAGAATTTTAGAGATTTTCTTCTACCTAATTGCATCTCCATCTAATTTTAACTTCTCCATATTTGGAGTTCTTCCCCTTCTTTTGTGTTCTCCACAATTAGGGGAGGACTTCCCAACATCTCTTTGCATAATTCCTAGATCATCAGATCCTGGAAAGAACTATTCTTCGTTTGTCAATGCCAAAGCAGGCCTGAATTCCTCCATACCTCTATCCTCCAACCAGTCATCTTTTGGCTATATATCCCCATGAGATGTTCATTTGAGGTTGCCTTTGCCTCCTCCGCCAATTCCACAATTTTTTTGCTTATCTTGATTAGAGAGTCTAGATTTTCTTGAATTTTTAGTTTATGAGATCCAATACATCACTTACTTTGTTGTTTAGTAGGTGATTCCTATCCTTGCTTGATCTTGGCAACACCACATCCACCACCTACTCTGGAACAACTACTTCAGTCTCCTGGCAAGGTTGAAATTTATTGTCTTCTTTTGGATTGTTTAAAACACTAGAATCCCCACCATTAGGGATGATGGGACAAGGGCCCATAGAGGCATCTACATTTCTCAGGTTGGGGATAGTAGAATATTCCCATGATCGCCAACCCAGGGTACTGACCCAACTACCTATAGGTCTGGGCTCAAAGACTAAGGGTTGAGTCAAAACTCCCCACTCCATGTAAATTTCGACCTCCTTCCATCTGGTGCTCGAACGGGGATTCTCCACATAGATGCACACATAAGAGCTTATTCCATCTTCCCCAATCCATTCATCCACACAAATATATTTCCCTAAGTCATTACTAATCTCTTCCAAGATGTTCGCTTGCCAAAATTCAAAGGGAAGACTTGAAAGACTATACCAATCCTGAATGTAAGACATCTGGTGCTTGAAGGGATCAAACCCAACCTCCCCTTTATTCATATAAAATCCAAATCCGTCCATCAACCAAACTCCTTCAAAAATATCCAAACAAATAGAGGGGGAAGGAAAAACTACTAAGAAGAAGCCTCTAAATCTTTTCTTTTTGGCTGTAACTCTTCCTGCTGTAGCTCTTCCTACCCGTATAGGTTTACCACAACATAAAGCGCCATTCATTTCATTGAGGGCCTGAACTTGATCCAGCTCATCTCCAAACCTTACAAAATCAAACCTTCTTGAAAAACCTGTAACCCTATCCATGACAACCTCAGTTCCCTTAACAGATCCATTTTAGCAGAAAATGTTCGTTTCAAAATATATGGGGTAACAACAGGTGACAAAGCCCCGACATAAATGTTGAAGGTTGGCCCCATTTTTATATTGCCAAAACTTGCCCAATCAAGGCTGAAAAGCATCTCGGTATCTGGAAGCTCATCAACTGCACGGTGAGCTTGCAGAATCCTCGCAGCTGCATCATGGCTCTTGAACTCCAAGAACCTATACCTCTTGGATTCTCCCTTCTTATTTCTTATA
This sequence comes from Sequoia sempervirens, assembly GCA_007258455.2. Lineage (NCBI taxonomy): Eukaryota > Viridiplantae > Streptophyta > Pinopsida > Cupressales > Cupressaceae > Sequoia > Sequoia sempervirens. Next base: position 117,712,082 of record VDFB02086081.1, on the reverse strand, counting down.
ACCCTAATAGATACGAAATCATTATTAAATGCATAATAGCTACGAAGAAACTTTTCATCCATCCTATACTCCAGATCTCCAACCCACAGAATTCTGCTTTCAGATGAAGCGCCTTTGACTGATGACCCTTCACATACTGCTTCTTCACCCTGTGCTTCCATAGTTTTCTAAGCTGAAAGCCCTTTCAATCTGCTGTTCGATTGCTTCAGTTATAGTAGCCAAAGAACTTATAAATTCAGACCAACACTTTACAAAGGAATGCTTCTCTTTGGAAGTAACTATTTATCATAAAATAAAATCCTCGGATTTCCAATCAAATAATTGCAGCCACAGGTAGTATGATTTCCAGCGAGAAAATTCAGAATTCAAGATCCTCCTCCTTTTCTTGTTCAGAATTCAAAATCATCCTCCTTTTCTTGTTCGGAAGAGGCTTTCCAGAGATGGGGATACTGATAAGTGAGAAATAATAAAATTTATCGGTATTTAAAGAAAGGGTTGTTGAGTTTTCTTGATAGGCTGACTTTCAAATATTATATGTTTTGTTTTATTTCTTGTGTACATAAAGTTCATCTTTGATTATTTAGCCCTCAAATTAATAAAAGTTCAATGGCTAGTCTCTTGCATTATTAAAAGACGTATCAAATTAAAAAAAAAAATCATCCTTCACAAAAGTAGGTTCTTTAATAAAAAATATTAATAAGGTTGTTAAGTCTGTAGGTTAAGCCGACTCTCAAATAAATTAGGTTTCTTTATATAATTAAAATTCATCTTTAACAATTTTGGTAGTATTTGGTCAGGTGGCTCGTATATGTTGGTTTTGGACTTATGCAGAAATCCACTGCATTTTGAATATCTGCATTGAGAAGGATGTAAACTTTTGGTTATTTAATACAAATCTTATCTTTACATAGGAAGGAAAAAAATCATCTTTAACAAACTCTAAATTAATAAAGGTAATCAAGGTATTTATTAAATGGAAACAGGAATTTTTAAAAATTGATTAGCAAAATATTTGCAATTTCAAGATTGGTCTAACATTTTTAAAACCTCGTCCACAGGGGACTAGTCTCGCCCTATCTCACCTCAGGTACCCAAGGTAAGGGCTATTGGGCCACGTTACAAATATAGATTCTATAATAAACAAGAGTTGCAGAGCAGCAAGTTTCTGCCAAAATGTTCAAGAATCGACCTGTTTTAATTTGTTGTGTGTGTTATGTTTTAGCAACAATGTTAATAATATAATTACTTTATAATAATCTTAAATTTTGTTAATTTTTTGGTTTATTTTACAGTTGACATTGTTGTAATATTTGCATTGAATGCTAAAGATTAGGAACTTTGTGATTCTACAAATAATGTTAAGTTTCTACCTTGTAAATTTTATCAATGTAATGTCATGACATACAATGGAAATTGCAAAGTAGGTAAAAAATTAAGGAAAAAACAAATAATAAATACATAAAAAGAAAGTCTTCATTGGTATAAGCTATCAAAATATCCCGGAGCCCCTGCTCCTCTTGAATTTAATGGCCTATCATGTCTTCGTTTCTTTAGTGTTGAGAGAAAAGTTTTGGGGGGTTATATTATATGACCGAATGATGTCAAGGTATTTGGTGCAGCCCAACTATAGCTTAAACAAATTGTTCGAGTGAAAGTTAAAAATTAAAAAATATATTTTATTGAAAATTAAAAAAAATGATATTCTTTTTAATTATAATTTTTTAATGTAACTTAAAATACTAATCTTAAGAAATAGCCACACATTTACATCTTAAAATAGAGTTTATATACTAAAGGGAGAACAGGATATTGAATCCTACATTCATAGAAAATGCAATACTATGAATAAAGTAGAAATGATAGCATTCATTGAAAGGAAACTTCACCGTAACTGTCAAAAATCTATACAATTAATTTTTCGCGCAGTGAATTGTCATGACGGTGAAATTTTTCCGTAGTGAATTGTTGGCCGTAAATTTTCGTCGGTGAATTGAATTATGCCCATTGAAAAAATGAATTAAAGATAAAGAAATGGGTCATCAATAAGCCTAAGCCAAAATACAAAAACCAATTCTGTTTTTATCACCTAAAATTATAAAGAACTTAATAACAATTAAAATTAAAATTAACACTGTGAAGAAATTTTTTAATTAAAAGAAAAAACAAAATCTACCAGTACCCAACATCAAAATGCACAAGATCAGAAACATAATAAAAACTGATTGTGGATAATTAACTTCTATCAACAAGTCCATTACAATCTTTAGAGCACACATTATGTGCTTTTATAAGAGAAGAAGATTTCAGCAAGAACTTAAAGAAGATAAAACTTTCAAAAAATGTCTCACTGAAATCATGTCCAGGCTAATCATTCAGCTTCTAAATCTTTTATTCTTGGCTGTAGCTCTTCCTACCTGTATGGGTTTACCACAACACACGACACCATTCATTTCATTGAGGGCCTGAACTTGATCTAACTCATCTGCAAACCTTACAAAACCAAACCCTCTTGAAAAACCTGTAAACCTATCCATGACAACCTCAGTTCCTTTAACAGATCCATATTTAGCAGAAAATATTTGTTTCAAAATACCTGGGGTAACAACAGGTGACAAACCCCCGACAAAAATGTCAAAGGTTGGACCCATTTTCATATTGCCAAAAACTGCCCAGTTAAGGCTGAAGAGCCTCTGGGTATTTGGAAACTGACAAACTGCATGGTGAGCTTCTAGAACCCTCGCAGCTGCATCATGACTGTTGAACTCCAGAAACCCATATCCCTTGGATTCTCCCTTCTTATTTCGCATCACCCTAATGGATACGAAATCATTATTCAATGCATAATAACACCGAAGAAACTTCTCATTCATCCAATCCTCCAGATCTCCAACCCACAGAATTCTGCTTTCAGATGAAGCGCCTTTGACGGATGATCCTTCACATGCTGGTTGTTCAGCCTGTGCCTCCATAGTTTGCATGGAACTTCTAAGCTAAAAGCGTTCTCAATCTGCTGTTCGATTGGTTCAGCCCACTCGGCTAGTTGTAGTAGCCAAAGTACTTCAAAATTCAAACCAACCTTTTGAAAACCCTAATGCTTGTCTTTGGAAGTAACTCTTTCTGATTTTAATACTTACAGAAGAAATAAAATCCTTGGCTTTCCAATCAAAAAATTGCAGTCGCAGGTAGCATGATTTCCAGCGAAACAATTCAGAATTCAAAATCCTCCTTTCCTCATTGGGAAAAGATGGGATACTGATCAATTGATAATCTGAGAAATAATCAAATATATCGGCATTTAAATAATAAATAGGGTTGGTGGGTTTTCTTTTTTGGTTAAGCCGACTCTCAAATATTATATAGTTTTTAATTTCTTGTGTACAAGAAAATTCATGTTTAATTATTTACCCCTCAATTTATAAAAGTTCAACATTAATTACACGTGGCTAAAGTCAGTTTTTCACATCAAGGGGGTAAAAATTTTATTAAATCAAGGAAACGTTACAAAGCAAGGGCATTAAATGGCCCTATCAAGTTCAACCAAGTGATCCAATTGATGAGACAAATCCGGAGGTAGTTGACCCCAATCCACCAAATTTCAATCATGAATATGATTAGAAGCCCATTTAGCCAAGCAATCAACCACACTATTCCATTCCCAAGGAATATGATTGAAAGTAATATATTCTAGAGAAGCACCGAGAGTGAGAATTTGTTCAACAATCAAAGCTAGCTGCCAGCTCACATTATCCAAATACCGCCTTTTCAGTAAGTTCACCACAACCTGGGAGTCATCCAAATACCGCCTTTTCAGTAAGTTCACCACAACCTGGGAGTCAGACTCACATATGATCCTTCGCCATCCCAATTGACTGCCCACTCCACAACCAATAAAATGGCTTGAGCCTCCATAAGATTATTCATATGAAGACCCTTTTATTACAAAGACGTATCATTTTTAAAAAAAATCAACATCCTTCTTTAATAAAAAAAATATATTAATAAGGTTGTTAAGTCTGCTAGGTTAGGCAGAATTTCAAATAAATTAGATTTCTTTATATAATTAAAATTCATCATTAGCAAAGGCGCTTCAAATAAAATATAAAATAATTTATATAATTATAAATTAGATTTCTCAAGAATTATGTCAAAGGCGCTTCAAATAAAATATAAAATAATTTAAGTATGTGAGACTAAGCCAACTCTCAAATATTTTACCTTTAATTACTTATTCCTAAACTTGATAAAAAATCACAATTATGCATTCTTGAAATTGGTCCCTCAAATTAGCTAAAAGGATGTATCAAATAAATAAATAAATTGCAGCTTTAGATATTTATGATTTCAAGCAAAAAAAAATCTGAATTTAAATTTTTTTGTTAAAAATGGGATTTAAAAACATATTCTTATTCTCAAGAGGCTTTCTAAAATTCAAATATTGATTAAATGAAAATAATAAAATAAAATAAAAAATAATTTAAGTATGTGAGACTAAGTGGACTCTCAAATATTATATATATTATATCTTTTTTAATTAAATTTTACATTTAATTACTTATCCCTAAACTTGATAAAAGCTCACCATTAATTATGCATGTTTAAAATTGGTCCCTCAAATTAACTAAAAAAACAAACAAATTCAATACCCTTCACAAAAAGGACTCTTTTATTAAAAAATGTATAGCTTTAAAAATAATTACTTAATGTATAGCTTTAAAAATAATTACTTATGGTTCTCAAAAGAAATTTCCAAACATTCTTCTAAAGTAGGCTCTCTAATAAATATTTTATAAATGAAATATCTTTAATTGAAAGATTTATTCCAAGATACTTTAAATCCCAAAAGATAATAGATTAATTAGATGAGAAATAGTTAAACTCCTTTGCATATTTAAATAATATAAATAAAATTATTAAGTTTGTAAAGTTGGACCAATTTTAGATATAATATATCTATCATATAACAAAAGTTCATTTTTTATTACATTAGAGTAAAATTTGACAGCTTAACTTAGCCAAAATTTATCATTAATTACTCATGTTTTAAATTAGCCAATCAAACTAACTATAAATATATCAAATAAAAATAATAAAACACTTTCACAAATATAGACTCTAATTGAAAAGGTGTATCCTATACAATATGAACTTATGATTCCAACAAAAAGATCATTGTTCCTATAACACTTTAGCTTTCCAAGGATGAGATAGTGATTAATCGACAAAAAAAATCACATATCTTTCCATATTTAAATAATATTAATAAGGTTGTTAAATGTTTGTGATAAAATAGATCTCCAATAAAATTCATCTTTAATAAACTCTAAATAATAAAGATTTTAAAATTATTAAGTTCGAATACTTATATATCTCCCTTCAAGAATAATGAATATATAACTAAGATAGGAAAACTATCTAGCTCCACATCTTTAAGTGCTATTGTAAAGCCATTGTGTACTCATATTATAATTGTAAGTTTTCTTTTATAAGTGGAATGGGAAGAATTCAACCATGAAGACTCAAAATTATTCCATGTTAGGAGGATAGCATTTAAAATTGTTTAAAAAGAGAATAAATTTTTTAAAATAAATCCTATCATAGAAATTAAGATTCTTGGATTTCTTAGGAAACAATCCAAAAATGGCATTCTATGGTATTATAAATTCATGTTTCAATAGAAAAATAGAAATCAAAAGGGGTCTCTAAATTACATAAAAGATTATAATTTTTATTCTAACTAAAGATAAAATAGGATTTTCTACAAGATCTTCATAATAGCACATTACATTCTCAACATTAGCTTCAAGAAAGAATCTAACATGCAACATATTACCCATAAGTTTTAGACAATTAAAGATAGTACCTTAATTCCTTGTGATTTCTTGTATGCAATTCAATAATTGTATTGAAGTATGGGCTGAAACAACCCTTAGTTAAGTTATGTAATGAATTATTTAGTCTTAAATAATTAGTTAATGTATATTGGGTTGTATCCAAAGAATAAGTATATGTTATATATAGGAGATAGTGGTTAGTCTATGATGATCATATTATGAATTTTACTCTTATTGGGAACTTTTGGAGGTTTGTCCTATCAAAGTGGGTTTTTTTTCTTAAATATTTATAATGTGTTTCTTATTATTGTATTCTCTTGTGCAAGTTATTTCAATACAATTGACATTCGAGAATGATATTGGCACCCAAAATGTAAGAATCAAAGTGATTTTTTAATTCAATAGGATAAAATTTGAAGCACATATCTTCCTCAATTTGAAAAATATTTTTTTTCTAACTTTTAGAGGGTTGATCAAGGACACATTCAAACTACTAATATCATATTTGATGTCATTTTGATTACATTTGAAGGACTTTTATCAAAGTAGGGTTTCCACCAAATTTGTTCCTAGGTCTATAATTTTTTTTCTATATTATAAAGGTTGAGAAAGAGCACATTGATCCATTTATAGCCCTAATTTGAAGTCATTTATAATTATTTTAAGTACCTTATTGAAATTGTATAGTTTTTCATTGATGCATTCTATAGTTAGTAATTCCGTCATCTTTTAGATTTTTTCACATTTGTGGAAAGCTTGGAAAAAAAACATTAGCAATTTACTCCTTGAAGTTTTTTTGAGGTAAAAGGAAAAAGCATGAATATTGTTAATATTATAAAAGTTTAGAAGTACACGTAGAAAGCATAAATGCTTTAAAAAAATTTACTATATATATGTGTGTGTGTGTGTGCATGTGAATGGGGGATCAAAATAGAACACAATGCCTCAAATTCCAGTAGCATGTCGATAGGAGGACAAAATAGAACATAAATTGCAAACTAGAGAGTGTGAAAAAGCTAGAGAGAGGACATTTTTATATAGTGGGTAGGTTGAAACTACTTAGACCACTGGAGGTGTGGCATCGAAGTCTACAATCCACTGCTGGAGATCTGACATGGGCTCTAGATTGTTCACCTTTTTTAGGAAGAAACTACCAATGCGTGCCAAAGCCCAATGTTGAAATATTGACATTGTGTGAAAGTTGTCGAGGAATGGAAGACATTCCACTATTGTACCCTCCTCAAGCACATGCTAGATGTCCCATTGCCTTGAAATGTCAAAACCCAAGCAAGATACATCCAGAGGAGCCTCGACCCCACCTAGATTGTGTTATTTAAACAATTTTATTGTCAGAACCCCCATCAGCTCTTTTTGTTCTCCTAAGTCTACAAGGGAAGCCACAAACCTTGATGTGATATCAATGTTTACCCTGTAGTGCTCTACTTCCCTTAGGAAATTAGCACCAAGTATCATCTTTATCGCTTTTATGTCCCTTCCTATGGGGTGTTTCATGATCACCTTTAAGCGTTGGTCTATGACAACACCAAAAAAAGCTATTTGGAACCTTGAAACTATGAGGAATATTGACGTGTCCATTCTCAACTTGATACCTGCAAGTCGTGGGAAAAATAAGGTGGGGGCATCACATTGCCACTTTAAATAGAGCAAGCTACTACATGTTCCCAAGCTTTAGGCAAGGGGAATTTACTTCCACATTTATTTCTCATGAGAAGATATATTGATGCATCTTCAAAGTACTTAATTACCATTTTGGTGAATTCCAACTTGTTGTAGAAGTACAATGCAGCCACCTGGTGAGAATTATAACTTGTCGCAGAAGGGCTGATGCAAGAAGTTGGGTACACAAAAAGCTCAAAAAGTGGAAGTGCTTTTGCTGTTTTTCAAAATTTGTCACACTTGGACTAAAAATTTGAGGGACTTATACAATGAATCTTTAAAAAAGTCAGTAAATATAAAATTTAGCATTTTGAATCTAGTTTCCAAATATGTAAATTATTCAAATACCCAAATTATAGAAATTAAAATTTGATAGGGAGCTATAAAAACCACTTTTTAAAAGTCCCCTTTTTTTACCATACCAAGCACATATATGGACACCACTTTTTGACCCAAATAAAAGTATTTTGGTAATTCATTTTGGCAAAAGATAGCTAACAACATGAAGATTGATGTGGAATTTTTTTTGTAATTTTTTGTTGAATATTTTTTTTATTGAATTTTTATTGGCCTTAATTATTGTTTTTAAAAATCAACGTGTACGGATAGCATAATTGAACCTAAACTAAACATTTTTTGAATTTTATTTTTTCATTGTGTAGAGAATTGTCTGAAGTTTGATGCCATGTATTTTTTTTACAAGAAAATTAACCAAAACAAAGTTATTAAAAAACAAAAAAAGCCTAATATTTCAATTCTAAGGATTAGTTTGCTTAGAAATTAATTAAAAAATAGAAAACATAATCCAATCTTAATAAAAATTATATATTTGGAAAGTAGACATTGTGTTCTTTAATGGGTTTTAATTTATAGATTGATTCAGAAAAAAAGTCCATCAGCCATATTGCCAAAGTTGGACATTCTTCTTCAATCTGTCTTAGTGTTTTAGTTGCAAGTCAAAGGCTAAGGCTTAGATTGCCAAGCCTTTACCAAGCCTAAAACCAAGGCTGCATATGGGTTGGGAATTTAATTTTCAAATAACACGTACACGTTATTTAAATGAAACGTGAATGTGTTTCATAATGCATACGCGTTATCTAATTACCTGTTGGGTAAAGGTAACACGTATGCGTTATGTAATGCATATGTGTTCCTAGAACAAAATCCGCACATGTTTCATAACATGTACGTGTTTCAAATATAGCCATTTTTTCTTAATTTGGTAAATACTAATAAAACATGTTTTTTTTGCAACATTCATTTTCTGCAATACAGACCGAAAGCACCATTTTCTACATTTTTTATAGAAAAATTATCTTGTGCAGGGCATATTCTATTCAAATTGTTGCAAGAGACAAAGTGCAGATTAAATTTTCTAAAGTGGAATCAAGTACAAGAAGATTTTACAAGAAGATTTGGAAAAAGAGAATTTTTGGATGCATTCATGATGTTTTTGTACTTCAGAGTTTAAAGAAAAAATGATCTTCATACTACATAGTTTTATTTGAATATTTGAAGGAGATAGTGTTGTGCATGTTTTGCACACACGCCCCATTCAGAATGGAGACCCTCTCTTCCTATTGCCTTGTCGGCTCATTTTGTGTTGTTGCCTCATTTTGTGTGCGCCCAATTTTGGCATCTAAAATGGTTTGCGAGCCTCATAGTATCATTTCAAGTCGATCATTTTTCACCCCACAAAATTTTATAAGTCCTTCGGGTCCTCCAGGTCCACCCTACCAGATTTCCTTGGTCAGATTTCCCTACTCACTCGATTCGCATTTTCCTTCATTTTTGACATTTGGGACAAGTTTCCTATGGATTTGGAATGTTTTTGTGGTGCCTAAGTGGGCTGCCAAGGTTTCATTAAGTTTCGGGGATTTCAGAAATTTCCTTCTGGAACTTTGTCCCTCTTTGGCCGTTTTGACCTTCTGTCGACCCCCAACGGTCCACCTTCCAGGACCCGTCCCCTCTGTGGCTATTTTCGGGACTTCGTCCCTCCTTGGTCATTTTGACATTCCATCGGCTCTCGGTAGTCTGCCTTCTGAGACCCACCCCCTCCGTGGCCATTTCTAAGACTCCATCCCTCCTTGGCCATTTTGACCTTTTGTCGGCCCCTAGCGGTCCGCCTTCCAGGACTCGCCCCCTCCATGGCCGTTTCTGGGACTTCGTCCCTCCTTGGCCATTTTTACCTTCCATCAGCCCCCAGTGGTCCACCTTTCGAGATCCGCCCCCTCCATGGCTGTTTCCGGGACTTCATCCCTCCTTGGTGGTTTTCACCTTCCATCAGCCCCTAGCAGTCCGCCTTCCAGGACCTACCCCCTCTGTGTCTGTTTCTAGGACTCCATCCCTCCTTGGCCGTTTTGACCTTCTATCAGCCCCCAGCGTTCTACCTTCTGGAACCCACCCCCTCCATGGCCATTTTCGGGACTCTGTCCCTTCGTCATCGTCTGAGAATTTCCTACCAAGTCGTCGTGTGCTCATTGTTATTTCAAAGGGCGATGACCCTCGCGTTTTCCCCTTCCAAGCTTCTACTTTCTTTGAATGAGTCCAATATCGAGGAATTTTGTCTTGGCACTATTTCTTCCCCATTTCCCATGCGCTATAATTCAAAAATCTTGATTTTGCTAAATTTTGTGAGGTCCAGGAACTTCTCTTCCAATTTGTTGTCCCCTATTTGTTGTCTGCCTTCCTTTCGCCTTTCATCCCTTGGCCCCCTTAGGCACGCATTAATATTTATGGTCCAAATGAGCTTCAATGACGAATATGATGATCTTTTGATGATGTATGGATGGATCTAACAAGGAATTTGCAAGGTTTGACTAGCGTTTGTCTTGATTTGTATATGAAAACACTTACAGAACTCCATGTATGCAGGATTCAAGGAGACCACTTCAAAAAGTTGAACAAGGAAAAGCACATAGCTCCTATCACCATTCATTTTATGTCCACCTTTCCTCGTAGCATCCATCTACAAGGTTGACATTAGAAGAAGGCATGTGTCAAGGAATTCAATGACAAAATGCAAGGGGTTGGCCTTGAAGAAGGCATGATGGAGTTGTCCTACTTTTCACCAGATGATGATGATTTGTCTCCCTTGAATCAGGGAAAACCAATCCATTGATGTCAGTCGTCGACGGGCCCGCTTGATCCAATGAAGAACACTGCAAACACATCAAGTAAGAAGGCAGCTTTCAGGTAGTTTTAGCTACAGTAAAAGGGAAATCAAAAAAAAGAAAAAAATTGCTACAGTGACAAGCCACTACAAGACAAAATAGAGAAAAGACAAAATATGTATTTTAAATTCTTGAATAATGGGGGGTAGGTGAAACCCTAATGTAATCAAATTTTGGCCACACATTGTAATTCAATCCTATCCATTCATTTGGGCTTTGGAAAACCATAAATAGGGGCTTTCCCCTCATTTGTAAAGGTTGAAGAGCTTTTGTAAAGGAATTTGTAGCAATAGAAGACAACATTGCATGATTTTATGGATGTTCTCTTTTATTTTGCTCATTTTGCATGCATGGTTCTACTTCCATGTTAGTTTTAGTGTTAGTTTCTTGAATGGAAGTGGTGATGGTGATTGTTGTTTTAGTATTTGATGAATTTCCAACTCATGCTTTTTGTGGTTCATTGATGATGAATCACTTTGCAAAGCTAGTTTGAGATTCCTTCCTTTATTAATGCAACTTAGTTCCATTGCATGTGCATGATGTGTGTGTGTAATCTGAAAATATGCAATCCTTAAAAGATTGCACTGGTTTTGTGTAATTGTAGGATCCTCTTGGCCAAGAAAAACCCAGTTTAGGGAGTTTGTCTACTGTAGCAACTTCCATGATCACTGTTCATTCATAGTTTCAAGTCTAGGAACCTTCTCTCTTCCCTGCCCTTTTTTCCTTTGTTTAAAATAGTGACCTTAAGCAAGGTTCATTGCACATTGTAAAGCCAAATCCAATGAGAAAATGGAGTTCAAAACTACTATTTGAACTTGTAGCAAACGCACAACAACTCTCCCATCTTAAGAACTCCATTTGCAAATCCAACTTCCCCACTTTGTAACTTATTCGTAAGTCCACCTTGTGATTCTAGCAAATCACATGAAACAACTTAGATATTCCAAGCACTATCAAAACCTAACACCCGAGAGACCTTGGGATAGTGTTATGCAATTTGATTGTGGAAGATTGTCTTTCAAGAGAGGTAGTGCACCTATGCACTACCTATGTTGAGAAAGTGTGCAAAAACACCCATCAACAAAACTAGCACTAGAAGGAGGGCATGACATGTTGAGGCTACAAAGTTGAAAGTTGGAAGTTGAAAAAAAAACTTTCAAGAAGAAATCTGAGATAGGGAGATCTCATCACACGTTGAAACTTAAAATCAAAAAATACTGAAGGAAAACAAAAGCTTAGTCGAAATGGAGCAGCATGCACAAATTAGCATCACTCGGCTACATATAGTTTTGAACAAGAGACTAAAGAATCCATCAACAATTCGCGTTGGCGGATAGATATCTGATCCATTGCACTCACAAGCACAATGAGTTGGGGTGTCTAAATTTTTTGAGAAGAATTGAAAGGGTCTTACAAGGAGAAATCCCCTTTTGGGAAATCTATCTACCTTTAGCCCTTGCAGACCCAGAGGAAGAATTACAAACTGTGGCAGCTAAGGCATTCAAGGGGATAATCCAACAATGTTTGGGCAGCAAAGATGGACCAAGATTGGAGGAAGTACTAATGGAAAGTTGGTGCAGATATCACAATGCACCACATTTAGAATTTACATGTCCATCATGTGACAACATCATCACTCAAGTCAAGGGTTGTTCAAACAAGTTGGAGTAGCCAACTATCAAGGAGGATGAGTCATCCCATAAGGCCAAAGAGCTGTCAACATCTAGAGGACAACACATCGAAGAGGAACCAAGGGATTCAACATGAACTAGTGTTGGGACAGTGAACGATAAAGCTGAAAATGAAAAGGAAGGAGTTGATTCCCTTGGGACAACAAACAGTCTTGATGGAAACTCAACTAGAAAAGAATTAGAGAGCCTTTCCTCTATTAGAAAAGAGTAGTCCTCCAATCTAGAAGAGGAGCCATTGGAAGTTGAGGATGCGTCAACAAAGCTTGCAGTAGCCAATGAAAATGTTGAAAATCAGAAAGAGTCAGAGGTTGATAGCTTTGGAACAACATAATATTATGACAAGAGTATAAGTGAAATCATATTGGAATACCTCTCCTTCATTAATGACAACAATCGAGAATCTGAAAATGAAATTTTGGAGTGGGAACAACCACTCGCCATGGTTGTCTACCATCAAGCTTCTTTTTCAAGTGATGATGAGGACCCAGTAGCGAAAAGATATGACCGGCTCATCTCTAGATTAGAAAAGGATTGGTCGGAGTTGAAATACCAAGTGGATTTGGAGGTGCTGCTACTACAAAATTGGTGTAGACTTCATGAATCATCGCACTCAGATTTCACATGTGGACTATGTAAAGAAGCCATCAAGCAAGTCAAAGAACAAGAAAGGAAACCAAGCACACCACTTCTTGCAGTTGCTTCAAGGATGGAATGTGAGGATCAAGAGCTTGAACCAAGTGACAACCTAGCTGAAGGTAGCCCTCAAGATGATGTTGGGACAGCAATAGAAGAAGGACAACAATACAATCTTGAGCTTCTGAGCAGTGAATTAGATCAAACAAGGAGGTTGTCCACTAGTCAATAAGAATTTATCCCTCTTCAAGAGCATTTGTGCACTATGGACGATAGGCTTTATGACAAGTCCTTGGAGGGAGATTACATAGAGGATTTTGGTCCCCTTGATGAGGTGCCATCAATTGATGAATTCTTTCCATTGGGAGTTGTACTACGGAGGTATGCTCATACCACAAAGGAGTACATTCTAGATGTTAGCAGCAATGAATTCATACTCCTTGAGCCTCTGAATGGTGATGCACTAGAGTTCCCAAATTGGGAGAGGGGTTCCTTCTTCGTCTATAGAAATAATGAACAAGGGGAAACAAATTAACGTCATGATAGGATGCATGAATAGCAAAGAGAAGAAGAAAAAGGCGGGGGTGCTGAGATAGCTACCAACAAAGATGAAGCACCCGGTCAACCACAAGATGCAACTTGGAGTCCTTCTACCATGATCATTGTTGATCCTCCTCCACATTCAAAGAGATGCATTAGGATAGATTCATGTATGTCATCATCCCATGACATTGAACATCATAAAAAAGGAGGTTGATACTTGGGGAAGAAGACAAGACAACATGGTGCCCCTTGAAGACAACAATCAAGAAGTGATTAGGGCAATGGAAACTCAAGAAGATGAGGTGTACTTCCTCGAAGAATAGCTAATAGGGATTTTTTATCCCACACAAGATGTGGAGGCAATGCTTGTTGCCATTTTCTCCCTACCTTATGCAGGCTTGATGCATGAAATGCTACACCACCCGGTGCCTCCATCCGAAGCGGTCATAGCACCTGTCGACGATGTTGTGCTTGCTCTCGGCTGTCCAATGCTACCACATCTACATGACGACATATAGGTTCTATCCTTCCTTAATCCTATGAATACTTATAGTTGCATGCTTCATTTTGATTACGGTAATGAGGGAGGGAAAAAATGTTTATGCATTAACCATGGGTTCAACGAATCACCTCAATTGCTGATTTGAACTTGAGTGTTGCAATGTTGAATCTTTTTTTTCGGAATATAAAGATAAATTTGCATGGTTAAGAACGATAACAATCACTCATTTGCTTATGCATGCATTGCAAAATCCAATGAACATTAATGTCAACTTGCCCTGCCTGAACATGGTGCTTTGTAAATATTTCTTTGTACATAGCTCATTTTTTAGTAGTGTAGGTTTCCTGTAAATACTATGCTTTCTTGCTTTCCTTAGGTTAGTTGGTGTGTTGTAGGTTATTTTCTTTAGATTATTTTTCTTATTGTTTTCTTTTGCTTTTCTGTTTTGGTTCATTTTGGTGTTCACTTTGCTTCTATTTTGTTGTTGCTTTGATGTTGCTTTGCTCAAGGTCCCTCTACTATTGGCTAGGCACATATGTATGCACAACGACTATACTTATCATCTAGGGTTGTTCTACGTATTTCTTTGTTAAACTCTAATCAAGTCTTCAGAGTGGATGATGAAGGTCTTTTGTTAGTGTCAAGTGATCCGGGTGTTTGATTCAAAGAGGATAAGTTGTTGGTTTAGTCTGACTCTGACGTATTCTAAAATTTTATAGCTCTTACACATCTTAAGAATCTGACGGTCACTATAGGGACTTTTGTGAAGTCTAGTTAAGTGAAAAATCTAAAATTCCACTCTAGCACCACTATGATTCTCATCCCTTAGCACAAGCTTCAATGCTTGCGGGTTGAAATAAAAGAGCTAAAAAGAGAAAAGAAAGAAAGAAATAAAAACATTGAAAATTAAAAGAAAGAAAATTCAACTTTTCAAGGGTATCCGAGCAACTCTACCGAGGCTATGGATACTCGGCTGGCAGTAGAGTAATGTTTGGGAGAATCACAACGACAACCTCATCGGGGCTATGGATGCCTGATTGGAAGCAAGGAAATGTCCCAGATGCTTTTGGAGTTAGAATAGACTACATAGCTTAACTTGACGGAGCTTGGGTTCTTGTAGCAACTAAAGGATGGGAATTAACGCAACTGCACACACTTGGATTTTTAGCATATTGAAGGTTGGGTTGGCTAGTGGTTTTGATCCTTTTGTTGAGCGTCTAGTTTTTTCCCCTAGCGTGAAGGTCAGAACCAAGAGATTCTAGGTTCATGATTCTAGTTTGTCATCAAAATGCTCTTGAGCATTTCCCCAATAATTCACCATTTGTTGTGCATATTTTGCACACACGCCCCATTTGGAACAGGGACCCTCTCTTCCTGTTGCCTTGTCGGGTCGTTTTGTGTCATTGCCTCATTTTCCATGCCCCCGATTTTGGCATCTAAAATGGTCTACGAGCCTCATAGTATCATTTCAAGTCAATCATGTTTCACCCGCAAAATTTTCTAAGTCATTCAGGTCCGCCCCACCATATTTCCTTGGTGAGATTTCCCTGCTCACTCAATTTGCTTTTTTCCTTCATTTTTGACTTTGGGGACAAGTTTCCTATGGATTTGGGATGTTTTTATGTTGCCTAAGTGAACTGCCAAGGTTTCATTAAGTTTTAGGGGTTTCAGAAATTTCCTTCCGAAACTCCATCCCTCCTTGGCCATTTTGATGTTCCATCGACCCTTAGTGGTCCGCCTTCTGGGACCCACCCCCTCTGTAGCTGTTTCCAAGACTCCATCCCTCCTTGGCCATTTTAACCTTTTTTCGGCCCCTAGCGATCCACCTTCTGGGACCTGCCCCCTCTGTGGCCATTTCTGGGACTCCATCCCTCCTTAGTCGCTTTGACCTTCCATCAGCCCCCGTGCGGTCCACCTTCTGAGACCTGCCCCCTCTGTGGCCATTTCCAGGACTCTGTCCCTCCTTGGCCATTTTGACCTTCTGTTGGCCCTTGGCGTTCTACCTTCCATAACCCATCCCCTCCGTGGCATTTTTCAGGACTCCATCGTTCTGTCATCATCTGAGACTTTCCTTCCAAGCCATCGTGTGCTCATTGTCTTTTCAAAGGGCGATGACCCTCCAGTTTTCCCCTTCCAAGTTTCTGCTTTTTTTTAATGAGTCCAATCTCGAGGAAGTTTGTCTTGGCACTCTTTCTTCCCCATTTCCCATGTGCTATAATTGAAAAATCTTGGTTTTGCTAAGTTTTGTGAGGTTTGGGAACTTCCCTTTTGCTTTGTTGTCTCTCGTTCGATGTTTGCCTTCCTTTCGCCTTCCATCCTTTGGCCCCCCTTAGGCATGCATTAATGTTTATGGTCCAAATGAGCTTCAATGGTGAATATGATGATCTTTTGATAATGCATGGATGGATCTAACAAGGAGTTTGCAAGGTTTGACTAACATTTGTCTTGATTTGTATATGAAAGCACTTATGGAACTCCATGTATGTAGGATTCAAGGATCCTGCTGTGGGTCCATCGGGGAGACCCATTGAGAAATTCAAACAAGGAAAAGCACATAGCTCCTGTCACCATTCTCTTTATGTCCACCTTTCCTCGTAGCATCCATCAACAAGGTCAGCATTAGAAGATGGCTTGTGCCAAGGAAGTCAATGACAAAATGCAAGGGGGTGACCTTGAAGAAGGAATGAGGGAGTTGTCCTACTTTTCACCAGATGATGATGATTCATCCCCTCCAAATTAGGGACAACCAATTCATTGATGTCAGTCGTCGATGGGACCATTTGATCCAATGAAGAACACTGCAATTACATCAAGTAAGAAGGCAGCTTTCAAGTAGTTTTAGCTATAGTAAAAGGGCAATCAGAAAAAGGAAAAAATTGCTATAGTGACTGGCCACTACAAGACAAAATATAAAAAAGACAAAAGATGTATTTTAAATTCTTGAATAATGGGGGGTAGGTGAAACCCTAATGTAATCAAATCTGGGCCACACATTATAATTCAATCCTATCCATTCATTTGGGCTTTGGAAAACTATAAATAGGGGCTTGCCCCTCATTTGTAAAGGTTGGAGAGTTGTTGTAAAGGAATTTGTAGCAATAGAAGACAACATTACATGATTTTATGGATGTTCTCTTTGATTTTTCTTATCTTGCATGCATGGTTCTACTTCCATGTTAGTTTTAGTGTTAGTTTCTTGAATGGAAGTGGTGATGGTGATTGTTGTTTTAGTATTTGATGAATTTCTAGCTCATGCTATTTGTGGTTCATTGATGATGAATCACTTTGCAAAGCTAGTCTGAGCTTCCTTCCTTTATTGTTGCAACTTAGTTCAATTGCACATGTGCATGATGTGTGTGTGTGTAATCTAAAAATCTGCAATCCCTAGAAGATTGCACTGGTTTTGTGTAACTATAGGATCCTCTTGGCCAAGAAAAACCCAGTTTAGGGAGTTTGTCTACTGTAGCAGCCTCCATGACCACTATTCTTTTGTAGTTTCAAGTCTAGGAACCTTCTCTCTTCCCTACCCTCTTTTTTTTAAATAGTGACCTTAGGCAAAGTTTATTGCACATTGTAAAGCCAAATCCAATGAGAAAATGGAGTTCAAGACCATTGTTTGAACCTACAACAAACACACAGCAACTCTCCCATCGTGAGAACTCCATTTGTAAATCCAACTTCCCCACTTTTTAACTCACCCCTAAGTCTGCCTTGTGATTCTAGAAAATCACATGAAACAACTGAGATATTCCAAGCACTGTCAAGACTTGACACCTAAGAGACCTTGGGATAGTGTTCTGCAATCTGATTGTGGAAGATTTTCTTTCAAGAGAGGTAGTGCACCTGCGCACTACTTGTGTTGAGAAAGTGTGCCAAAACACCCATCAACAGATAGCGATTTGAAAATAGGTTGTATTTGAACTTTTTTTTTGTCATCAAAGAGGGTTTAGTAACCATGGGTGATAAGAAAAGACAAAGAAAAAGATGTAGAAATTTAATGACACCTAAAGAAATTCAAGCAAATAGAGATATGGAGGCAAAAGGACAAAGGGATAGAATAGAAAGGATTCATCAAATGAAAAATTTGCAAGCATCTAGTTCCAAGAATGTTGAAGAGGAAGCCATGAATGATGAAATGAATGTAGATGATGCAAATGTGGAGATGGTGAATATGGAATAAAATGCAATTATGGAGACAAACCCAACTATGCCTTCAACGTCAACTTTGAATGATGTGGAAATAGTACCTATGCAAACAACTTTAGGTATGTCTTCAAATCCACCTCCCAATGATATGGAAAATGCACTTATTCATACAATCCATCTAGGTATGTGCTCAAACCCAAGTTTTGATAATATTGATATTGCTTGTTTAGATGAAGTTGGATACACCATTAATGATATCAATAATTCTAGGGTTGAAAAAATAAAAAAACAAAAAAATGATGAAATTATATCTTATCATAATGCAAATGAGAATGGAATCCCTCATACTAATGAAAATGTGAATGAAATCTCTTTTATATTTGAAAATGAAAATGAAACCCCTTGTATGGATGAACAGGTGATAATGTTTTTTTCACAATTGAAAGAGATGTGCTAGATAAACTTTGTGGTAAATTTTCTTGGAGACAAATTAGAACTTATGGAAATATAATATATTAAAAAAAATATTATAGAAAGAAATTAGGATTCCAATGTCAACTCATGTGCAATTGACGATAATGTCGAAAATGAGTATAGTGATGAAAAAATTAGGTGTTTTTGTAAAACCAAAAAAGAAATATGATTTAGTAGAACAAGTCATATATAGTGTTGCTAATGCTATTGATTTTACAGGTAAGAAAAGTTTATCAAAATATAAGAATGTGGCTTATCATCCAATAACAACTGCTCCAGTTGATAAAGCAGCTTCAAATAAAAAATGTTAAGATTAGTAAATGTATAAAAGTAAATCCTAGAATTTTGATAAGAACTACTAAAAGAAGAGAAAGTATTAAAAAGGATTCAATTAATCAATGTTGGAGTTTTAGTGGTAGACTCCCAAGATTAGACGTGAAATTAACTAATGAAATTAAATCTTTAATTGAAATTTTTTGGCATGATAATACAAAAGTATCACCTAACATTAGAGATGTCTTCAAATTAAGGGTGGGTTCCAAAATTCATGAACCTCATCCAAAGCATCTCTTAGATATGACTCAAACTGAATTATATAAAAAAAAATTAGATGCTTCAATCTTACCATTGAATATTAATATAAGTAAAAGATCATTCGAAAAGTGTAAACCTTGGTATGTTAGAATTAATAAGCAATAAATTTCTTGTTTTTGTAAGACCCATGTACAATTTTGTTATTATTATGATATTTTTCAATACATACGATGCACTTTGCATGCTAACCAAATTATGTAGGACATTTGTGGTATTCATATGCCACCTGAAAGAATCAAAGATTTTATTGCAGGTTTGTTTTGTGAACCCTCTAATGGAAACTTATTTTATTTAAAAGCATGTATTTCTGGAGAATGCGATAGATGTGGTAACTTTTTATTATTAAGAAAATGTATGCATAAAATTATTTTAGATGAATTTGGACAACAATTAGTGGATGTTAAAAAAATTAAAAATGTTGAGTATTCTTTAAAAGATGGAAAAACTAGAAAACGTTGTGAGCTAATTATGGAAAAATTTAGTGTGTGCATTTATTAATGAATGTAAAGATAAGATTGTACCTAAATATGTTCAACACTCTTAGTATGCTCATTGGCTTGATAATCAATTTTTTTTATGTAAAAATGCATTCCTAATTGGAACTATATTGTCAGTTTTTGATTTTGCTGAAAATTATACGCTTGCTCCACAAGAAGAAATTCAATCGTAGTATTATAATTCAGTTCAAGTAGCTATATTTGTTCACATTGTATATAGGCATGCAGATGATAGTACAAAAGATAATAGAAATATTTTGAGAGAGTACCATTTTTATGTAAGTGATAATTGATTACATTCATCTGAGTTTGTTCAATATTGTTTTGATATATTTTATAAAAATTTAAAAGAGAGAGGAATTCAAATGCTAGAACATCTCATATGGTCGAATAATTGCACGAGTCAATTCAAAAATGCTAGAATGTTTTATTGGTTATGTAGACTTCATAAAGAAAATAATTTCTAGCACATATGTTTTTTTTAAGTTGGTCATGGTAAGGGAGAACGTGATGGAGCAGGTGCATGTGTGAAAATAGATCTTGCTAGAGAGCAACTAAAATTTGAGGATGTTGTGAAATTTAGAGATGCATGTGCAATTGTAGATTGGTGCAATACCAAATTATCTACAAGAACAAGTGAGAGCTCAATAATTTGATGCTTCTTTTGGTTAGTTGAAGAAAATTATATTTTTTCTCAACAAGATTGTGAAAAAATTAATGGATCTAAAAATGGCATTCGTTTAAGAGTTTGAATGCAAACACATGGACAATATGGACAAGGGAGTTTGCATGCTTTTGCCAATTTTGTATTGCAGGTGATTGGGAGGCATGTGAAAATATGGAATGGGTTGAACAATGGCAACAAAGAGCCTTAATGCCTACATCGATACATGTTCAACATGGAACGACAATTGAAGATAATCAAGTGTTCACATCAGATGATTATGTTCATGTTTCAGATCTTTTATAAGAAGGTACATTATTTATTGAGTTGAATTTTATATGTATGCATGTTTAATATATGTGAATTAAATATAAGTCACTCTTTATAGAATTTTTTATTTATTTTTGTAGGACGTGTATGTTGTTGTTGCACCTGAGGGGAATGAAGAGGAGACTGAGCACTGATTGGCTAGATGTGTTGAGAGAAAACATAAGCCGGTACATCCTAGAGTGGATGATGACAATTTTGAGTATCCAACTAGTTCAGTGGTTGTTGTTGGCACCTAGCTTCGAAAATATTTGATGAGAAAGAATGGCTTGCCTACATTTGAAGATTATGAAAGACAAAAGAAGATTATACATTATTCACATTTGATTTTGGCAACCAATATAAAACTAGTTAGATATCAAGGGAGGCCTACTAATAAAGTTTTATGGGCACTTTCAATGGATGACCATGAGACAATCATAGATGCATTACAAAAAAGAGAGGATGCAAATGGTACAATGGAGTAAATAAATATTGGTAAGTATATAGTTGTATATATATTTAATTAATATATATATATTTTTTTTTTTCTTTAATAGTCATTTCCTAATTAATTTTTTATATCTTTTTTTGTTTCAGGTCTCCCAATATTAGATGATTCACAAAAAAGAGAGGAGATACATATATTACAATGGAATTTGAATCTAGAGACATGTGAGACCCGCCAATGATACTTGATACTATGCTACTTTATTATTTTGGATAGATAGTGTGATTTGTGTATTGACTATTGACATTGCGTTTTGATGTAGATTGATGTTGTATGATGTTCATGTTATGATGTTTTGACATTAGAACTTGTATTTGATTTCATGTTGTGATGATGTGATCATTAGACATCATATTGGATATTATTGATGATTATGGATGCTTTAGTAGAATTAATGAAATTATGACTTTTAAATTATTATTATTATTGTATGAAATAAAAAATAAATAAATGTTATTAGGAGGATTCAATGATGTTGAATTTATGTGAATATTGTAACTATGAATTGAATTTCTAATGTGGTTTTTAATTGTGATGGAAATTATATGATGTGAATATATATGTTTCAATTGCTTTAACTATATGATTTTATTGGATATATTAAAGTGTGAAATTGAGTGTGCAGGTACAAATTCCATGACCAATGGAATTGGAGGTCTTCAAAGAACCCAATGTGATAAACCCTGTGAATGCTGACTAGAGTCCATGGGAACTATAGTCTTAATGTGATGTAAATTTTGTAAAGTGATTTGAGGCTTGAATGTTATTTTTATTATATAGTTTTATTTGAAGTGTTTAAATGTTTTATTTTAAGTGTTTAAGTTGCATTTAAATTTGTCAAATTTTAATTGGAGGTATTTGAGATTTTTATTTTTATTCTCTTTATTGACTCAAAAGGGGTTAAAAAAAGGTTATTTTATGTTTTTTTTTTGTTTTTTGTAAACCTCTAGGGTGTTAACCCAAGCATTGGGCACTTAATTCAAGGTATATCTTGAACTAAAAACAAGATATGACCTCTCAAAAAGGCCTAGCTTTAAGGGTGATGAATTTGGATTTTGAGTGGGTTGTGAATGGATAAATTTTGAGCAAATTTTCATTTATCTTGAGTGATTTAAAGCAAGAATTGTTTTGGAAACAAATTTAGGTGGACTTCTATTTATCTTTTTGTTGGGATTATTGAAGGGAGGATTTTCTTTTGGGGATTTGGTAAATTTTCATTCTGGTTTTGGAAGAAGTTTTTTTGGGTAGAAAAAGAGTCTAGAGGAAAAATTTGAGCACTTCCACATATTTCTTCCTGGAAAGTGTAAGAGGTTGGTTTCAATCCTTTTGTGTTTGTTCTTAGTTGAATCTGTTAAATTTTGAAAAAGCTATGAGTATTCATTATTGTACTATTATGTGTGGGTTTTTATTTGTGTTGGGTTGTATGGGGATGGCTCTCTTAGATTTTGAGAGCTACCCAAGTGTGGGGTTGAAAGAGGGTGATCCTCCAATGGGGAAACCTCCAACCTTTGAGAAGGTGGAGAATTGGGTAAGAGTACCCATATTATCAGAGTATGGAGTATTTGGGTATGAGTACCCAGGTTATTTTTGTGGAGTTATATGGATGGTTATAAGGAGAGAAGTTGTGATACTGTATAAATATTCATATATATGTGTGTTTCCTCATTGGGTAGTGTAATCTCCTAAATCTCCCCTTTCTTGAATCTTTGAGAAGATTCAATGTGATTGTGAATCCTTAGGTTTTGGGTGTTATTGTTATGTTGTGTGTTTAATGTTGTTCCATGTTTCGAGAATGTGTGTAACCCAGTTCCTTGATGGCCTCCAAGCTCAGGGGTGACTGGTTTTCTAGTCGACGGTTGGGTGGTGAGCACCCCATTGGCTTTAAAAGGAAGTTGTGTTATGTGTAGGTATTCACACAGGAGAAAAAAAGCTTACAAGTTGAGAAAAAATTCAAGCTAAGACTATCTATGTTCCATTGTAAAGGTTATTGTACAATACCATCTTGGGTAAAATTGTAAGAGTTTTGTATAAATGTTGTAAATGTGCTATGAATACATGAATAATGCCAAGATTAGGGAAAGACAAAACTTACACGAATCCCTTATATGCAATTCATTATGGATATGTAGCTAAAATATACATGTCCCTAAATCTTCTAGCTCATAAAAATTGGAAATAAAAAAAAATCACACTCCTTTTCATAAAGTTAAGAAAATTAATATAGAGAATCTTAGTTTTCTTTTTACAAAAAAAAATATATCCTTTTTTTTTTGTTTTTCTTCATTTAATATAATTATTGAAGCTACTTTAAAATGTGGAGGGTAAGGTTAATATTATTATATTTATGACTAATTATAGAGGTTAGGAAGTATTAATTATAAGTTTTTATTTAATGATGTTATAATTTATTAAGGTAAAATAAAGATGGAAGTGTTAATTTACTTTTATATAAATAAATTACAAGATAAGGACAAGGGTGGTTTCCATTAAATAATTTTATTAGTGTATAGTTTTATTTTTTTTGTTCAAATGGAAAAAATATATTTATGGTAAAATAGATAAAATAGTATTTTCTTTTAAGTAGTTCAAAATTAAGGAGAAATAAATTAGTAAATAAATTATATATATATATAATATTTTTTATTTTTATACTTATATATATAAGAAAAACAAAACAGTTATATTTTATGTCCAAGTTGTAATCAAGGTTGTAATATTCGACTCAAATTATGGGCATAACAAGACAGGTACAATTATATACATAGTTCTAGATACATTTAATTCATAGTATAAATATAAAACTAAATTTAATTCATTGTCATTTTATAAAAAGTTTATAATTGATTTAATATCCCCTTAAGCCATTCTCTTAAAACCCTTTAAGCCATCCTCTTATGTACCATTAATCCCTCCTCTTACATCCCCTTAAGTAACTCTCTCAGCACCCCTTAAGCTATCCTCTTAGGACCCCTTAATCCATATCCTCATATATCTACCTTTAATCCATCCATCTGTATCCTCTTAAGTCACTCTCTCAACACCCCTTAAGCCATCCTCTTAGGACCTCTTAATCCATATCCTTGTATATCTACCCTTAATACATACACCTGCATCCCCTTAAGTCACTCTCTCAACACCCCTTAAGCTATCCTCCTAGGACTCCTTAATCCATATCAACGTATGTCTACCCTTAATCCATCCACTTGCATCCCCTTAATTCACTCTCTCAACACCCCTTAAGCTATCCTCGTAGGACCCGTTAATCCATATCCTCATATATCTATCCTTAATTCATCCACCTGCAACCCCTTAAGTCACACTCTCAACACCCCTTAAGCCATCCTCTTAGGACCTCTTAATCCATATCCTTGTATATCTACCCTTAATCCATCCACCTGCATCCCCTTAAGTCACTCTCTTAACACCCCTTAAGCTATCCTCTTAGGACCCCTTAATCCATATCCTCATATCTCTACCCTTTATCCATCCACTTGCATCCCCTTAAGTCACTCTCTCAACACCCCTTAAGTTATCCTCTTAGGACCCCTTAATCCATATCCTCATATATCTACCCTTAATCCATCCACATGCATCCCCTTAAGTCACTCTCTCAACACCCCTTAAGTGATCGTATTAGGACCTCTTAATCCATATCCTTGTATATCTACCCTTAATCCATCCACCTACATCCCCTTAAGTCACTCTCTCAACACCCCTTAAGCTATCCTCTTAGGACCCCTTAATCCATATCCTTGTATGTCTACCCTTAATCCATCCACTTGCATCCCCTTAAGTCACTCTCTCAACACCCCTTAAGCTATCCTCTTAGGATCCCTTAATCCATATCCTTGTATATCTACCCTTAATCCATCCACTTGCATCCCCTTAAGTCTCTCTAGGGTTCATGAGATTCTTAGAATAACAAATCTATATGGATTAATGGTTTAGGGTTCAACTCCTAGTCTCTAGGTCATATGGTTTAGGGTTTAGGGTTTGTAGGGTTCATGAGAGGCTTAGAATAACAAATCTATATGGGTTTTAAGGGTTTAGGGTTCATGAGATGCTTAGAATAAAAAATCTATATGGGTTAATGGTTTAGGGTTCATCTCCCAGTATCTAGGTCATATGGTTTAGGGTTTGTAGGGTTCATGAGATGCTTAGAATAACAAATCTATATGGTTTTTAAGGGTTTAGGGTTCATGAGATGCTTAGAATAACAAATCTATATGGGTTAATGGTTTAGGGTTCATCTCCCAGTCTCTAGGTCATATGGTTTAGGGTTTGTAGGGTTCATGAGATGCTTATAATGACAAATATTTTAGGGTTCATGAGATGCTTAGAATAAAAAATCTATATGGGTTAATGGTTTAGGATTCATCTCCTAGTCTCTAGGTCATATGGTTTAGGGTTTAGGGCTTGTAGGGTTCATCAGATGCTTAGAATAACAAATCTATATGGGTTTTAAGGGTTTAGGGTTCATGAGATGCTTAGAATAACAAATATGTATAGGTTGATGGTTTATGGTTTATGATTTCTAAGGTTCATGAGATGCTTAGAATAACAAATCTAAATGGGTTTTAAGGGTTTAGGGTTCATGAGATGCTTAGAATAACAATTCTATATGGGTTAATGGTTTAGGGTTCATCTCCTAGTCTCTAGGTCATATGGTTTAGGGTTTACAGTTTCTAGGGTTTGTTAGAACTATAAAATTCTAAAAAAATTTACATGTTGTTCACATCCATGAGTTTCCAAAC
The DNA here is from genome assembly GCA_007258455.2 of Sequoia sempervirens. NCBI lineage: Eukaryota > Viridiplantae > Streptophyta > Pinopsida > Cupressales > Cupressaceae > Sequoia > Sequoia sempervirens. Next base: position 117,686,086 of record VDFB02086081.1, on the reverse strand, counting down.
GAGTCCTCACCATTAAATGCAAAAGCCTCTTTTCATAAACATTTTTCCCATATTCAGCCATGTGATCCCATAAGTCCCTCTAGGTCTGAATATTCCATATTATAATTCCTATCGGCATGAGTTGATCAAGGTCTCTCTGATCCATAATGCATTTTCTACTAATGTATATCTGTTGCAGCCTATCGGCAGGACTTCAGTGGTGTCACACCGATCGGGATCCATCTGCAGGCAATTTTGGCAAGACACTATTTGTTGTCTCGGTGACAGAAGAAAAATCATATCGGCAAGATGGCTATCATCAGGATGAGGTCTTACCGATTGCATTATGTCTTACCGATCGATGACAGAAGGAATATATCAATGAGAAATATTTCATCAAGATGAGTCATAGCGAAATCATATTGTCTTACCGATCGGTGCCTGAGCAAACGTTTCAGCCAAACCAAAAGTCTTCAAAGTGAGGTCTTGTCAAATGTATTATGTCTCACTGACTAGCTCACTAAACGACGTATCATCTAGACTAAAGATTATCGGAATAAAGTCTCAACGAATGCACCTGATCTCGCCAACAAAGCATAAGGGGATTATATCAAATGACTATCGGAAGGAAGTCATGTAGTCTTGCTGACTCATATGTCACGCTGAAGTATTGTTTCATCAGTGAGAAAATGATTGTATTTCAGTGAAACATAAGATAAAGGGATATCTATAGGCAAGACAGTGGTTATCACTTTATGGTTATTGGAATAAAGTCTCAACGAATGCACCTGATCTCGCCAACAAAGCATAAGGGGATTATATCAAATGACTATTGGAAGGAAGTCATGCAGTCTTGTTGACTCATATGTCACGCCAAAGTATTGTTTCATCGGTGAGAAAATGATTGTGTTTCATCAAAAAATAAGATAAAGGGATATCTATAGGCAAGGCAGTGGTTATCGCTATATGTCATAGCGAGTCATTATAGGTCATACCGATCGGAAAGAAAAGTGAACTTAGCATTGAGACAATAATTATCGAGGAGAGTCATATCGAACACTTAAGAGTCTTATTGATCTGGATACAAAGGGTTACATCGGCCAGACTTAAGCCGTCAGCGAAATGTCATCTAGCATCTGTTTGGTCTCACTGATACAGCTGAAGGTGGGTCCCGTCATTACCATCAGAATGAAGTCATGAAGTCTTATCGAATCCTATGTCACAACGACAATTTTTAAACTTGAAGATACATTTGGTGTGAGACTAGATTCTTTGGTGAGTGCTACGTGAATTATACCAAATGAAGGTTCGTCAGCAGGAAAATTGCTATGTCATGGCGATCAAAAAGTGAACTTAAGGATATATCTCGGTAAGACATAAAATATTCTATGAAACATCTCCCTGACTCATAATTGTCATAGCGACACATGAGATGAATGGTATTTCTCAGCGAGACATAAAATGTCGATGAGACGGTGGGACGTTATAGTGATGCACATTTGATGATTATTGGTGATATATTGAAGATCGGTATGACTGTGTAATGTCTTTGTAGGAGTCCAATGAACAGTTGTAAAGGCTCGATTGAAATAATTGCTCGGGTGTGAATGCAAATGGACATGACTTTTCGTGTGGCCAATATATAAAACACATTTTTGACAGCAGAATTGAGAGATATAGAGTAGAGACAAGGTAAAAAAAAATACAGTAGGATACAAAATCTATGAGACTATGATGCATGATTGAAAAAAAATGGAGATTTCAATTGAATTTTTGATGTGGTGACATATTTTTGGTTTCAATTGTCTGTTGTACTCATTAAAATTATTACTAAATTTGTCTCTAGGATTGGCATTTTCTGGTTATTTAAATTGGTATAACAAGTTTATATTCAGTTTATCAGTGCACATTTGTTGTATCTGTGTGGTTAATTAACTAGTTATTTCAGGGAGAGATTAAATCCTTTTAATTGATCATAGTAATCAGGAGAGTTCATCTGGATATTAAGAACTTGGTAGTCACAGTCTTGAATGTTTATACAAGTTATGAACAAAAACATATGCCAAACAATTTGAGTTTTTTCCAGAACTAATCATTTAGATTTCATTTGACTTCGCATACCCAATAAGGCACTAATCTCTACACTTTTCATCATTTAGTTTCATTCATTTCTTACATTTGTTAACTGAACATATTATGATTTAGTTTTGAATATTGCTATACAATTTATACCAAATTTAATTTCATTTGTCCACTTCCATTTTCCATTGTGGGAAAAACATTACAAAAGAGATAAGCACAAGTTAAGTCTTCTCCACTCATATAGGTACACCTGCCTAGGTCTAGCAGCACCTAAAGAGTAGAAGGTCTAAAACATTTGACCTTGTCTGTTACCCTAAAATGTACCAAGAGATTGAAACCTCGAGTCATTCCGTCTGCATTTTTGAGAGCTAACAGGGTTCATGAGATGCTTAGAATAACAAATCTATATGGGTTTTAAGGGTTTAGGGTTCATCTCCTAGTATTTAGGTCATATGGTTTAGGGTTTAGGGTTTAAATTCATTCTCTCAACTCTCCTTAATCCACAATCTTTCATCCCTTAATTCACTCTCATAATTCCCCTTAAGCCATCCTCCTAGGGCCTGTTAATCCATATCGTAAGGTTCATGACATGCATCCCCTTAATCCACTATCTTACATCCCTTTAAGTCATTCTATCAACTCCCCTTAATCCACCCTCTTACATCCCTTCAAGTCATTCTATCAACTCCCTTAATCCACCCTCTTGCATCCCCTTAATCCACTCTCTTACATCCATTAAAGTCATTCTATCAACCCCCCTTAATCCACCCTCTTACATCCCTTCATTCTATCAACTCCCTTTAATCCACCCTCTTGCATCCCCTTAAGCCATCCTCTTAAAGGACCCTTAAGTCATATCCTCTTACATACCCTTAATCCACAATCTTGCATCCCTTAAGTCACTCTCATAATTCCCCTTAAGCCATCCTCTTAGAGCCTGTTAAGCCATATCATAAGGTTCATGACATGCATCCCCTTAATCCACTATCTGACATCCCTTTAAGTCATTCTATCAACTCCCCTTAATCCACCCTCTTACATCCCTTCAAGTCATTCTATCAACTCCCCTTAATCCACCCTCTTACATCCCCTTAATCCATTCTCTTACATCCCTTTAAGTCATTCTATCAACTCCCCTTAATCCACCCTCTTGCATCCCCTTAATCCACTCTCTTACATCCCTTTAAGTCATTCTATCAACTCCCCTAAATCCACCCTCTTACATCCCTTCAAGTCATTCTATCAAATACCCTTAATCCACCCTCTTCCATCTCATTAATCCACTCTCTTATATCCCTTTATGTCATTCTATCAACTCCCCTTAATCCACCCTCTTACATCCCTTCAAGTCATTCTATCAACTCCCCTTAATCCACCCTCTTTCATCTCCTTAATCCACTCTCTTACATCCCTTTAAGTCATTCTATCAACTCCTCTTAATCCACCCTCTTACATCCCTTCAAGTCATTCTATCAACTCCCCTTAATCCACCCTCTTGCATCCCCTTAATCCACTCTCTCACATACCTTTAAGTCATTTTATCAACTCCCCTTAATCCGCCCTCTTACATCCCTTCAAGTCATTCTATCAACTCCCCTTAATCCACCCTCTTGCATCCCCTTAATCCACCCTCTTACATCCCTTTAAGTCATCCTATCAACTCCCCTTAATCCACCCTCTTACGTCCCTTCATTCTATCAACTCCCCTTAATCCAGCCTCTTGCATCCCCTTAAGCCATCCTCTTAAAGGACCCTTAAGTCATATCCTCTTACATACCCTTAATCCACAATCTTGCATCCCTTAAGTCACTCTCATTATTCCCCTTAATCCATCCTCTTAGAATCCATTAAGCCCCTAGGGTTCATGACATGCATCCTCTTAACTCCACTTAAGGCATTCTCTTAAGACCCCCGTAAGCTATATATCCTCTTAGGACCCCTTAATCCCCTTAATCCATCCTATAGAAAACATCATTTTAATTTGAATGGAATTTACTATATATTATTCTTTTCTCGCATGAATTTTTTACTTAAATGACTCATAAAAATTATAGTTAGTTTACTTACATTAATTATTTTTGCAGGTTCTCATCAAGTCAGTCTACCATGTGATTGCCACTAAAAAAATTATTTTATCAAGAGACTATGTAAATATCAATTTTTGGTCTTCACGTAAAAGTTGATAAGCTTTAATTGTATCTACACACACATATATGTTTCATCATGTTATATAGTTGTATTAAACATCAACATACATTATGTATGTTTGTTCAATGTATGAACTTCAATGAGCTTATTAGTCACTTTTTAAATATCTTGTTTCAATTTTATAGATTCTACATTTCATGTCTTGTATAAATACCACATTGTATATAATTGTTCAATTGTATAGATTATTCATTTTATACATACAAGGAGATAGTTTTTTGTTTACTAATTCAAATATTTGCTAGAATTGTAAAATAGTTGAAATTACCTATCCTTAATTTATTATGTATATATTATCTAAACTATTTAAGGAATGTTTTAATTTGTCACCTAACCATGTGATAAATTATATATATGAAATTTGATTGTAGATAAGAATTTATATAGTGCATGTATTACTTGAAAATTAGATAATTTATATCTATACATACATGAGTGCATATAATCATCAAAATGAACATAACACAATCATAATTGACTGCATATATAATCATCATGTATTAAAGTCAACTGATATAAATAAACATAAATATGATAATAACATGTTCAAAATAAAACTAGAGATAGATAGTCCATAAAATTTATATGTCAAGATGTCTATGTAAAGTCCAACACATGTATTTAAATAAAACTCTAGAGATCTATAGTCCATAAAATTTAAAACCATCTAACTATCAGGATGATCGGTCATATCAAGTCTCCTCTTTGTTCCATGTCGACTAGATGTACCCACATCATGCTGGAAAAGAGTACAAGAAGCTTGAAATTAGATTTAAATTTATTTATAAATTTTGATATAATTAAACATATTTAAACTTGAAAATATAAACTTTTAGATAAAAATAAATTTAATTAAATATATCTAGTAAATACAATAAAAATGATTTTTAGTATGCATAAATTACCATATGATCATCTAAATCTATTGGCACATTTTGTTCAACAGGTGGCATAACTGTCAATTGAGAATATTCAAATGCCTGATCTACTATGTCCTACATATTCATATAAAGCAAACAATATGTTAAAACCTTGAATATATATATATTTAAAAGGTCCGTAAAAATTGTATAGGAGATTTAGTAAAGTTTACAACCTCAAATGATATGACCTCATGATCACGCACCTAAGATTTCCCATGCATAAATTTTTACGACGTCTCAAGTGTTCCCGCCATGGGTATCTCATGAAATCCCTACATGTATAGATGTACAACAGTTCATATAGATCATTCACACATGTGTATGTAAATGAACAAATTAAATTAGATCTATGATGTGTATTTAATTTAAACTTAACAAACTTTTGAAAGCACACACTTGAGCTGATGATGTCTCAAGAGCACTCACCACAAATTGTGGTTGGTTAGTACTAGGCATCGTATGACCTCCCTGCATCTAGATATAATATTATATTATATCAATTAACACATGTGTACAAATTCAAATTAAAAATTAGATATATCCACACAAATTATTTAATATATATTGGTTCAAGTACATGTCCAAAAGGTGAGCCCATATCTACAACACTCCACATATAGACACGATGATCATATTGAGTTTTAGGCATCGTGTGATCATGCGTCTACACCAAACACTTATTGAATTAATATTAGATTATATATAATTTGATGTAATTATTTATATGAATTTAAGTTCAAAAGATGAACATACCTATGTAGGATGATCCTCATATAGTAAATTAATGTATGAATCCATCCCATATGCATGTGGGTCACCTGAAGTGGATTCCTGAGTATCCCTATAGCCCGAGCCTCCATGCTCTCTATTGGCCACTTCAGTCACCACGTCTGCAATCTGATGAGTGAGATGTCCTAAAAGTGAACTCAATGCTCCTAATGTCGATAACATGGTTTGTTGTTGAAATGCAACGGGAACACCAGGAGAAGGAGGAGGAACAATAGGAGCAATTGAAGCATGTCATTGAGGATCGACACATGCTCCTAGTCTATTTTGGGGCATGCCACGCCCAACTCCTTGAAATAACCTCATATCAAAATAGTTGGGTTTTCTACCCAACTCAAACTTAGCCCATAACTTCTCAAAAAGTATAAGGGCACCTCATATTTTCCATGTGGTGGATTATCAAACACCATCCACCATCTATCCCAAAATTGTGCAGCTATCTATGGGTGCCTACACCATAAAATTGAAATTCATTTTTTGGTTGGAGGAATTGGTTGGTTTGTATGGGGGTTAATAAAATATTGGCACATGGATTGTTTGGTAATTTTAAGGTCATTTATTTCTTTCTAGGACAATCCATTTGCAAAGAATTGTCTCCTCTCTTCTCTCCATTGATGGAACCTATCTAGGTCTACATCAATGGATCAAACAAAATTGACAATAGTAGATGTAAACCATGTGATATGGGGATGGATTATAGGCTTATTTTTTATCAGATCTATATTTCCTTGAATCACAATAAGGTTTTCTTGGATGCTCTCTCTTAATTGATCCTCATCTACTACATGTGGTGGGAGGTTATGCGATGGAGAGTCTGGAGTTGTGGGGTTTTTTTCTAGTGGTGGATCTGGATGAATTTATGGATCAGGCATAAAATTCTCTAAATTAAATTCTAGATCCATGAGAGCAATTAAATGGCAACTGCATGTTAAACAATAAAAAAATAAATATCAACAAACTAATTAAATAATGCACACAATTTCAAAGTTATTTAAAAATCACATTGAATGTGCACAAATTCAAAATACATTTCATTTAAATACCATTCAATTTATAACATTAAAAAATCCATAACATTAAATATCCATAGCATGTACACATTAAATTGAGTCCGGTGTGTGGTTGTTAATATGAAGGGTAGAAATGAAATTAGGGGGTTTTAATAGAACCCTATTCAAATGCATGCACTATGTCATTGGATTATTAAGTGAATCCCCTAAAAGAAGGCCCCATAAACTTATTTTTAGCTAGATATCACTTGATAATTAAACTATAGCCAAATTTGGTGATCTATACATTAATTGATTTATTTAAAAATAAATGAAACCACATGGATTAAGGTAAAGAATTAAGATAAAGGTAAAGGACCAAATAATGAAAAATAAGACACATGTAGATATATAACTTTTATTTGTCAAATTGGGTGATAAAATAGGAGATTAGGGGTTGTTTAGAGTGCCTTCTATTATATATATAAAGGTGGAAAAAGAGAAGGAAAGGTCCCCAAGCTAATTCAAGTTATTAACAACTCAAGAATGAGTGTCAAAATGGGTAAATTATGAAAACCATGTAGTTTAATTCAAGTAAAAATTATACTAGATTCTATTTATATATTAGGATTATTATTAGACAAGGGTGCTCAATGGAGCTCATAAATATCAAGCCTATCATTAATTAACTAATTCATCAATAAGTAATTTATTCTTCTAAGTTTTTATGGGTCTAGAGCTTTATCTTTTGGGGCTAGGGGAAGTTTACTCATAGGTGTGGTTGTTTCCCAACAAGAGTATATCTATAGAGCTAAGGTATATCGAACAAGAATACATGTAAATTAATCAAGTATGACAAAGAATTTAATTTAAAAATCCGATGACATAAATTGATTTATCTAAATTTTCAAATTTCATGATAAGAGACACAAGTTCTCTATAGTGGGACAAAGTAGTTAAGAAGAAATTATAAGTTTAACAAGTTAATATTAACTCATAATCCCATTCATTGTTTCCAAATAATACTAAAGAGAAGAATGAAAAATTAATAGAATACATGTTCAAAGGGACACATAGATATATCCTAGTGACCTAATTGCAATGTACAAAATAAACAAATATGAGCTTGAGCTCTATTCACCAAATTTTGAGAACTTGTTTGATCCCCTAAAGAAATGTTGAATATTAGGACCCCTTAAGACATTGATTTATGATTTAGGGTGATAGGATGGCTTAAGGGGAACTATACATTCTAGTAAGGTCCTAGGACAAAATGGTCCATGGCTTAAGGGAATAAAATTTGGAGTTGCCTAAGGAAACCAAATTTCATTTTAAGGTCCTACGACAAAATGAATGCTTTACAGTTTAGGGTTTAGATTTTAGAGTTCAGGGTTTAGGGTTTGGGGAACTTAGGGTGAAGTTTGGGTGGCCCTTGGAATAATGGACTTGCAAGTTAGTGAGCAATATTTTCATGTGGAACAGTTGATTGAGATAGCTCTTGCTTCCCAACAAGAGTATATCTATAGAGCTAAGGTATATCAATTTTGAATACATGTATTAAACAAGTATGACATAAAATTTAATTAAATCCAAGGACATAAATTGATTTATCTAAATTTTCAAATTTCATGATAAGAGACACAAGTTCTCTATAGTGGGACAAAGTAGTTAAGAAGAAATTATAATTTTAACAAGTTAACATTAATTCATAATCCCATTCATTATTTTCAAAGAATACTAAAGATAAGAATGAAAAATTAATAGAATACATGTTCAAAGTGACACATAGATATATGCTAGTTACCTAATTGCAATGTACAAAATAAACAAAGACGGGCTTGAGCTCTATTCACCAAATTTTGAGAACTTGTTTGATCTGGGCCTTAAGAAATGTCATATTAGGACCCCTTAAGACATTGATTTATGATTTAGGGTGATAGGATGGCTTAGGGGGATCTATGTCTAGTAAGGTCCTAGGACAAAATGGTCCATGGCTTAAGGGAATAAAATTTGGTGGAGCTACCTAAGGCAACCAAATTTCATTTTAAAGTCCTACAACAAAATGAATGCTTTGGGGTTTAGGGTTTAGATTTAGAGATTTGATGACATGATTTCAACATATCTATATGTCAAATAAAAAATGTAAGAAACCTCCAAGGAGCCCTAATTTATGACACTACACAATGTGATAAGGATGTTTTATAAATTGGTCATTGAAGTGTAGAAATAACTAAAAAATTCTAATGTGAATTATTCGTAGCCTTAATCTCAATCTCAATCTCAATGAAAACTACCTCGAATCTACGTAACATTCCTTGGATACTTCTAAAATTATGTGACCATTAGGACCTTTTAGGTTTACGTTTTAGGGTTTAGGTCCAAGGATTAACCTGGGTAAATTAGTTTTTAGGGACCTATGTTTTTTGGAACCTAGGGTTTCTAGGGTTTTGATTTCTAAGTTTTAAAAATGTGTTAAATTTAGGTTTAGTTTTTATGTTTTTCGATTTACAATTTAACGTTCTTTGTTTCATTGATATTTTTGGTTTTTTAAATGCAATTTAAAAACTATAAAATATTGAACAAAAAAAAACTAAACAAACAAAAACTAAATACCAATTACAAAACAAAAAGACAAGATATAAAGCAAAAAAAAGGTAGAATTCAACCAACCTAGAGGTCGTTGAGGTCGGTCGTGTCAATGAGAGGAGGTGGCCAAGAAAATTTTCTTCAATTAGGGCCTTTAAAACACGTACGCGATTTGGTCTCCTCTTCTCTAGCGCAGACAAAACTTGCAGTTAAAATGAATACATAGTTGCTAATTTAAAAAAATAAATATATCTAAGAAACATGTACATGTTTCAAAATGCATACACATTTGCGGCTCGCATACCCGAAACAGAATGCATATGCATTTGGATTTAGGCTCGGGTACCCGATTCGTAACGCGTATGTGTTTTTTGAAAATGCATACGTGTTTTGTGCTAAATCTTTTGTTTTGGACGAAACTTCCTCTCTTCATGTACCCAACTTCTTGCTTTTACCAGAAGTAAAACACAACCACCTAGAAAATTCTTTTTAGATTATCTTCCCTTTAGCAAAGATACTAAAATGAATACAAAGTGCTTTAGTCCCACTTTAGCATAGTCCAAGTTTCCAATAAGTACTACATCACCACTTAGTCATAAGTAACAAATCCCTTGATCAATTGGCAATCAACAACCTGGCATGAGCCAAAATACTGCCAAGTGAATGACCATACTGGAAGTTGAAAGATAATTTATGACATTAATTGATTAGCATTTTTTAATGAAGGGCCTATTAGTCACTTTTGTGTAAAAAACTAATGACTACTTATAAATTGGGAAGCACCAAAACCAATTTCAACACTGCCACATGGAATTTTTGCTTAGTTTTGAACAAAAGGGAAATAGGGGTTCCACCTTTTAGGAGATGGAATTGGACCTATTTCACACTTCAATTCATTAGGAAACTAGATCCCTCAACCAAGTGACTTGATTGAGGAATGGCTAGTGGATTCCTTGGATAATTAGATAGGGGTTCACCATTAAATGAAGATTCAAATGGGAGAAATGCAAAAAATTATGCAAACTCACTATGAAACCTAGAAAATTGAAAGCATGAAATCAAACTGATAAACTAAATGGAATAAAAAAGTACCTAGATGAATGGAGATGCCAAGACAAGATCTATAAACTCTGTAAACTGCTTTTAGGGTTTGCACCGAAACTAATACACCAAATAGGGCATATGAGTCTTGCTATAGGGTTTTCAAGGAAAAATCTAGAATTCTTTTGTTAACTATCAAGATCTACTAAATGGTGATAAAAATTTGAACTGGGACTAATATTCCAGGTTGGGCGAATGAGTCCAATACACCTAAATCTGCAAAACACACATCACAAGAGAGAGCAAAAAAAAATTTTTGTTAGAGGATGGGGGTTTTCCTTGGTCAAACCACATTTTGGTAATTAAACCTTAAAATGAAATGAAATAGCATGAAAGAATGATGAATGAACAAATGCAACTTTGCAACTCACCAAACCCTTGAAATTAAGGTTGCAAACTTTTGTGAAATGGCTAGCATGAATGTGGATCTTGAATCTTGATTGAATGCTTGAATATTTGTCTTGAATGCTTGCTTGAATCATGAAACCTACATCACAAATGTTAGCTCACATGATGCATGAACCTTGAATATTGCTCCAAATGTTTGATAACTTGCTCTTGAATGTTCTTGATCTCATAAACTTGCTAGGATACTTGGATACTTGAAAGCTCTAGGTCTTAGATCAAAATTGATAGGTGAAATAATGATTTGAAATCTTAGTTTTATAGGAATCCTATCTAATTTACTATTTATTAGATACCAAATGCTAACATTTGAAAAAGTTGAATTAAAAACCTTCATTTCCCACTCAAAACCCTAAAAGGGCCCAAAATGGGACTAGCACACCAAGGGTGGTGTATAGGTCCCACCTAGGGGGACTAATATGCCCAAGGTAGCATATTAGTCCCACCCTAAGTTTTCGGGGTGAGATAATGTTTGGGGGTTAGAATATTAAATGCATTTATTGAATTTTTTAGGATTTTAGTTGAAATAAGCCTCAGGGATACATAATCAAGGGTCTTAGGGGCCTATTAATGATGATTTAAATGACATGAATGCAAGGGTACTAAAAGAGGTCCAACCAAAGTGTGAAATTTTACTATCTCCAAGAAGAGAGTACAATTTTTGACACTACATTTAGCCCCACTTTAGTGAGAGGATGACCTTATGTCAAACTCACACTAAAGTAGAAAAATACACATCAAGAGGGGTTCAAGTGTGCAAATTCTAGAGAGATAGGATGACATCAATCAAGGAGGATGATCAAGTCCCTAGGATCAAGATCCTATGGCAAACCAACATAGGCACAAAAGAACACACATGTGAATGATGTATGAAGCAACAACAAGATACAAGAATACACAGTTAAAGACATAAAGAAGAAAGAAAAAGGGGTAGATCAAGCCTCGATACTCTATCAAACACGATGTGGACCAATTCTAAGCTATTTTTCCAAGAAAATGTTTACAAGTGGAACACAATGTCCACTATTTAAAGAAAATGCATGCTCACATGCACTAGTGGAATCTGGTATCCACTAGGTGAGCCCTGAGAGAGGTGAGACACACACACATAGTTGGTATGTGCCCACACAAACAAGAAAGTGGTTATGGGAAATTCATGCATGTGGTCGACTCCCATATGTACTAACCATACCAAAGCTATAACTCTTCATAACTTTTATAAGACACCACATAACATGAATAGCCGAATTCATGAGGCAAGAAAAAATTTGTATGCTAACACCCATGACCAAATTGTAAGGGAAAATTTAGGGCATCTCAGAGAAACCTCCAAGACTCTCCACCGCTATCAATGAGACATCACATCAAAGCAAGCCTTTTGGCCAAGGGTCTCCCCAAAAAACATCAGTCACCATGAGTCTCCCCGACAATCGCTAGGAATCAAAACCGTCGGCCAAACATCTCCCAGTCACCAAGACTTCATACTAATAGGGGCAAGTCATACTGATTACCACATTGGCCAGACAAACCAAAGGTCACGTTGATATTGGCAAGACTTCCTATCATCACCGAGACATCATTTCAATAGTCCAAGGTTATGCCAAAGGTTTCAGATGTCGATCACCAAGACATTCAGGAGGTCACAACGATAGTTCAAGATCAGCTAGTAGATCAGCCAAACATCTCACCACTCTCACCAAAATTTCTCACAAGAATGTTCAGCTTGTGGGATTGAGGCACACAATTCCAACAATCTCCCACTTGATGAAGATCACATAGGCACCACCAAAGCAACCAAAAACTAAGATCACACTAGCTCCACCAATTCAAACCCCACAACACTCAAGACACCCAATCAATTAGATTCCATAGAATCAGTCCACCGGCTGCAACAAAGACCAAGCATCCAGCTGCAACTCACTATCCAACAAAGCAACCGAAATGCAACCGATCACAACCTTCTAGGAAAACCACATAGACCTCAAACATGCTCTCATGCTCCATCAAGAATTATGCTCCAACATCCAAGATGTCCACCATTCAGGCATCAATCTTGTCATCTTCCAACATGCCAGCTGTGGAAGAAAGATACAATGCCAAGGTGAATAAGCACCATTCTAATGAACACAAGCAAAATATCCCAGTGATACCATCAATAAGATATTGCTACCACTTCATTGTGCTCAAATGCTATATAGAAGCAATATCAGCTTCAAAGCTTCAATCAGAACACAATAATGAAGTCATTCTCCAAAAAAAAGACAAAAAACACCAGCTAGAACAATAATTAGTCTGACTGCCTCCATCCAATTGATAAACCCACATGACTAAAAATAGCACCCACAACTCATACTATTCCATCCAATCTCACATACCTCAAAGGTATCAGCATTAGTAGACTCATGCTGCTTCAAAACCAATCCATCAACAACAAATGTAAGCTCCAAGTGCCAATCAGTCAAAAATGACAAAACACAACAAGAACTCCCACTGCCCAAGTAATCCATATCTAAAAGATCAAAGGCATCGCAAGTGTACCAATAATAGGACATAGAAAATGTAACCATGTAGTACCAAGGAAATATCCACAATGATATGTACAACCTGCAATAAACTACTACAAGAGACATTTCTCTCACCACAAACCTTCATGGCCACAAAGAGAAAATCTGCACATCATCTTCCTATAGAACATCCTCCTACATACACTTCTAACTGCCTGCTATGTCAAGAATGATCTCCTTCTCATCCCAAAAGAAAATCAAGCTACTTCATTTCCTATTTTAGGAAATCAGCCCATACATTATCTCCTACCAATTCTCATCAGTAAATAAACATAGAAACTCAAGGAGATAAAAGAAGTTGTAAAACTTCCACTATGAATCCTCCAGAACCATTAAACAGTAATTCAAGATCCATATCATGAAAGTAAACATTAAACACATCTGAAAGATATAAAGGGCCAAATACCTCTTAGATAAACTTCTGATTAGACCAAGAGTGGGAACGAGAATACTCCTTCAAGATCATGACTAATCCAAGAGAAATCTCCTCATGGGTCTCTTATTGAACTCACGTTTAACCAAGGTGTAGGCTTCTCAGACTTTCTGCTAAAAAACTTCATCAAGAATACCAATCAACAACACTTCTCTCATAAGAGAAAAATAGCCTCACCTTATTCTTCATGTATCCATGAGTATTAGCAACCGATCATCTCATGCTAAACTCCAACTGCATTACTGCACTATCATGAAGCATCAAGCAAATAATCAAAGCACCCAATACACAAATAATTACCAGACCACTGTCAAAGCTCCAATCATCTGAATCAGGAACTTATCATGACACCATGATCTATATATCACCTTAGGAGATACCATGCTTTAGGTGACTTCACCATGGTCTCAAGTACAAGGCACAATTCCAAAACTTTAGTGCACAAACAAGAGTATACCATGACATAAAGCAAATAAACTCAAAACCAACATCACCTGTCAAGCACCGCCAACACCTCAGCCAAAGACTCCAAGCATCCTCCGTGGATCCAAGATGTTGCACATCTTCAAATAATGTCCATGCAAATGTGAAAGAACCTTTTTGCAGCAACAGGATCTAAGGGCTCCCCCAAGAAAAATTTGCAACACTAAAGAAGACCATTCACCACCATGTGATGAACCCACAGTCACTGCTAAAGCTCCCATTGAAACTTGACATCTGAGCTCTGCAAGCATCATGACCACCTACTTCAGGTTCCCATAACTGACTATTCAGGTACTCAATAGTATCCATCCTCTCATCTCAAAAAAATCACACCAATGCACAAGTGACCAATGACAAGGCCAGCTAACAAGTCTGCACCAGCAATGAATCAACCTCGTGGATAAAGATAGTCCAGATCCAAGTTATCTCACTGTAGCCAATGGGTAGCTAATCCACCAACCACATAAATTGTAGATCACAATCATTGAATGTGCAAACCTGTCATCGCATTAGAAACTGCAACACTGAGATTTCAAAGAGAATAACCATGTAGACAATCATGACTCAAACACCAGATCATGTCCACAACAAGCACCATAATCAAGGAACCCACAAGCACCACCATAAGAATACTGAGTGACAAATCACATACCAACACTCCCATGTAGAGAGGAAAACACACCTCCTCAAACCATGCACAAAGCATGCATGCAGAACTGCAACTATCTCATCTAGCAACACCCCAAAAGCTAGGGTCTAGAAAATAGTTTAACAATAGCTCCACATAACCACAAGTTTTTCTTAACCATGTAAAACCTGCAAAACCATAGAGCCACGCAAGTATAAAACATCCTTAAAAAAGGAAATAGCGGTTTAGGAAATCCAAGACCCTTTCAGGCCAAATCTAAACCACCAACATGTACATGCATCCGAGAAAGAGAGAAAGGCTATCTTAGAAGCTTTCAAATCATCTAATGATTAACTCCATAGCCTTTATGTATTTGAGGTTAACAGGAAATAGTGCCTTCCAACACTAGGAAACACCACCTAGCATAAGCACTCTCTTCCATGGCTGAGAAACACACTAGGCTTCTCCATATCATCAAGGAGCCTCTTAGACAGACACCCAATATGAAAGCTTTACTGCTACATAGCCACAGAGAAAAGAAATCCACCTCATACACCAAGGTTATACCATTACCAATCAGGAGACATAGATCACAACAAAACAACATGATCAACTCCCTTTTCCATCTTCACCATCCTTCAAGCTGCATGTTGTCTCTGAATATCACAAGACTTCCACTCACCAAATGATCAATAAATCAGATGATTCCTCCAGATTTCCTCCAGCCTAACAAACTGAGAAATCTTCACAGAAGAAATACCTAGAACCAACAACCAGAAAAAGGCTCTGATACCACTTGTAAGGGAAAATTTAGGGCATCTCAGAGAAACCTCCAAGAATAGTAGTGCCTTTGGTAACTTTATTTCCGATCAAGTTGCCTCAAAGACACGTACAACTATGTCCTAAAGCGGAAACAAACATAGTTCATTTCCCACATTGATCCTTCTGAGAGAAGCACATGTAGATTCAACAACAAGCAATAACAGATTCTAGAAACATAACCAACACAGATGAAAGATAAGACAGAAAATAGAACTCAAATATTTACATGGGGAAAACCCATTCAGGTAAAAAACCCCTCTCAAAAGTTCAAGCCATTGTATTATTCAGCAACAAAAAGTTACAATATAGTTTTAGGCTCATAGCCTTTTTAGAGATTACATCTTGTTCATTCTGGATACAACCTGGTAGCAACTAATCAAACCATCAGACCATACAATCTTCACATTGTTACAATGCAATGCAAATCAACATGAGAGAGATCAATCATGATCCATGATCAGAAGAGATTCCAACAGAACTCTTCTTCTCTCTTCTTCTCCTTCAGCCTCATGGCCTCGGCCTTTTAGCTAGCCACACAACCCTCTCTGTTAAGTCTCTTGGTTCTTCTTTTTCCTCTTGTTCTCACTAGCTCTTCCTATATATTTATTTAGAATTTCCAATGTATACATATATGCATTCGTTCTCAATAGGCTCTGTGAATCAGTTCGTTTCCAACTGTCAGACCACAACTGTCGAACATCCAGCTCAACATCATTATCATCGTAGATTTTTCCATTTCTTCATGTAGAGTTTTCCCTTCCACACAGAAATAGTCACAATGGTCTCACAGCAAACGGTTCACATTCTTCTCTCTCTGATTGGTCCAAGTCACACCACGTAGGACAATCTTTACTCGGTCAAAAGGCATTCAACCTATGTCGCATGTCAGTGAGACACTAACAGTGTCTCCCCAATGCCATAGAGTCCATATCCTCTTTATCACCAAGATTCTTCACTATCAGCAATACATTATACCTAGTCTAGAAAGCTATCGCTTAGACTTCCCCTTGTCGCTAAGAAATCTTACCGAAGTTCCTTCTCATCGGTGAGACAATCACCATTCGATGAGACATCATACCGATGACCACAAGTTATTCTGAAGTTTTCATCAGTCAGCAATACTATCGTCCTTCGCTAAAAGATCATACCGAGCCTTTATGTTATACCAAACCCCAAACAACAGTTGGCAAGACTTATCGCTTTCATTAAGAGGTCATACCGACATCAGGATTCCCATCGGCAAGACAATCACTCTTCGCCAAGACAACATACTGATGCCTTTATGTTATACCAAAGATTCCAACCATCGGCCAGACATTCCACATTCACTGAGACTTCATACCAAAGTCCTTGTGTTTCTCTTATGACTCCATTCGCTAGGAGTCTCACCAAAAACACCCAATCACATGTAGCTTTGTCGGCTAGACTTACCACTGTCACCAAGAGGTCATAGCGAACCCCTTTCATTACCTCGATGACTCCATATGTATATAGTTGTTGGTGAGACATCTCCCTATCACCAAGACTTCACGCCAAAGTCTTTGTGTTACCGCGAAGACTCCAAATGTATACCCATTAGTGAGACTTACCGCTATCGATGATACATCACATCAAAGCAAGCCTTTTGGCCAAGGGTCTCCTTGAAAACATCAGTCGCCATGAGTCTCCCTAACAATCGCTAGGAATCAAAACCGTTGGCTAGACATCTCCCAGTCACTAAGACTTCATACCGATAGGGGCAAGTCATACTAATTACCACATCGGCCAGATAGACCAAAGGTCACGCTAATATCAGCAAGACTTCCTATCGTTGCCGAGACATCATTTCGACAGTCCAAGGTTACACTGAAGGTTTTAGATGTTGATTTCCAAGACATTTAGGAGGTCATAGCGATAGTTTAGGATCAGCTAGTAGATCGGCCAAACATCTCACCAGTCTCACCGAAATTTCTCACAAGAAGTTTCAGCCTATAGGATTGAGGCACACAATTCCAACACAAATAGGATGGCTCCATAGGAAAGCAAAGTGTGTTGTGCAAGGTGGCCATATAATGATTATTGTAAATGTGAAGTAGTGTAAGGTACATTCAAAGGGGTTCATGTAAGGTTGCAACCTAGGGAGCATCATGCATAATGTCTCAAGAGAGGATCAATCGAAGAATAGAAGATTCACAACTTAGAGAATGCAATTTGCTTGGCATTTCCACTAAGAGGAATATAATATGCTATGAGAGATCATGCTCTTGAAGGACATCACACCCAAAATCACCACAAAGATAAAGACATGTCGCATGAAATAAGAAGACTACATAATGAAACATGAGTTGTAATTGAAATGTAAAAGAATAATGCCAATGTATGCCCCCACTTTAAAAAAAATGCTAAACACCATGTTGAGAGTAATTACTTTAAAGTAGAAAATGATAAATGATAAAAATACATAAGAGCTTATTTGGAAATTCCTATGCCATGTCATATGATTCCAAATAAAGCTAATTTATGAAAAGGGGTTTCCCCCACAATGAAATAGGACACAAGGGATCTGGACAGATTCGGTGTTAGTATGCCTTTGCTACAATGTTGTTAGAGATCTTGGAAATGCCATCATTCCCCAAAATACTCATGGAATGGGAGGAATGACACAAAGAGAGAAAACAAAGAAAATATTTTGGATCAACATGTAAGAAACCTAAATGTCTCAATGCCTTGTGTCATCCCCAAAAGGAAAACACAAGACAAAGAAAAGATAAGAGATAATATTTTAGGTCAACATGGAAAATACCTAAATGTCTCGATGCCTTGTGTCATCCCCAAAAGGAAAACACAAGACAAAGAAAAGATAAAGGTTTATGATATATAAAATAATATAGATACAAATAGAAAAATGTCACAAAGAGAGAGACACATCAAACAAAATAGTACAGAAGATCACATTACGCACATGCAATCACACACATGACATGAAAAAATAAAAAAGAGACAAGACTACTAAGGCACATACGAGTCAACCTATAGCAGGTCATCTGAATCCCAATCTTGTTCATTGTATGTGGAAGGTGGAAAACTAGCTAAAGGGACAAGTGTGATACTAGGAGCATCACCAAGTTCAACACGTGGTGAATCACTCATTTTAGGAGGATCATCACAGTTCTTATCATCTATGCTCATGGAAAAAGAAAATAATAAATTCAATGCATTATGTACTTCCTCATCATCATCCACGTTAATCACTATGGGAGGTCGAATGATAATGTCCAAAGAAGGTGAGCTAGTACCTATTGTGGTTGCAATAAAGGATATTTTTGTTGTGGCGAAGAGCGAGACTCATTGTGTATTGCTTCACTTTATTTTGGATGTTGATTTTGTTCAAGTTGTTCTCTTCATTTAACCTTCAAGCTAGCACAATGTCTATGCCTACGCTCTCTAGCATTTCTATTTCTTTTGGTACGTTTTTCAAGTTTTGTTCATGTAGGAGTGGGTTTATCAACCATGGGTTTCCCTTTTTCCCTTAGAACAGGAACGAAGGGAACCTTGGGAGGTTGTTCAACCACTTTATCATTAGCTTTGTAAACTTTTTTTATATTAGGAGGCATGACACGACTATTTTGGTTGTCTCTTCATCATTTGTAGGAGATAGGAAAAGGATCTGTCTTGGGTGTGTCTTGGTTACTTGGAAGGGATTTTTGATGCAGGGGCATCTAGAAGCATTCAATTGAGGATTGAGGCAGTTGACAGTGAAATTGCAGAGTACCAGATTACTGTATTTTTTCACATTTGATTGCTATAGGCTGAGGAGCTAAAAGTAGTTGCTAGACACTATTAGCATTAATTCTTTAATCTTGTGTATGTCGAAGATATTGAGAAAATTGTAATAAAATAAGTTGCAAGTTGTCAAGAGATATAGTGAAGTTTAGTTTATCCAACAGCATGGCTAGCTCAATATGTTAATGATCATAGGTTGTGGATTAAAGGGTTTTTTTTCAAGTATATCTAGTGTTTCCATGTTAAGTTTCAGAGATACGCATGAAGATTTGATCAAGTTATGAGTATCTGTGTTCTAAAAGTCATTTAGTTGTTCTAGTTGGTGTTCCTAAAAGAAGTTAGTGTGATTCTAGTAATTTGAGTTGTTGTGGATGTTTTTGTGGTGATTCATGATGCTTGTGGATGTTTCTAGATCATGTTTTATTTTTCCACATCGATTGTTGTGCTTGCGATTGGTAATTTTCTTTCATGAGTTCATGGTTTCATGTTCTTGGCCGACAGGGTATTTGTAGTGTGTTGTGGATCTTCGAGGAATAATTTTTGAAGGTGTTTCATGTTTGAGGATATTTTTTTGGTTCCTTACTTTGTTGTGGCTGACATTGGTTGGTTCACATTGTAAATTTTTTATTGTTTGAGGCTAACCTATTTGAATCTGCATGTTACCTTACTAGCCATTGTAATTGGGTTGACATGTTAATGGCTAGATGATTTGTGGAGGATATAAATAGAAGAGAGAAGTTTTTTTACAAGACATGGAGGGGAGAGGATCAATAAGGTGATCGATAGTATGAAGTATGAAGCACGGTGATGAAGTATTTTGATCCAGAAGAATCATGGAACAGAGAGAGTGTGGAGCAAGAGAAGGAGTTGATTGAAGATTGTTATTATTTGAGTTATTTGTAATCACTGGGTTGTAGCCTAGAATCTATTAAACCTGAGAGGCATATGTAATGTGTTTTGAGATTATAATATAATGAGGAATGAGCTTTGAAGGCTGGGTTTTTCCCTGTTAGGGTTTCCCAGGATATATCTTGTGTCTGGTGTTCATAAATATCTTTATTCTTTCTGTTGATTAGTTATTAATTTCCATTGCATATTTGTTGTGATCATGGAGTTAGTAACAAAGGTTGCAAGGCTGGACAATCTTTAATTGGACCCTCCTACCTTGATTGCATTACTTTTGGTCTTAGATCAAAATTTCTAAGTGAAATAATGATTTGAAACCTTATTTTTATAGGAATCCTATCTAATTTACCATTTATGAGATCCAAAATTCCAAAATTTACAAAATTGGAATTAAAAAACTTGATTTCCCACTCAAAACCCTAAAAAGGTGGGTATGTGTAGGATCATCATGGAAAAAATAGGCCCTTAAGTGGCAAAAATTTCAAAAAACTCATAGTTAGGAAACTTGACGTAAAAATTTGAATAAGTTATCTATATTATTTCAAAAATATGTAAGAATAGAATCTGTAGAAAATTAAATGTAGTTTCTAAACTACTAGGTTTATTTTTTTTAAAGAAATCTATTTGGTGAAAAATTGAAATTTCAATGCAATAGCACTTAAATTTTAGGGTAAAAATAAGAATTAGGTGTCTGTCTGACCACCCTAACCACAATAAAATGATAATATTTTTTATAAGATTTCATATATAAGTAGAGGACTCATGTCTCGATGTGATGCATATTTTTTTGTTATTTTTTCCAAGTAAATATAATTAATTATGATTTTTTATTACAACTTTTAAAAATATAAAAAATCTTATGTCTGACCACCTTAACTTGGTCAAAACATCATGAAATTCATTTTTTTTAATCCTAGAGTACATGAAGCATAGAATGTGATGCATGTTTTGGATTCAAAAAATGTGATACCATTTGAAAGCTATAGATGTTTATCAATTAACCTATGAATCAAGACTTTAGTCATAATTCAAATAGAAAATTAATAATAATTGTTTATTAAATTCAAAGTAAATCATAATTTATATTGATGGAAAGCTGAGAATCTCCTTTAAAAACCCGTTTATTTTGGGTAAAAAAAAGTCGTTAGCCACATACCCATCACATTGCCACTTTTTGGCCCATCATGATTCTACCATACCCAGGCCTCAAACGGGACTAATATGCCAAGGGTGGCATATACATCCCACCTATAGGGACTAATATTCCCAGGGTGGCGTATTAATCCCACCTTAAGTTTTCAAAGTGAGAGAATGTGGGGGGATTAGAATATTAATTGCATTTATTGAATTTATCAGGATTTTAGTTTAAATAAGCCTTGGGATACATAATAAAGGGTCTTAGGGGCCTATTAATGATGATTTAAAGGACATGAATGCAAGGGTATGAAAATAGGTCCAACCAGAGTGAAATTGTACTCAAGAAGGGAGTACAATTTTTGACACTACAAGTTTGAAGAAGATCGTGGTATGAAAGGGTGCTCAAGGTAGCGCAAATCTGCCACATGTTTGTGGCTTGGAATAGTGGTGGAATTCACAAGGTTATGATAAGCACCATCTTTAATAAGGCTTGGGTACTTGCAAGTGGATGGGCATGGCTTCAAATGGGCATGTGACCTACAAAAAATACTTGGATACACCATGCAACCATCAACTTTGTTCCTTTTTTACCACACTGTGGAACCATCAAAAGGCATAGCCAATCACACGATAGCAGTGCTTGAAAGGATGTAGTAAATTTCTTAATATGCACAAATTCCACACATGGTAGGCTATAGAGGTGATCCCTTGAAGAAAGGAGTCAATACTAATCTTTTTTTTGGTGAAGTGCAAGGTTACCACATGGCACCAAAGCACTTCCCACTATACAGTAAGACTACTTAAGTGGGAGCTACACAATTAACAAAATAAACCAATCCTGTAACTAAACTTATTTGTGATACATGTGGCCCTTGCCAAGCTATGCCATCATGAGACATGGAATTTATGCAGGTGGTAGGCACATGGAATATTCTTGCAACACCCAACATTCAAGGATACCACATGTCCCCCCAATGCTTTACAATTTGGATTAAAGCCACCGATCTCAATAGGAGCTATGAAACCTAAGCCAAATTTAATTGAACCAACAAGGGTTCACAGGTAAAATTGAAAAAACATCACACTAGTAAGTTTCGTGTTGATGGAAAGCTATGAAGCTTGAGTGAAAAGTAAGCCTCCATGAATGATGCATTGGTAAGTTCTGAGGAAGTGTCATGTACCAAGACTTGAATAGAAAGAAGACTACCTTGAAAGATGAACCACTAGTGGAAGAGAGCCCAACACCATGAGAGAGGAATTAACTCCCAATGTACTAGGAGGTCGTTGTGATGCTTGGGGACTATGTCAAACTACACCAGTGTGATGAAAGAAACAACCATATATCTAAGGCCACCACATGATGCCTTAGGACTTACCTTTTTTTGTTAGGCCTATGGGAATGAGAGAGACTGCACAATTTTAGCCAGTCCAAAGTTAACCAACAAGGGCATGTAGGCAAAAAGATGCCCACCCAAGGAGCCACACAACTTGTAGGTGTTATTTTCGACAAGACTCAACAACATGTGACTTGTGTAAGATATTTTGTGAACTCAATTCCCTTATATTAGGTGGGATTCATTGTTGGCTATGTGCACTAAGGTAGGATAGTTAGCAAGATCTGTTTGGTTGATTTGTAATGGCCCATGAACTAGGTCACATGCCATATTTTTGAGCATGTCCACTACTTTATTACCCTCTCTAAAGCAATGCAATATTTGAAAGGAATTGAAGTCTTATAACATTTTGAAACCTTTGGTTACAATGGCACTTAACATCTAATTGCTTGAGTTTTTCTTCTTACATGTGTTGATTATGATCATGGAATCCCCTTCAATCTATATATTTTTTATACCTACTGATTTAGCCAATTTTAGTCCTACAAGTAATTCCTGAACCTTAGCCTTATTATTTGTACCACCTAGTAAGTTTAGAGAAAGGGATCCTATAGTCGTACTTTCCTAGTTCCTCGGCACATAGCTAGCCCTCAAAAAACCTAGATTCCCTCGAGAGGTCCCATCAAAATTAATTTTTGCCATATCCATTGGTGGTGCAATTCATACTATATTTTTTTATCATGGTTTGGTTTGTTCTTTGGAAATCATGTTCGGGTAAGTGCACAAAGATGGTTCACAAAAAGGGGGCTTAAGTGGCCACTTCTTTTTCTGAAATTAGGAAATACTGACCTTGGACATGAAATTGAGGATAGTTACACTCAAAATTTTGAGATGGAACAAAAAAAGGATTGAAGTGCTCTGAGTCTACTTTCTAAACTACTAATTTATTTTGAAAATGGTTGAGATTAAGGGGTTCAAAAGAGGGACATACACAAATTGGTGTTATTTTTATTAGAAAAACATAACATAGCAACTCTTGTACGTCCCTAGCAGGGTGAACTTTTTTTAAGTATTTTTAAAATTGCTATGGTGAGAAATTAGCTAATAGTATGTAGTTGATGCATATTTTTCTGATAATTTTTAATGAATATTTGATTTCTTACTAATTTTCTAAGTGGATGCTTCTTGA
>VDFB02086081.1:117642743-117660603 GCA_007258455.2 Sequoia sempervirens | reverse complement strand
TCTCCTCTTCCCCTCCCAAACTCTCTCTCTCTCTCCCCAATCCTTCCTTCCCCTTCTTTCTCTCTCCCCCTATGAGGGTTGAGGGTGTAAGGTTTAGTGTTTAAGGCATATGGTTGAGGTTATAAGGTTAAGTGTACAGGGAATAGGGATTAGGGTTTAGGATATTAGGTATAAAGTTGAGGATATAGGGTATAGGGATGAGGGATGAGGGTTAAGGGATAATGTTTAGGGTTGAGGGTATAAGGTTAAGTGTATAGGGTATATGGATTCTGGTTTAGGATATTGGGTATATAGTTAAGGGTATTGAGTTGAGGATATTAGGTTTAGGGTTGATGGTTTAAGGTAGATGATGCCATCAGTGTCAGTTCCACTGGTTATGTAGACAGAGGTTGGTACAGGTCCACCTATCATTTCAGTGTCAGTGATAGAGCTTCTTCCTCCACACTCTTCACCACGAGGGGATGATGAGAGTCTACCCTAGGGGCATTGTTGTTATTATGACACATTATGTATAGACCATTGAGCCTGTGAGCTCCATTTTTGGGATATCTCTTGACTTTATCCTGTGACATTGTACATTTTTGAGATGGTATTATATGATGATACAGTTTTGATGCAGCCTATATGTGTGTTATGTGATGTTATTTGATTTATGCATTATGATATATGTGATGTATGATGCTTATTTATGATTATGATGCCACGATGATGCAATACTTACTTATATGAGATGATGATGATAATGATATGCATAATGTATTTATTAAATGGATGCAATGTTGATGATTATGTTAATGCTATGGATGATGTATGTTTGGATCTAATGCCATGTTTATATATTAATGTATGCACTTATGTTTTTGGATGTCACAGGATATCATCATGAGATGGACAAGAGAAGATGACTAGACTGACGAGAGAAAATGACTAGACCGAAGAAGAGAAGATGACCAGACCGAAGGAGATGCATGTTAGTTCCTAGACCAAATCCTTTGAAACTTTACCATGGGACTTTAATATTTATTGCTCTTAATCATCATTGGGAAAAATGCTCTAATGGCCAAAAAACACCATGAGATGACATAGATCAAGGTGTGCAAGGACGTACCATCACATAAGACAAGCAGTCACATACAAGGATGATCATGACTCAAACTAGAACGTGATTCCCCCAATCTTTTTGTCATAATAAACTACAAGCAAAAAAAGATAAAGACAATTCATGAAATGTTGTTGCTTCTCTAAATCTTATTTCTAGGACATCCTTCAGAAACTAGCAACATGATTGCCAAAATATAAAAAATAGAGCCCTTATCATGATACGTCACTATTTTTTCTAAATCCCAGAATCAGGACCTTGCTGAAAAACTAGTAGTCATGCTTGTCAATCGTCATGATACGTCACTACTTCTCTAAATCCTGTTAGTGAGATCTCACTAAAAAACTAGAAACATGATAAAAGCCAAAATACAAGTGTCAAATGTTTGCCAAGTGTGTCTAGATATCCATTGTTCTGATGTCAAGATGTGAGGTTTGATAATGATGAGATGCCATAGTGTCAAAACTTGGATGATGCCTAGATGACGAATGTCAAAAATTGCTGAACTTAGGAAGGACACATCCTGAATAATGTTAATGTCGAGAGGATTCGATCCCTAAGAGTCAAAGGGGTCCCTCAAAATGCCATGTGACAATGATGATGATGATGCCTAGGAAGGACACATCCTAAGGCATAAATGACAGAGTTGGTTCTTTAGAAGGACACATCCGAAGAGTACTGATGCCAAGAGGAGTGATCCTTAGATGTCAAGGGGATCCCTCAAAATGTCAAATGACGGTGATGATGCCTAGGAAGGACACATCCTAAGGCCTGAATGACAGAGGTTATCTTTCAGAAGGACACATCTAAAGGTTAACCAAGAGTTGACAGTTTGACAGGTTATGATGATTTGACTTGCTTTGACTGAGTTTGACTTGTGTTGACCATATCTCGATATCGTCATTATGATCTACCGATGAGATTGTCATGTTGAATAAATGATTTCCATAATTTGTTTTATGAGCTTTATCTGTTTGGGGATGATTTGCTTTGTCTTGATGACCATTTTACGTGTGTTTTAGTGTGATGCCATGAACCCTAATGGACTGACCTAGTGCGGCCTCGGGGCTTCATCGATAGATGGCCTTGCCTACATCATGCACTCAGAGACCTCGTAGTTCAACATGACCAATGACTTTGTTTTGATGACCAAAGATTGTGTCATGATTTTATTTTGACAACCTAAAAGGACAAACATAATGTATCAGGGACTCGAGTATGAGTCTTGCCTACGTAGCAAATGTGCAGAGACAACATAGTTCAGATAAATGACAAAGATTGATTGATTTGACATGACAGACTTTGACAAGAGATGACTTCGTGTTTGTGTTCTTCGAGAAATCCGATATTTTGTTGCGATTTTCTTCAAGACGTTTTTTGGTTTTTAGGTCTTTCTTTAGGACATTTTGCGATGTTTTTGTCTTTTTTTAGGAATTTTTGTGAATTTTTTTGTCTTTTTTAGGACTTTTTTCCATGTTTTTGTCTTTTTTTCATGATGTTTTATTTAGATGTTTTTGTCTTTTTTCAGGACTTTTTGTGATGTTTTTTTTTGTCTTTTTTAGGACTTTTTGCCATGTTTTTGTCTTTTTTCAGGACTTTTTGCCAATTTTTGGAACCATGTGTGAAATCCACTATAGTTACATGATAATGATTTTTCCCCCAGTCAGGTCCAAGACTTAGCCAATTTTAAGAGACATGAGAGGGATGTTGTTGGTGTACTAGATGGACGATAGTCAGGACTTCATATCAACCTTTTATCAACCATGAAGGGAAGGATATGATGTGGTGGTGATTGGTGTGACAATGGTCGGAAATGCATTTCAACCTAGGCCAAGGCAGACAAAGTAATAGTAGATGGCAGAGCAATGATTGATTACGCATGGCGCATGTTTGCCAGGTTTTCACCATGGTACCTATCCAAAGCGCCTGTTTGCCAAGTTTTCACAATTGGATGAAATTTTTCTCTTTACTATTTCATCATTTTTCTTATTTTTTTGGTGTTGCCAAGATGCCTGTTTGCCAGGTTTTCATCAAGGCAACGATTTTTTTTATCATTTTCCATTTTTTTTGTATTTTTGTTTTTTCAGCTCGATCTCCTAATGCTATACGTAGAAATTTTGGAGATGTAAACTATTGATAGGCTCTATCAGTTGTTCTCCATCTGGAGTCGCCAGCTGATAGGATCCAAAACCAAAAGAAGATATGATGACATAAGGACCCAACCAATTTGGTTCAAACTTTCCTAACTTTTCTCTGTCAGCCTGGTTCTTAAGGTTCTACATGAGGACCAAGTCACCAATGTCAAATTTCCTCACCATGACTCTCTTATATTAACTGCGACAGAGATGGTTCTGATATGCTTGTAGATGGTTCAGGGAATTTTTCCTTCTTTCTTCTAGCATCTCCAGCTCATGCAGGTGTGATTGTCTATAATCCTCTTCATCAGCTAAACCCTTCAGGGAGACTCGTAGGGAAGGAATTTCAACCTCAATGGGCAAGATGGCCTCAGCTCCAAAGACTAGGGTGAAAGGAGTGGCTCCTGTAGGCATGCAAATGCTAGTGCGGTAAGCCCACAGAGTAGGGTTGAGTTGTATATGCTAGTCATGGGCAGCATCATTGACAGTCTTTTTGAGGATTTTAACAATAGTTTTATTTGACGCCTTAGATTGACCGTTTCCTTGTGGGTAGTACAGAGATGAAAAATGGTGTTGGATATGAAATTGCTCACATAACTCATGAATGTCTTCTTTTTTAAATGGACGTCTGTTGTTGGTGATGATGGACTACAGAAGGCCATACCGAAAAATGATGTAGTTAAGGATGAACTTGGATATTTGTTTGTCGGTTATGTATGTCAAAGGGATAGCTTTGATCCACTTCGTAAAATACTCAATGGCGGTGATTATGAATTTGTGGCCATTGGACGAGCGGATGGATCTTACCCATTGAGTGAAGGGCCAAGGAGAGGTGATTGGCCAAAGTCCCTATGCTAGAGCATGGATCAAATCACTGTGAATCTGACATTTGTGACAAGTCCTGACATATTCTATTGCATCATTCTCAATGGTCGTCCAATAATACCCAAGTCTCATTACTTTCTTGGATAGAGTAGGACCACTTGAATGAGACCCGTATATACTGTCATGTACTTCGCGTAAGGTTGTATGTGCTTTGTTAGTGTAGAGACATCAAAGGAGGGTGTCATCAAAGCTATGGCGATAAAGGGTGTCACTGACAATGGCATACCTTGTGGATTTTTGGATGAAGGACTTCCTCTGGTTATTGAATAGGTGAGGTGGAAGGGTTTGAGACTTAAGGTAGTCATAAATATCCTGGTACAAGGGAGAGTCAGGACCAACAAGTTTGCAAACCATTTCTGACTCTAGAATGTCATAGGTAGGGATGAGCAATTGCTCTATTAGGAATTCTAGCTGAGGTAGATTGCTTGGTATGTCAAGGAGAGAGCCTATTGTAGCCATGGAATCCACTGCTTTGTTCTTTGTTCTTGAAACTTTTTCAAAGTTTACCATATCAAAGTACGTTTGGAAACTTTCAACCATCCGTTTGTAGGGCATCAGCTTCTCATCTTTTGTGTCATAGTCATTGTTAACTTGGTTGATGGCGAGCTAACAATCCCCATAGACATGTAGTACTCTGATTTTCCATTTTATTGCCATTCTTAGTCCTATAACTAGTGCCTCGTATTCTGCCACATTGTTCGTGCATGGGAAGGCAACGCGGAAAGACTTAGGAATGGATTCTCCTTGAGGGGTGATGAACAAGATTCCTAACCCTAAGCCATGATTTGTGTGTGATCCATCAAAGTAGAGTTTCCAAGGTGCCTTAGGTTTTGTATGGAATATTGACTCATCCGAAAAATCTGCCACTAACGGGTGATCACTTTGCAAAGATGCATCTGCCAGCTAGTCTGCTATGACTTGTCCTTTTATGGCCTTTCTTTCTACATATTGAATGTCATAATCACTCATAATCATGACCCATTTTTCCAAACATCCTGTCAATGCTGCCCTGGTCAACAAATATTTGAGGGGGTCAATCTTTGCTACTAGTTGTGTCTGATGGCTTAACATATAATGTCTGAGCTTTTGTGTTGCGAAGACCATGGCTAGACAAGCTCATTCTATTGGTTTGTAGTTTAGTTCATACCCAACCAATGTCTGACTAATATAATATATAGCTCTTTCTTTTTCTTCTTGGTTGTTTTGTGCTAGTAAAGCCCCCAGTACTGAACTAGTTGTCGAGATGTATAGGATCAATGGCTTTCCATGAATGGGAGGCATGAGGACTGGCATTGACAGTAGGTAATCTTTGATTTTCTAAAAGGATTCTTGACATTTATCGATCTACACAAAGGGGATACCCTTGCACAACAGATATTGGAACGGGTGACACTTGTCAGCCAATTGGGCTATGAAACATCGAATAGATTGTACCCTGCCTTGTAGAGTTATGAGTTCACTGATTCCTCTGGGTGGAGGCATGTCTATGATGGTTTTTACTTTCACTGGATCAACCTCAATTCCTCTTCTAGAAACTATGTATCCCAAGATTTTTCCCGATGTGACACTAAAGACACATTTCTTAGGATTTAGCCAGACTTTGTATTCTTCCAGTCTCTTGAAGATTGTGTCTAAAACTTTGAGATGATCTTTCCTTGTTACCGATTTAGCCAATAGGTCATCTACATAATCTTTGATTATTTTATGCATCATGTCATGGAAGATTGTGGTCATAGCCCTTTGGTATGTGGCGCCTGCATTTTTTAGACCGAATGGCATGACATTCCAACAATATGTACCCCATGGGCAAGTAAATGTCATTTTTTGTTGATCTTTGGGGGAAATGTGAATCTGATTATAGCTTGAGAAACCATCCATGAGGGACAACATCTCGTATCCTACTGTGAGGTTGACTATAATATCAATAGTTGATAGAGGAAAGTCATCTTTTGGGCATGCTTTATTTAGGTCTCTAAAATTTGTACAAACACAGATCAGCCCATTTGGCTTTGTTACTGGTAAAAGGTTGGAAATCCATTCAACATAGTCAATCGACCGTATGAATCCAGCCTCTAGAAGCTTCTTTAACTCAGCCTTGACCAATAGAGCGACTTGAGGGTCCATTTTGCATAATTTCTGCTTGACTGGTTTAGCATTAGGCAATAGTGGTAGATGGTGCAGAACCAACTATGGGTCTAATCCTGGCATGTCAGCATAGGACCATGCGAAGTTGATTTTACATTCCGCAAAGAATTTATGAAATTTCAGCCTCTCTTCCTCAATCAATGATGCAGCAAAGAGGACCATCTTGGGATCTTCTGTAGTTGCTATGTTGTCTTCTATCATGTCTTCGATAAGCATAGCTGATTTCTCTTGTTGCATGGGAAGAAATTCCATTCCTCCATCTTTGGGCACCTCAAAGAGCTTTTCACCCACAGATACATCCTTTTTTTTACTATTTTATTGTCAAAAGGTGCCTTTCGGTTTTCACCTAGAGACATTTCATTTTTTATCTTATTTTTATTTTTATTTTTGCGACTGGAGGATGAAGCAATCTCGTTGAAGTATGTCATGCAATCTAAGTCAATGGAAAATCCTAGCTTGTGATCACCACTGGGTATGCCCTCACATAATCCCATAAACTTTGCAATTGCCTCATCATTCTGAAATGTGTCTAGGACTGGCGGGCCTTGTTGGTCCCAATCAACTAGCTGAGGATAAACTAGGGAAATGCCATCCTTAGTGTTGGTGAATTGAGGTGAGGATGCAAAAAGCATGAAGACGGATTCAATGATGTTGTAGATGAGATAATCATCATCCAACTCCACATTAGACTCTATCCAATATTCCCCATCACTAGTGTCATATTCATTGTCAAAATAAGGGGTGAAGGCCTTAGAGTCTTGGTTGTCAATGTCGTTTGGTACTTCAGATGGATTAGATTGAATGGATTCAGATGGTTGTTCATGTATGTCATTGGGATTGGTAATTGGATTTTGACTTTTGGGTGCCTAATCAATTTTAAATATTTTCCAAAATCTTTGTTCAGAGGTCAGTTCTCCTATTTTGACAAACAATTCATCAAGACAACAGTCACTTAAGGATTGTTCTGAGCCAAATTCCCACTTGTGGGAGTCAGTTTCAATGAGGGTTTCCTTAGTAGTCTCGACACTTTCTGAAGCATTTACTCGCTCACTCGAAAGTCCAATGGTATGTCAATCATCATTAGCGGGTGATCCAAACCCTAATCCTAGATACTTTGGTATTTGGAAAGGTTCTATGGGCTCTCTTCATCCTGCTTTATTTTTGCCTGGCCACTAGTACCATCATAGCCCTTAGATTTCATCATGTCATATCCCTTTCCATATATCTTAACTAGTCATGGGGGTAGTGTGATAGTATCCTTATAGATTCATCGTGTGATATCAACAAGGTCCTCATTGCTCATGTCTCCCCATTTGATGAAAACTATTTTTGGTGGAACTTTGAAAATTTCTTGGGGTTCCATTCTGAAACATAGCCTACCATAGACCTTTGGAGACTTGGGTATTGTCATTATGTTGTATGCTATGTGCAGTTTGAATTCCCCACAGCCAAGGTCCTAGATCTTGATGGTGGATTCAGCCTTAGGGCTTGCAGAAGGTGGTGGTGTGATGGAAGACATGGATGGAACGGATGTGGAAGATGATGTGAGTGTGGATGGGTCAATGTATTTGGATGACGAGGAGGCAAGTGCTACCCAGTTAATAGGCACCCGATTTTTAGAAATACCCCTTAGGTTGGTACAATATTGGAAAGGGTCAGGGTCTCCATATATGGTTATTTTTGTGCCGTCAAATGGAAACTTTAGGCATTAGTGATATGTGGATGAAATGGATTTTAAGGCATGAATCCATGATCAGCTGAGCAAGATGTTATATGGTAATTCCAAGTCTAGGACCTGGCAGGTTGTGTCCACAATGATTGGTCCCACTCTGATATGGAGAGAGATAACACCATGTGAAGAGCATTTTTTGTCATCATATGCTTTGATCACTATACTCTTTGTTGGGTCTATGCATGCATCAGAGAATCCTAGAGCCTTAACCAGTTTGAGGGAGCATATGTTCAATCTAGCTCCACCATCTACTAAAACCCATCTAACTTTGTGCTTGTGGACAAAATTTTCTATGTGCAATGCATCATTGTGGTTGGTTTCAGGTGATGTGTAGTCTTGATCCGAGAATGTGACATGGTGAGGCATAGTGAGGTATCCCACCATGGTCTCAAACTGATTGACATCAATGTCCTTGGGGACTAACAAATCTTGTAAGGTTTTATCTAGAATATCTTTTTGTGCAGAAGAGATACGAAGTAGCTCAAGTATAGAGATTTGTGCGGGAGTCTTCCCTAGCTGGTCGATAAGGTTGAACTAACTTTGAGGTTGCCACTACTTTGTGGTCAGGACAAGTTTTGACTGTTTAGCAGATGGGCCAAGTATGGTAATTTTGGGTTGCCTAGTAGTAGGCGGATCGGCTATGGTGACCTTGCCACTTTGAGTTGTAGCATTACACTGAGGTGCTCTCTTGACCATAATGGTATTGATGTATTCGTCATTACTTCGTACATTATTTATAATAGGTCCACTAGAATAATCATACTTGGCTCGGGTGAAGTTAGCTTGATTTTGTAGACCTAAGGTGGAAGCATTATGAGAACCATGGTCTTGCAGTGGATTCTTATGGATAGTATGATCTGAATTGGAGGCAAATTGAGATCCACCTATTTCAATGATACGGCTTTCGATAAGATCTTGTACTAGGTTTTTCAATTGTCGACAGTTAGAAGTTGTATGTCCTTTTTCCTGATGGTATTCACAAAATACATTATCATTCCACCATGTTGGTTTGAATTGTCCTGGGTCATATGGTTTTGGTTCCTGAAGTGTGATGACCCCATTTTGGAGACATTTCTTAACGACCTCTTCAATGGGTTCACCCAAAGAAGTGTATGTGTGACCCCAAGGAAATTGTCTCATCTGACAGTATTACCCCTGGTTATTTTCACTGGTCTGGTTATTTGAAGGGACATTGGTAGGGGGTGTCAATGTCGTTGTTGGTTTGTTTTTTTGTTGAACCCCTTTTAGGGCTGGAATACAAGACCCACAATGTTTGTAGTCTTGGCATCAACAACACCGTCATTTGTAACGTGTTTATTTTTACCCAATATTTGTTTTTGTCGGTGGGTGGATTGGCATTTTTGTTTTTGGGACTGTACCTTAGTTCTCCCTTTGTGATAAGGGCTTTCTCAATCTGAACCCCTTTTTTGACTAATTCCATGAAGTTTGTGCAGCAATGTACTTGTAATGCATATTTTAGGGGTCCTAGAAGTGTTTGCACGAACATGTCAACATTTTCCCTTTTAGGTATGTCAATGTGACACCGACTAGCGAGGCTTCACCATTTTTTAAAGAATGGGATGAATTTCTCACCAGCATCCTCTTGCATGAGATTGCACAAGCTAGTGATAGAGGTATCCATGTCGATGTTGTACGCACAATTTTTTATGAATTTTTGCTTAAGCTCATCCCATGTTTGGATATCATTTTGATTGGAAAACCATTCAAGGGCAGGACCCGTCATACTTTTAGAGAAAATTCTCATCAAGTATGTTTGTTCATAAGCGATGTCCATACAATTAGTTGCAAATTTGCAAACATGTTCAATGGGGTTTGTCTTGCCTCTATATTTTGTGAAATTGGGTGACACATATCCCGGAGGAAATGGAGGCATGTATAAGTTCATGTCAAATGGGTATACATTTAGGTCATATGATATTTCTGATTTCTCGCCTGATATGTATATGTTTTGGATAATTTTCTCTAAACCCATCAATCTTGTTTGGAATGTATCCATAACAGGGTCATTTGTGGTCCCGTGCATTGGATTGCTTGGTACACCATAGGTCCCTATTTGTTGTGCATGAATATTGGTGTATTGTGGCAGTATGGATTGTTGTGACATGTATGATGTGTTTGGATTGGCATGTTTTTGGTACTGAAAGTTAGGGTTGGGTGTCTGTTGGTGAGTATGAACGTGGGATGAGTAAGTTGGGATATGTCCCCTAGCCATTTGTGTCGTTACTTGGGGAATATGGTGACCATGAACATTGTGATGTGCTAATGATGCCATGGATTGTGTTATTTTGCCACCTTGTCCAAATTGTTGTGTTTGTACAAGGGGAATGTTTGTATTTGGTCCTTGGGAGGCAATGACATGTGACTGTGTTGTCGTGTTAATGTTTTTTTGTTGTCCTTGGATAAAGATACGTCTTTTGCCTCCTCCCAAAGGATTTTGTAAAATACCATTGAGCGAATATGTTGAAGGCATGCTCATGGTAGTAGATGTCGTTGTCAAAGGGGGATTGTTGTGACTTGGTGATTCCCCCGTTGCATTTACTGTCATGGTATAGAGAGGGTTTGAATAACTTTCCCACATTGTCAAGGAGCCATAGGTGGTTCCAGCCGATTGTGACAATGTCATGGATGTTATGGGCATTGTGGTAGATTATGATCCTCCACTGGATGTTGTGTTTATTGAGTTGGAGGTGTTTGGGATGTTGGAGGTAGCATGCAATGTTGTTGTAGTGTCAAAGAAAGTATTGTTTGTAGTGTTGGAAAGTTGATCACTGTTTGATGGGTTATGTGCGTTGTTGAACTTAGAGTCTAGGGATGTTGATCTTATCATGTTAATGTTGAATCCTTGAGGTAATTTGGCTCCTTGGCTTAAGAGTATAGCCAAGTATCTATCTCTATCATAAAGGACCTTTTGTTCAACGAATTGAGAGGCCTCTGGATCTTGTGTCGCTACCTCTAGGTTGTCCTCAAGTATTTGACTGTATTCATCTTTATGCAAGAATGGTTCAAATGGACTGTTTGATGAGGAAGGTATGGTTGTGAGAGGTTGATTGTTTGTATTGCCAAATGGATCATCAAAAGTCCAATTTGGGTCATATGTGGGATTGTTTACAGTTGAAGTGGGATCTTGTCGAAAGTTTTTCGTTTGTCATTGTTATTTTTGGAGTCTAGTTTCCACCATAAAATGAGATTGCTCAACTAAAAATGATAGCTAAATGCAAGAATGACACTATGCAAGGTCTAAGTTCAAAATGACGACTAGGATGACTAATTTTTTTGGATTTTTTGGCAATAAAATATGTAATGTCTCAACTTATAATGCAATTTAAGACAAGGGTATCTAGGCACTTCTAATCTCGACCTTTGTTTTCAATTTTGGTTACTAAAGGACTTTGTTGAAGATGACAAGATGACAAGGTCTAAATGACTAGTGAGTTTTCCTAACTAGACTTTTGAGTTGGAAAATCTCACAAAAGGGACAATGACTAAAAAAGGGGTTGATAACTTAGTCCAAGAGAACCTATTTTTGAAAGCAATGATGTTGCAAATTGTGCTAAGATTTTCTTAATCCAAATTATGCAAGATTTGAAACCTAGGGACAAACTAGTGCCTAGTGCATGCACCTAAAAATGATGAAGGGTGAAACCTATGGTAAATAATGCAACTAATGGTCAAAAATTTGAGCAATTTCAAAATTGGTTTCTGATAGAATCCTTTTGAGATAGTGTTTGACAAATGTTTGACAAGGTGTAAACTTCATATTTGACCTTGTGTGACATTTTACTTGTGACAGGAGAATGCGTCATTTGTGACCACAAATGCATCACATTTCTTCGAATGCATCTCAGTGTGAGTAAATGTGGCTTGGGAACTAACAAATGTGACTCAATTTTTCATATGCAGCTCTGTAATGTTCAAATGCATCGCAACGCAGACAAATGCAGTGTTTGAAATTTCAAATGCAGTTTAGCAGAGCAATTGCATTGCAAAAACTCGATTGTGGTTCAACAGATGCGACATAGTTTTGTTGAAATTGAGTTTTTTCTCATTTTGATGGTAAATTTGATCTATCTAAAGTTGAATGTTGTGTTCAGCATTGTAAATGTGATGAATCCAGAAAGAACTTAACAAATATAGTGTTTTGAATGTAAGCAATCACACATAAGACAAGTACAATCCTAAAGGGCCAATAGGCCAAGGGTTTGTATACTTGATACAACCCATCAATATACCCCGAATTGGTGATAAACACCTTTCCTTATCGAAAGAGGATAGATTAGAATTTTGGTGGCATTGGCTCCCCTCCACGGCTCATTAACATCATTCGAGCACACCAAATTTGGATTCTTTGGGTAATGACTTCCCAAGAATTGCTATCTCTACTCAAGGGGATCAGTAGTGAGTGTCTTCTGGCATGATACTGTACCCTGCACTATATCAAGCAACGGCCAATAGAATGGTTGGACACTAAAAAAAGAGGTTTTTAATTTGGGAATTTCATTTGTGGAGCATGATCCATGTGGTGAGAGTCCCCTTTCAGATCCATCTCGTCGGAACCACACGTGTGATTCTTGGGCTTTCCCCAAGAATCCACTTTTGTATACCAGCTAGAAGTCCCTCAGTGTTAGGGTGCTACTGGTCTGAGTCGTCCTGGGGTGAGTACTTTTTCCCACCAGAACAAGCCCAAGTTCTAGAGTCAGTAACTGTTTCTCTTACACCCAGGATCGCTCGAAAGTGCAAGGGGAGAGGACACTTCGATTACTAAGTCGTGAAGGGTAAAAATAGATAAAAACAGGTTTGGTTTTTTTATCACTGAGTTTTCACAAGGTGAGATCATACTCACCTACCATTTTGCAAACACACTCAGACATATTAAAAACATAAGTTCATTTTAATTGCACCAAAAGGAAATGTGTATTATACTAAGAAAAAGATAGGCACATTGTTTTGATGTTTATTCTTCGACGTTCGAACCTACAAGACCACACATTAGTAGTTTGAATGTTTTTCTTCGACCCACGAAAATAACCGCCAAATGCTGCAAATCCTTATTAGTAACACAAAAATCTAACTAGACAGAATGCAGAAAAACCAAAATAAAAAGAACAATGTAAACAACAAAAACTTGAGAGAAAATCAATAGAAAACGTTACTAGTTGAGTGCATCACAACAGAGTGAATGTGTTGCTCTGTGTGTCAAATACGGCTCAGGATCACGAATGCGGCTTTCTAGACTATTGCAGCTCGACAGAGCGATTGTGGCTTTTGAGTCTACGAATGAGTCATGATGCATCAGATGCATCATGATTTAAAAAAAACAACTATGTTGCTCCATACCTGTACATGCAAAACAATAGAAAACACACAAAAGCCGTACGGAAATAACAAAAAAAAACACAGAGTCAGATTCACCAATGTATCTAAGGGTTATTTTTAGGATTAGATTCAAGGTTAGCAAATCAATGAAGACAGTAAACCCAAAGCAATTACAAAACACAAGGGAAGTAAATAAAAGAACAATTTGACCAGAAAATCATTGAGCACTTCCATGCTTCACTTTTGTAACACCTTCTAGCTTGTTGGTTGATCTGTTGCCCTCAGATTTGACATGCTAGCAATTTGGAAATAAATGTCTAAAGTCCTACACCAAGCTTTGAAGGATTTGATTAAATTCTAAATGCTTAATTCCTATGACAATATGAGTGAAATGCCTATGCCTAAATATGCCAAAATAATAATGTAATTCATGCACGTGTAATATCTCTGTGTAATCGAAAAATGAGAGGAAAATGACATTTTATAGAAAATGCCATTTTGAATGGACGGATGAGATTGAGTTTTGACGGAGACCTAAAATCAGAGGTCCAGATTAATTTGATAATCCCTAATCAAGGTTAGGGAAAATCCTTAAGTGAGTGGTCGAGATGTCATCAAAGAAGATCGAATCGGCGGTGGAGAATAAATGAGATAAATTAATCAGAAAATAAAGATTTTCGAAAATCAAGAAGATAAGAGATGAATTGAAAATCAGATTTGGAAAATAAGGAATCTTCCCGATTACTTGATTTTTCGAAGATTAGTTACCATTTTGAATTAAATTAATTCAAAATATGGATTTTGTGAGACAATAAATAATCTTTTTTAGATTATTTACCAAAATGGACTGACAGTTAAGAAAGTGAAATCATTTTAAATAATTAACTTATTTAAAATGAGAGAAATGTTAATTTTGACAATTAAATAATTAAAGATAATTATTTAATTTAGAGGATAATGAGCGATAATAAAATAAATTAATCAATTCATTTAATTATGATAGTTAGTGACATATTAAATAAATAAATAAGATTTATTTATTTAATAATCAGGAAGAAATAAATTAAGAAAGGTAATTAAATAAATTTAGAAATTTATTTAATTAGGGGAAGACTTAGACAATTAATGGCACATTTAATAAATAAATAGAATTTATTTATTTAATAATCATGAAGAATAAAATGACATGAATTAATTAAATAATTATGAATTATTTAATTAATAGTCGAATGTGGACCAAGGACATAATTAAGTGTCATAATTATGCTAGGACGAAAGAGGTAAAAATGAAGCTTTGCAGGCCTAGATCATTTTTAGGTGTCTACAATACCCTCTACCCTATACATTGGACCCTCAACCTAATCCTTCAACCATATACCCTCAAACCTATACCTGAAACCCTCTACCCTAATCCCTCAACCCTATACCCTCAACCCAATACCCTAAATCATCAACCCTATAGGCCCTCCACCCTAATCCCTCAACCCTATCCCTTTCTCTCTATCTATACATCTTACCTCTCTCTCCCTCCCTCTCTCCTACCCTCTCCCTCTTTCTACGTACCTCTTTCTCAATCAATCCCTACCACTCTCTCTTGCTCCCTCTATCTATCTATCTCTATCTACCTCCCACTGACTCTCCATCACTTGGATTGTTTGAAAAAATGGGTCCAAGAAATGGGGTCTCCCAGCGATGTAAATCACTGAGAGACCCCATTTCTTGGACCCATTTTTTCAAACAAGCCACTAAATTTCCAATTTCACCAAATTGGCAAGTCAGTGAGCCCACTAACTTTTCCAATTCGGTGAAATTGACAACCTAACTTTCCATGTTTGAAAGAATGGGTTGAAGAAATGGGGTCTCCCAGTGATGTAAATCACTAAGAGACCCCATTTCTTGGACCCATTTTTTCAAATAGGCCACTACATTGCCAATTTCACTAAATTGGCAAGCGAGTGGGCCCACTAGCTTGGAAATTCGATGCAATAGGCAACCTAACTTGCTTGTTTGAAAAAATAGGTCCAAGAAATAGGGTATCCTGGTGATTTATCAGGAGACCCCATTTCTTGGACCCATTTTTCAAACAAGCCACTACATTCCCAATTTCATCGAATTGGAAAGCTAGGGTTTAAGGGTTAAGTGTAGAGAGTAGAGGGGAGAGAGGTAGGAGTGAGTAAGTGAGAGAGAGAGAGAGACAAGGTAGGAGGGAGAGACTTGAGAGAAAGAGAGAGAGGGAGGGAGGGAGAGAGAGATAGAGGGTAGAGGGTAGAGGGTTTAAGGGTTTGAGGGTTAAGGGTAGAGGGTAGACTGTTAAGGGTAGAGGGGAGAGAGATAGGAGTGAGTGAGTGAGAGTGAAACTTGAGAGAGTGAGAGGGGGTAGGAGGGAGAGACTTGATAGAGATATAGGGTAGGTTTAAGGGTTTCGAGTTTAATGGTTTTGGGTTTAAGGGTTAAGGGTTTAGGGTTTAGGGTTTAGGGGTTTGGGTTAAAGGTAGGGGAGAGAAAGAGGGAGTGAGAGGGCTGAGAGGGAGAGGGAGAGGGAGAGGGAGTGGGAGGTAGAGACTTGAGAGAGACATAGAGAGATAGAGGGTAGAGGGCCCACTAGCTTTCCAATTCAGTGAAATTGAACCTAACTTGACCTATTTGAAAAAATGGGTCCAAGAAATGGGGTCTCCCCATTTTTCAAATAGACCACTACATTGCTAATTTCACTAAATTGGCAAGTCAGTGGGCCCACTAGCTTGCCAACTAGGTGAAATTGGCAACCTAACTTGCCCTATTTGAAAAAATGGATCCAAGAAATGGGGTCTCCCGGTGATGATTTACATCACCAGAAGACCCCATTTCTTGGACCCATTTTTTCAAACATACCACTACATTGCCAATTTCACTTAATTGGCAAGCTAGTGGGCCCACTAGCTTAGAAATTCAATGAAATTAACAACCTAACTTTCTTGTTTGAAAAAAATGGGTCCAAGAAATGGGGTTTTCTTGGACCCATTTTTTCAAACAGGCCACTACATTCCCAATTTCACCAAATTGGAAAACTAGGGTAGAGGTTTTAATGGTTTAAGGGTTAAGGGTAGATGGAAGAGAGATAAGAGTGAGAGAGTGAGAGAGTGAGAGAGAGAGACTTGAGAGAGGGAGAGGGGGTAGGAGGGAGAGACTTGAGAGAAAGAGAGAGATGGAGGGAGTGGGAGAGAGATAGAGCGTAGAGGGTAGAGGGTTTAAGGGTTTAAGGGTTAAGGGTAGAGGGTAGATGACCATGGGTAGAGGGGAGAGAGAGACTTGGAGAGAGGGAGAGGGGTGAGGGAGAGACTTGGAGGTGAGATAGAGGTAGAAGGGCTGCTTCTAGAGTGGCCTAAGGGCTCGGCTCAAGGGCCTAGGGCTCATGGGCCTAGGGCTCAGGGCCAAGGGCAGATACCAAGAGACAGAGAGAGGAGGAGAGAGATGTTATCTCGAGAGAGAGGAGAGGGAGTGGGAGGTATATAGACCTGAGACAGACAAAGAGAGGGAGAGAGAGGGAGTGGGAGAGATAGAAGTCTTAATTAGTTTTTCAGTGCCAATCTCAAAGGGAAATTGACAACCTACTATGGCATGTTTAAAAAAATGGGTCTAATAAATGGGGTTTCCCAATGATTTACATCACTAGGAGACCCCATTTCTTGGACCCATTTCTTCAAATATGCCACTACATTCCAAATTTCACTAAATCGGCAAGCTAGGGTAGAGGGTAGAGGGTTAAGGGTAGATGGGAGAGAGATAGAAGTAGTGAGTGAGAGAGAGAGACTTGAGAGAGGGAGAGGGGGTAGGAGGGAGAGACTTGAGAAAAAACAGAGAGGAGGGAGGAGAGAGATAGAGTGTGAGGGTGAAGGGTTAAGGTGAGTGGCAGATGGGGAGAGAGATAGAAGGAGTGAGTGAGAGACCTGGAGAGAGAGGGGAGGGGTAGGAGGGAGAGACCTGATAGAGATAGAGGAAGCTGGGTTAAGAGTACAAGGTTTAAGGGCTGAGGGTTTAAGGCTTAGGGCTTAGGTTAAGGTAAAGGAGAGATATAGAGGGAGTGAGAGAGAGACCTGAGAGAGGGAGAGGGAGTGGGAGGTGGTGAGCCCCCTGAGAGAAAGAGAGAGAGAGAGAGAGAGAGAGAGAGAGGGAGTGAGTGGGAGAGAGATAGAGGGGTAGAGGTGAGGTGGAAGCCATGGGGCTTACATTCACTGGTAATCCCATCTCTTAGTTTTGGCATGAGTTTTAAGAAATGGGTTCTGGCATCATCGTGAGACCACTTTTTGGACCCACTGGTGAATTA
Source organism: Sequoia sempervirens (assembly GCA_007258455.2). Classification (NCBI taxonomy): domain Eukaryota; kingdom Viridiplantae; phylum Streptophyta; class Pinopsida; order Cupressales; family Cupressaceae; genus Sequoia; species Sequoia sempervirens. The sequence continues at coordinate 117,642,970 of VDFB02086081.1, read as the reverse complement.
AGATTGCCAATTCCAACCCAACTGGAAAAGCCAGGGCAGAGGGGCTCATGGCTGAAGGCTGGCGGCAGAGGCATACATGGCACAGGGGAGAGAGATAGGAGTGAGTTAGTAATAGAGAGACTTGAGAGAGGGAAAGGGGGTAGGAGGGAGAGACTTGAAGAGAGAGAGAGAGGGAGGGAGTGGGAGAGAGATAGAGGGTAGAGGGTAGAGGGTTTAAGGGTTTAAGG
>VDFB02086081.1:117591032-117642723 GCA_007258455.2 Sequoia sempervirens | reverse complement strand
GAAGGAGGAAGGTTGGAAAATTAAGAGAGAGGGAGAGAGGTAGAGATGGAGAGAGGTAGAGAGAAGTATATATAGAAGGAGAGATAGAGAGGGGGGAGGAGGGAGAGAGATAGAGAGAAGTAGAGAGGGGAGGAGGGAGGGAGAGAGGGAGAGAGAAGTGTGATAAAGAGAATAAGAGAGAGAGGAGGGAGGGTGAGAGATAGGAAGAGAGGGATAGGTTAGATAGAGAGAAGTAGAGAGGGAAGGTGGTTGGGATGAAGGACGAGAGAGAGGAGGGAGGGAGAGAGAGAGGTAGAGAGGGATAGGTTAGATAGAGTGAAGTAAGGTGGGTGGGAGGAAGGAAGAGAGAGAGAGGGGGGGGAGATAGAGAAAATTAGAGAGGGAAGGAGGGAAGGAGGGGGAGAGAGAGGTTAGATAGATAGAAGTATAGAGGGAAGGAGAGAGTGTGTGAGAGAGGTCCAAAACATAAAGGATAAAAAATGAGTGATATAGAGAGAGAAAGATGATACAACTTGTTTATTACTGAAATTTGACCTCCTAATTATTGAAATTTGACATGTTGATTACTAAAATTTGACTAAGTTTGAAATTTTTGAGATCTTCCAAAAATTAGAATTTGCAATATAACTCCTAGAGATCCACCACTCTCAAACATCCTAAGACTAAATACATGAAATATAACTTAAAGTATAAGAAATTAAATTTCCATATGTAAATGTCAATGTATACTTACGCAAGCACATTATAACATGCTCACATTTTGGAAATGTTTTTTGATTTCAGAAAATGCACATTTTTTCAACTCAAAATGTGCACATTTTTTGAAATTTAAACTATAACATGAGTGTGTTATAACGTGCTTGCATTATGGCTTGCTAATGACTAATACTAGGCTCGATCATTACCAAGCCATAATGCGAGTGTGTTTTACTATAACACGCTCACGTTTTCACTATTTCGGGATGAAAAAGTAAATTGGCCACAAATTGGCTACCTATCTTTTTTGCACCTACCCATTCCTAGATTTGGAGAGTGGGTCAACTCCCATTGTAAATATATTTGTGCATCCCAATTTGAGTAGATTTTTCTTGAGGTGTTTGATTCATACACACTAGATATTACTAACTCAGAAATTAAACTTTCTATTTTTCATATTGCTTCTTCAGCTAAGTGGTGCTCCTAAAATATTCTTCTATTTCTTTCCCACCATAAACACCATATTAGTGTTGGAGGTCTTATTATCCAAATAGAGGAGAATATGGAATCTTTATTCATTGTTGGCCATGAGGAGAAAACTTCTAATAGAGATTCTTAGAGAGGTGTGAACCAATTAAGTTTATTTTGAAGTCATGTCCAACACTGTTGTGAGAATTTGTAACTTAGGAGAAGATGATCTACATCCTCTTCTTGGTTTCCACACAATACACAATTGAAGGTGGCATTTATTTCCATCTTGACTAGTCTCTCATAGGAAAGGATCCGCTTATTCAGTGCTAACCAAGCAAATGACCTTGCTTTTGGAAGGATTGCAAAGTCCAAATGTAATTTGTGGGGCTAGTTTGTTGAATTCTTTCCTTGTTGGGTAATTGATGAGTAGTCAAGACTAAATTTATAGTTGTCTGACTTGGAAGAAGCAAAAATGAGCTTTTCAAAGTCCCTATAATTGATGAGTAGCCAAGACTGAATTTATAGTTGTCTAACTTGGAAGAAGCACAAATGAGCTTTTCAAGGTCTCTACTAGAGGACAAACTTATGTTCTTGCTTCTTTTAAACCTTCAATTTTGGCTAGTGGTTGGAAGATGTTCCAGGATTCTTCCTAGAAAATGGAATTTTATCCATTACATATAGACTAGGTTAAATGTGGCATGATAACTTCTCTGTAGGTTATGATAAAATTCCACATTTTAGAGCCTTCTAGTGGATTTTCTATTGTGAAGATATGTTCAGGCATTGCATAGTACGGGTGTATTTACTTTTTATGATTCTAGCCCATTTGGAAGAAGGTTTTGCAAAAATATTCCACGCTAGTTTTTCCCCCAAGGCCATATTCCTTGCTTCTAGATTATGTAAACTAGCACCTCCATGTTTTCTTCTTCACAAAGTTTACTCCATGATACTAGTGGTATCTTACACTTTTTCCTTTTGTCAAGATTCCCATGCTAGAGAAACTTTTTGATGCATTGCTCTATATTCAGTTGTACTACTTTTGGTAGCTTAAGAACTTACATAACATAATTGGAGATAGCTAAAAGGACTAATTTTGTTAGTGTGATCTTTCCAGCCATTGTTAGCCATCTATCTTTCCATTATGATGTTATATTTTGTCTTTGAGTCAGAATTTTGTTCTAGAACGTAGGTCTATTTGGCCCTGAAAAGAATGGAATACCCAAGTATTGGCTTGCTAGTTCATCATATTTGAAGTCAAGAATAAATGAAATTCATGTTGACACTATTGTGGAGGTGTTAAGAAAGAAAACTCTTGATTTTTTTGTTAATTTTTTGACCTAAATCCCGGCAATAGTTGTCTAAAACCTTTTTGATGCCTCTTACTCCTTGAATAGTAGATTTGGAAAATAAAAGAATACCATTTACAAATAATGAGTGGGTCATATTAATGTCTGAGTTTGGGAAGTCCAACTTGCCATTCACCTTGAGCTCTTTCCCCTTCTATTTCCTAACTCAGTGATTCTACCATTAAAATGAAAAAGGAATGGCGATAAGGGATCACCGTGTCTGACCCCTTGTGAGGAATTGAAGAAGCCAGTTGGAGAGCCATTTACCAAGACTAAAAACATGGTTTGTGATATATATAAAAGGACCCATCAACATCATTTGTGAGAAAAGTTTTTTTTTTGAGTGCTTTTAATAGGAAATCCCAATTTAATTTATCATAGTGCTTTAGCATGTCAAGTTTGATAATCATTGTTGGAATTTTACCTTCCTTGATGGAATACAATGTTTCATGTCTATTAAGGCCCCTTTCGCTATATCCTTTCCTAGAAAAAAGCTACCTTGTTCATCTGAGATCATTCTTGGAATGGTCATGGTGAGTTTTATAGAGATTAATTTGGAGAAAAATTATAAACAGTGTTTCAAAATAATATGGAATAAAATAACAAAAGGTGGAAGGGTTCTACTTTTTAACATATTTCCATTTCTCCTTGAATCCTTTAGAGATAACAATATTTCTTGGCCCATGAACTCCCAACCTTTTTCGAAAAACAAGGAAGTAAACCCATCTAGGCCTAATGCTTTCTATAGTGGCATAGAGAAAACCATTGCTTTTACTTCTTCTAGTGTGAAAGTTTTTAGTAATAATTTATTATTTCCCACAAAGATTAATAGTAGAATATGCTAGACAAAACCATTTGAGATGATTTTATTTGCTTGTATAGTTTGTTGGGTTGGCTCACTTGATAAGTTTGAGAAGAATCAATATACTTCTTAGTTGTTGGAGCTTTTTTTGTTCATGATGCTACCTGAGGGGGATTTGATGTTGAATATAGTGTTTATTTTTTGTCTATATTTTGATGATAAATAAAATAATTTAGTGTTTTTTCCCCTTCTTTAAGCCATAGTTCTCTAGATTTTTGTCTCTAGTATATTTCTTCTCTTGTAAGGATTTATTCTAGTTATAATTGTAATTTTCAATGTATCTTGATAATGGTGTTGTTCATACCACTTCTAATGATATGATCATAGACCTCATCAAGTTGAGTTTTTAGTGCTATTTTTTGCAAAAAAAAAATGTATTGAAGTGCTCCTCATTCCAAACTTTGATTTGTTGTTTTATATATGTTAGATTTTTTATAACTGAAACATTTTCAATCTATCAATAAAATGTATGTTTTCCCACCAACTCTTGAGTTGAGGTAGGAAGTGGGGGCCTCTAAACCACATTTCTTGAAATTTGAAGGATGACTTAGGGTCTGGTTTTTGTGAAACTAGGGCCAGTGTATGGGGAAGTGATTTGAACCAAAGAATGAAATGATAGATGAATCAATAGGAGCTATTTTCACCAACCATTCCATAGAAATTAAGAATCTATCCAACCATTTTGTAATTAAGAAAAAATATTTTCACTTGTTTTTCCATGTAAATATACCATTTTTGAGGAGGGAAATCTAATAGATCATTTTCTAATATGAAGTCATGGAATTTTTCCATTACCTTTAGAGGGGAATTATATACCCTTTTTTTCATGTTAGTGTAGAATTGCATTGAAATCTCCCCCCTAAAGAAATTTTTCCTCTTTTAGGTTTGATAGCACTAGAGATATGGTCTCCTAGAGGATCTTTTTTCTTGATAGTTGATGTGGGTGCATAAACATTAATAAGCCAAAAGCATAGGTCAAAGGAAGTAACCTTCATGAGCATACAATGTTGCTTTGAGAGTATTAGTTCAACTTGGGTATTTTTTTCATTCCATAAAATAGCTAATCTTCCTAAGGCTCCTTATGCTGGAGAATGTAGGAATTTCCATTTCTTCCATTTACTAAGGACTCCTTGTGCCTGATTAATAGTGAATTGTGTTTCTTGTAACATGATGATATTTCCTTAACAATCTAAATGATGCTTTATCAAGCATCTTTTGTTAGGGGCATTCAGGTCCCTAACATTCCACAATAGGACTCTCATTGCTCTCAAGGACAACAATAGGCTCTCCTTGGTCTAATATTTTTATCCAATGTAGAATAAATTCTAGTAGATATTTTATCTTGAGTTTTCTTTCTTTTTGGGGCCCTATCTTTATTTGAGGGTGTTGTAGTTGGCATATGGGACAATGGTCTAGCTGATTGCATAATGGAGAGGGTTTGGGAAAATCATAATCTAGATTCTTATTTAGTGCTTCCTCTACCAATTATTCAATAAATTTAGAACCTTGTAGAACAAGATTTGTTGTTTTTGTCATTTTCTCTTTTGTCATTATTTCTTGGGCTTCTTGAAATATTTTGATACTTTAAATTTGGAATGACTTTGACATGGTTTCTAGCATCTATTAGAGGTGATTCATGATGGGGAAGAGTTTCAAATGGGCCTCCCATGGCCATACACCTTTGTGGGGCCTTTGAATCATGAGGGGGAGTTTAGAAAGGCCTTGCTCTAATGGAGATGCTAGAGACCTTTGTGGGGCCTTTGAATCATTTAGTTGGACTTACCTTAGGAAAACTTCCACATCAGATGGCCCACCCTTGGTTGAGATGCTAAGGATTTTTTTTCTACTACTACCACTTTTGCACTGAGGGTCTTTCTCAACATACTCCAAATCCTGCACACATTTCTTGGAATTTTTTAGGGTAGTCATAAGAATTGGTGGCTTCGTGAATGAGGAAACCTAGTTAGTGTGGCCTTGGCCTAAGTTGAGTATTTTTTTTTTCCTTGCTTTGTCACCATGGATTCCCTCTACTACAGCCTTCTTGTCATTTTTTGTGTTAACTATATCAGTTGACAAGACAGTGTCTATAGCATTTAGGGGAAAATTTTGGTTGAATGGTGTTTCCTCTTTATTGGACCTAGATCTAGGTCTAAACAAAAATCCTTGGTGTGGAATAGAAAAAGTTCCTAGAAAGAACTCAAATTTCCTTTTTATTTGATCTACTTTGGCACACCCATTGACTTCACCACTACATTTTGACCAATGGGTGAGGAGGAGGAGTTTGGAAAATATGAGGAATCGGGTGCTAGAGTGGGGATTGGTTAACACTTTTGGCTATGGAGAAGCTTGCAATGATAACTTTTTGGGAGGACCATGGGAATCATGATTTGAAGCTAAAGATTCACAAAGTAGAGATTTTGTTGGGCATTGTGAGGCAAGGATAACTTTAAGAACCCCCTCTCAGAAAAAGTGTAAAACCCTGGTGAATCTTCTATAATTCTCCAAAATATATTAATTTTATTGGAGATTTTTTCCTTTTTTTAGGAAAAAATAATAAATTCAATTGGTGAATATTTTGTAATCACTAGAAGTTTGTAGAAAATCCTAGTAAATTATAATTTTTTAAAACCAAAAAAATATTTGCATTGGTGATTAAAACCTATTTTCAAACAAATAAAATATTTTCATTGGAAAATTAAACTTGTTTTCAAACCAAAAATTATTTTTGTTGGAAAATTAAACCTATTTTCAAACCAAAAAAAAAATTGTTGGAAAATAAAACCTGTACTCAAACCAATAAAATATTTTCATTGGCAAATTAAACTTATTTTTAAACCAGTTAATTTTTTTCATTTGTGAATTAAACCTAATTTCAAACCAGTTAAAAAAATTTATTGGTGAATTAAACTGGTATGCTAATAAAAATCATAGTGTGGGTGCAAAAAAATATCAAATGCTATATATTTTCTATTTGGGGAAAAAATTTCCACACCCAAATTTCTACATAAAGTCTCTAGAATGGAGACAAGTGTCAACATATTTTAAGTTATAATTTGAAGTGAGCCACTAAGCGAAGTACTATGCCTCAAGCCAGATATCAGTGCAACTTAACGACTATTAACTACGAGTTATATTATTTAATAAGCTAATATAACATTAATATACTCAAAAAATTAAAATTGCACAGGTAGTAAAGCTATGAGTTATATTATTGTGCAACTTAACCATTTGATGAATGTTTGATGGACTGCTACATAGTTACATTCTAGAAGGAAATGTTTGAAGTGCTAGAATTACAAGTTCAAACCTTCAAAAAAACCCTAGAACTGTTAGATTTGAAAATATCAATGGTTGACCTTTTATTTAGGTGTGTTAATACTTATTAAATCACTTAAAGTCATGACTCAATTTTTTATGAAATAATATTGTCACATCAACATGTGTGTCTTGAGGTGAATTAAATGCTCAAGTGTTGCATATTGGTGTCTTTGTTCTATTTATACTTCACCAACTTGATTTTATTCATATCATTTATAACATATTTACTTTCTCTCTTCTCTATTCAAAATTTCATTGTGATATTATGGATTCTTCATGGCATGTCATCCTACCCAAATGTTTTTAGGAGAAAAGAAGCAAAAATGCATGTGATAGACAAAACTTGGTATGGTTTTCACTATTCCTTGTGTACCTATTGAGGAGGCTATAAGAATGTACCATAGAAAATTGGATCATTGACATTTTCATGGTTATTTAGGTATTTCTCCTATGATGTTTGACTTATCTTCCTTTGATTTAATGTTTCACTGTAACTTATGCATTCACATTAGGTCCTTAAATATTCAAAATATGACATCTTGTGAAGGTGTTGTGAAGTATTGTAACACATTTCTACACTTTTCTAGACTCTTTTCATTATAATTCACCTAAAAACCACCCTTTCATCACTTATCAAGTCCTATTCTAAGGTGTTGTAAAGTCTTTTAACAAGATTTCATGTTTTTCTAAGCTCAATTTCACTATTTACACCTTTCATATGCTTTATTTGACCCCTTTATGCACTCATAAGGCTTAATTAAGTGTATTTTTCAATGTAAACCCAACAAATAACATTAAGTGTGACTTAATTCCTAACACCCACTTACAAACCCAAGGTGGGACCCATTCACCACAGGTGGTGAATGAGTCCCTCTTGGCTCCAAAATCAAAATAATTCAAAATTCCTTTTGGATTTTTATTCAAAATTACTTTTTGTCAGCGTATGATGAGGTATCATTGGGTTATTAGGGCATAAGTGTCTAGAAATAAGTGTTTTTCTCCTCATTTTACATCTCCCAACAATCTCCTCATTCACTTGCATTCACTAAACATCAATTAGCATTTGAGCACTTTGCATCATTCAATCAAGCATCAATCATGCATCTTGGAGCAGCCATTGACATAACTTCAGATTTCTTCAAAAAGGTTGTGGTAAGTTAAGGACATTTACATGTTGTTTATTCATATTTCCTTATTCACTTCATTCCATTTTTTCATTAAGGGTTTGATTACCAAAGAGGGATTTGACCAAGGAAAATCCCTATACTCTAACCCTTAACCATTTTTCCCCTTTTGCATGTGTTTTTGCGGATTTTTTTATACAAATTTTTCAAGCAATTAGGTGTTGAAAGGTGGTCAATGAGTCAAAAAAGTATTTCAAGTCAACTAAACCCTATTTCAAGCTTAGAGACAACCTACAGCCCGTTTTCTATAGATTTGACTTTGTCAACTCGACAAGAAGACAAGTGTAGATCTGGAGCTACAAAATTGACCTTTGATTTCACAAAATTTTGGAGGAGGACTAATTTGACATCAGTGGTGAATGAGTCCCACCTTAAGGCTAAAAATTGTGATTTTTTCATATTCCAGTTCTCGACAGTCAAAAACCTCTTTCAGGAGATTTTACTAGTAGAAGGATTGATTCGCCATCAATGGTGAATGAGTCCCACTGGTCATCTACAATGATTTTCCCAGCATTCCAAAATCTTCTCAAGTCTATAATTTTCCTCCAGGTGCACTCTAATAAGCCTCTTTCAATTATGTTTTGCATTTGTTCATGTTTTAGTTCATTCTTGCATATCTCACTCTATTTTCAAACATTGCATATTTCATAGGTTTTTCATCAATATTCAATCAATTTCATCATTTAGTTGCATTTACAGCATTGCATTTAGGCATATTCACATCATAAAATCCTATATTTGAGTGAACCACTTCAAGTTTAGGGTTCTATCTCTCTCCTTTTAGGTGAACGATTCTAAGAGTGCAAGAGAATTCTATAGACACCTACAAAATTATTGGTTCATTTTGGTGAACCTACATATATAGAACACTTTATCTTTATGATTTGTGTTTTCATCTTGCATTCTAGATTTTATTTGCATCAACATTCAATTAGGTTATTGTTTTGTTTTTGCATCCTAGGGTTTCTCAAATTGCATTAGTGAAAGACTCATATAGACTTCATTTTTGCATACCATATCATTCAAAAATTAAAAATCTACATTTGCATCCTCATTCTACATCTGAAAAGCATTGATATCATTTTAAATTTTTTGAAAAAACACAAAAAAAATCTCATACTTGGACTCATTCACCACCCTGGGCGAATCAGTCCACCTGCACATTTTAAACAACATTTTCAGGCATTTTCTAGGTATTTTCTGCATTACAATTTTTTGTAGTTACTTTTTGTTAAAGTTTCCAAATTGTTTGTTTTCTCTTCTTTCTTGCATATTAGTTTACTTTCATTCATTTTCATCATGGCTTTTTCTTTTAATAAGTTTCAAAATTCATTGAAATCCATGGTAGACATGTCCAATTGTGCCTTTGGTTGTGATGCTAATGACCTTGAGCTTCCTCATGCTCCTTCAACTCCTCATGATTTTCCTTGCAATGTAGACATCATTGGAGAAGATGATGATAGCATGAACAAATTCTTAAATGAATTTCTTGATAATCTTGAAGCCAATGCATCATTTTACCCATCCATGAAGTCACAATATCTTCCTACTGTTGCACCTCCTGATCACTTTGGATACCTACATCATGAAACAAATGAAGGACCTAAGTTCCCTCCCATAGGTGGACCTAGTTCCTCTAAACAACCACATCCTCAACCATTTTATGATAAAAAATTCACAAAAATTTCCATCAACCTTGAAGAAACATATGGAAAAGGATTTACTATCCTAAGTAAACAAGGTTGTGACATAATAAATGAGCATAACATTCACCAACTTCTCGAACAAAAACCAACAAAAGAAAACATAACAAGATTAGGATATACAGATCCTCCTCATGACAACAAGCCTCCTTTTGAATATTGGAGACTTTGAGATGATGGTATAGTGATCTTTGATTCTCCTCCTAACTTGAATAGTCTCCTTCCATATGAACAACCATTACCTGATTCCAATGACAAGGATGATAGGATCCCTATGGGTTCTCTTCCTTCCATCCATGAGAAAGGAGAAACTAGTAAGCGAAAACGACCCTATAAATTGAAGAAACTAAAGTTTCCCCTCCATCCACCACCTGAACATGAAAGGATACTTCAATTTCTTTTAAACAAAGGCCTTATAATCTTACCACCTATGAATAGGTTGGTCATCCATCCTAAATATTCTAACATACCATATTGCAAATATCATCATCTTCTTGGCCACTAAACTGATGAATGTCAGACATTGAAAGACACACTAAACAAGTATCACTTCACTGATACCAATTGTTATCCTATTATCCTTTAAACCCAAAATCCCTCTTATCATGCCATAGTTGTAGAATTTTCCATTCTCACTATTGCATGATCCTTTCCCATCACCTATCTTGGCTCATTCTTGGCTTACACTCTGTGGAGGCAAGAATTTGTTAGCCTTGTCTTTGTAATGCATTTTCCCTTTGTCTCTTAACTATGGTATTCACCTTCTGCTTAGACTACTTAAAATTACAAAGTCAATAAATCGGTTAATGGTTGACTTACATTTGTATTACTAGTTCATTTTTACATTTTCTTTTTCTTTGATTTGATTGTATGTGCATAACATGTTCCCCTGTAATGTGTGTTTGATGTTCTCTCTCTTTGTGAAATTCTTCTATTTGTACCTTTATTCTTCTATATGTCGTACATTTTTCATTTCCTATTTTTGTTTTTATTTTGTGTTTTCCTTTTGGAGATGATGCAAAGTGTTGAGACGCCCTATGTATCTTCCATGTTGACCCAAAAGGTCACTTTTCCTTTTCCTTTTTTTATCTTTTCTTATGTTTTCCTTTTGGGGATGACACAAAGTGTTGAGATTCCCTATGTCTCTTCCATGTTGACCCAAAAGGTCCCTTTTCCTTTTCCTTTATCTTTTCTTGTGCTTTCCTTTTGGGGACGACACAAGGCATTGAGACCGAAATGTCTCCTTCATGTTGACCCAAAATCTTTTTCTCTTCTTTTTCCTTTTGTTTTCTTTTCGCTTGTGTTTTCCTTTTGGGGACGATGCAAAGCATTGGGACTGTAATGTCTTTTCCTTGTTGACCCAAAATGGACTTTTTTTTTCACTCTCTTTGTGTCATTCTTCAAGTTCTATGTGTTTTGGGGAATGATGATAGTTCTAAGCTCTTTAATACAAGCATTGCAGCAATGAACATACTGACCCCAAATCCATAGATCCCTTATGTGTTTGGTGTATTCCTTTCTGAGGGGCAACCTCCTTGTCTTTTTTTATCCTTTTCATTTGCATGAAGCAACCTAACTTAGAAACATATGACTTGGCATAGGGGCTTTCCAAGTTGGCTCTCATGTCTAGTTTTCCTTTTTTTCATTTTTTCCTTCACTACTTTAAAGTAATTTCTCACAGAACGGTGTGTAGCAATTCCTTTAAAGTTGGGGGCATACATTGGCATCATTTCATTTGCATTCTTGGTTCTTAGTGTATCCTTATCACTTCATACAATGCGTTCATCACTTTTTGGATGACATTGGGTATGATTTCCTTCATAAGTGTGATCTATCTTAGCATATTACATTCCTCTTAGTGGATTGATGCGACGCACTGCATCCCCTAAGTTGTGAATATTTTATTCTTTGATTGGTCCTCTCTTGGATACATTAGACACAATGTTCCCTAAGTGACAGACCTTGCATGAACTTAACAAGACTCCTTTGAACATCTTTTACATTTTTGCATTTTTTCCACCTTGCATAACGCAACTTGCATGCCTGTGGTACTCTTGATCTTTGTTCATGAGTTCTAAGCATACAAATATTTGCTTGTCTCATGAGGCATGAACTAAAATTTTCCCTTGTGGTGCCTTGTTAAAGTTATCAGGAGTATAACTTTGATATGGTTGAGCAGGAATCCCATTCAGCGACACGACTTTCCCCATAGCCACCTATGTGTTTGTGAGTGCATACCAACAAGCATATGTACTTCACATTTTTGGGTCTTCTCACCTAGCAAACCACCATGAGTTTTGTCACCCTAGAGTGAGTATACATTCTCTTTTTCTCACAAATAGCCTAGATCTAATCCACAACTATTTCGACAAACGATCGAAGCTTGATGTGATTCTCCCTTTTCTTCTTTTTCTTCACTTGTGTTTCTTAGTTCTTATGTTTAGTTTTCCATGGGATCTTCATCCTAGGGGATTCATCATCCCTCTTGATCATTGTCATTCCATCTTGCTAACATAAGTGCATTTGGATGCCTCTCGATATGCATGACTACTTTAGTGTGAGTTTGAAGCAAGTTCATCCTCTCACTAAAGTGGGGGCTAAATTTACCATAGAAAAATGGATCATTGACATTTTCATGGTTATTTAGGTCTTTCTCCTATGATATTTGACTTGCTTTGATTTAATGTTGCAATGTAACTTATGCATTCACATTAGGTCCTAAAATATTCAAAATATGACATCTTGTGAAGGTGTTGTGAAGTGTTGTAACACATTTCTACACTTTTCTAGACTCTTTTCATTATAATTCACCTAAAAATCACACTTTCATCGCTTATCAAGTCCTATTATAAGGTTTTGTAAAGTCGTGTAATAAGATTTCACATTTTTCTAGGCTTAATTTCATTATTTACACCTTTCATATTCTTTATTTGACCCCGTTATGCACTCATAAGGCTTAATTAAGTGAATTTTTGAATGTAAACCCAACAAATAACATTAAATGTGACTTAATTCTTGACACCCACTTACAAACCCAAGGAGGGACCCATTCACCATGGGTGGTGAATGAGTCCCTCTTGGCTCCAAAATCAAAATAATTCAAACTTTCTTTTGGGTTTTTATTCAAAATTACCTTATGTCGACCTATGATGATGTATTATTGGGTTATTAGGGCATAATTGTGTATAAATAAGTGTTTTTCTCCTCATTTTACATCTCCTAACAATCTCCTCATTCACTTGCATTCACTAAACACCAATTAGCATTTGAGCACTTTGCATCATTCAATCAAGCATCTTGGAGCAGCCATTGACATAACTTCAGATTTCTTCAAAATGGTTGTGGTAAGTTAAGGACATTTGCATGTTGTTTATTCATCTTTCCTTATTCATTTCATTCCATTTCTTCATTAATGATTTGATTACCAAAAAGGGATTTGACCAAGGCAAATCCCTATACTCTAATCCTTAACCATTTTTCCCCTTTTGCATGTGTTTTTGCAGATTTTTGTATGCAGATTTGTCAAGCAATTACATGTTTGTTGTGCAGTTTTGCACACACGCCCCATTTGGAGTAGGGACCCTCTTTTTCGGATGACTTTTGATCTTTGGTTTTATTGGATTTGTCTTTTGAGGTCTTGAGATGTTGGTCTTGTTGGCTTTGATCTTGCCCTGAGGATTGAATTGGTTAAAGTTCAGTTTCAGTGAAAATCCAGGTTTTGACCCAAATCCGGGATTTTTCAGCTCTGCCAAATTTTCCCGGGCTCTGGTTCTTTGTCTATTTACTGTGGAATTCTCTGAATCCGGGTTTCTGCTTGACTCCGGGATTTTCCAGTTCTGGCGGATTTTCCCAGACTGTGCCAAAATCCTGAACTTCATTAGAATCTTGGTTTCTGCCATGTCCGCGAAATCTATGTTCACCCGAATTTTCCGCGTATCCTAGGGTTTTCCAAAACTTCATCCTGGGCTCGGGTTTCCGGATTTTTCAGACATGTCTTGTTACTCATTAATGCTTGGAGTACCTTCACTTAGATGCGTATATGGGTGGATTTAAAATCTTTTTAGCATCATTTTGACTTCATTATTCACTTGTCTTCTGCCTTGGCGTCTGAGTGCATTCCTTGTTTGAGCTTTGATTATTGGTTTTGAGCCACTTGCGCTAGGTGTTTGGAGTGCAGATTAAGGTTTTCATTGCTAGGGCGTATTCACTTTGTAGTCACCTCTTCGAGTTCAGGTTTCATCTGGACTAATCCATGGTAAGTTGTCAATGGCCCTTCCATTTGTTTACGCAATGATGGAGTTTTTCTAAGTTGATTGATGGTCATTTCGGGTCGGCCTATGATTGGTTACGATTTTGCATTTATCGAATTGGGGTTTGACCCATCTTTTCATGAAACCTCATCACCCGTGCCATGTTTGCTTGTATTTATTCATTAGATGATGGGTGCATCCATTTGGATGGTGTTCTGGGTTAGATTTTTGTGCCCTCTAAGTGCGTAATTTTCCATATTGTGCAAGGTTACGGTTTTTTCGGTGCTCAACCCAGAATAATGAATTCGTTATGATTTGTCAATCTTGTGCCTGCATTAAACTAGCCCCTACCTTTTGAAGCTCAGGAGTTCTTTAGATTCATCCTTACGGGTAGTATTCCAAACCCTGAAATAACCCTAGTTTTCATGGCGGGAGGTTTATTCATCAAAATTAGGGCATCGTTGTTTCGCCATGAGGATTAGTCATTTAGAGGTTTTTGAAATTTGAATTCATTTGTATTTGAGGTCTTGTCTATTTGCGTCAATTTTTGGGACCATTAGAATCCAAGTGAGGAGGTTTGCATGATCGTTTGATTAATGGCACGCGTGTTGTCATTCGTCGGGTTCCCGAGGTGTCCGTGGAATTTTTGCGCATCCGGATTTTCCCGGTTTCGGCTAATTCCATGGAGTATAATGAATTCCGAAACTTCAAACTGTCCATGAAAAACCATCTTGTCTGGACTTTTCCAGTTTTATCTGCTTGGTATCATTCCTTTCGATTTCTCGAGGCTAGGACTAATGGAGTGAATGCTAGATGATGATTTATTCCTGCTAATGGATGGACTTCATATAATTGCATACTAGTTTGTCCGTACTAACGATTTATTTGGTGAATGATGTCTTTGCAGAAAGAATCCATCTGGATCGGATTTCTCCGAAATTCTGCCCCGGCTGGATTTTCCCGGTTCACCTCGTTTTCCCAGATTGCTTTATTTTTCCAGATTTTCAAAGATTGATGATTTGTGATAGATCTTAATGGATCCATATGATTTTATGTTAACCTTTGAATTAGAATATGTATGATAATTGGATACTCATGACATTCTTTTGTGAATGCAGGCTGAATCAAGTAGGGCTGCTACTAGAAAATCTAAAGGAGACACAGAGGGGTCTTCCATTTCAGAAACAGAAAGATTAAGATTGGACACTAAGAGTTAACTACCAGAAAGCAAGATATCTTTGGTGTGGTCTAAGGTCTTGGACACCAATGTTGGAGCATGGAGATATGAGGAGTTTAAAGAGAGAACAGCTCAGAAGGATATGTCGGTCCTGAGACAAGGAATGATGAAGTCTGGATTGGTTCATGTGGCAGGGTTCCCTCCTACAATCCAGTGCTATGAGTTGATTCTAGAATGTGCTTCGTAGTATGACTTTGACACACAAAGGGTTGTAAGTACACAGGGAAGAGTCTTGGTGAATTTTAGTCCTATTTCTATTGCCCATGCCTTTGACATGCCAGATTTGCCTTATGTATGTTCCTTAAACATGGACCTGGCCAAAACATATTATGAGAACGAGCCCACCAAATCCCAACAAATGATTAATTCTTGGTTAGAAAAGCCAAAGTCACACTATTCTAAACTGCCCAAGTAGTTGCACAGGGTTAAATTCAGGATAGACATATATGATGCAATTACATTTTTGACCAAAGTAGTAGGATTGAAGAGTGCAGGGGTGTTGGAAAACTGGATGGTTCATGTGATTAACAAGATTGAACAAGGAACCAACTATCATTGGGCAGGACTTATTAGCACTATAATTGATAAACAGCTGCGGGACATCCCAGAGACCAAGAAGTTCACCATGTCCTCTTATGTGATGTATGTGCTAGCCAGATTCTACCCATACAGGAGTTTGAATCCACGGGGGATATTTGGATAGGAAATAGTCTATGAGATATACCCGGAATTACACCTAGGACACAGGGATTATAAAAGGGCCAATGATGCATTCACAATGCATATCACTAGGATGCTTCAAAATGTTGAGCATGTGAGATTGTCAGATGGAGCAAAGGAGTTGATAAAGAGATATGGGCCTGGTTCACTCAATTTCCTACCTTTTCTTACATCAGAATTGATGGATGTCCGGCTGCTCCATATAGGTTACCTAGGTACCCTACTGATCATGTTGTGTTATTGGAAATTGTGAGACAAATATGTGAATTTGATGCAATTGTCAAAAAGGAAAAGCATAAAATAGGTTTTGGTGGGGATTTCCCTCTTGGAATTGGAGTAGCAGAGGTGTGTCCTTCCATTCAATCAACGCACGCAGCAGGTGATGAGTTGGCAACTCATGGTTTTTCCTTCCACTCCAAGAGAACAAACTTTGATATCACCGGGGAAGCACAGAAGAAGGCCACTAGGGAGTACCATCATAAGGATGACCTAGAGGACTATTGGGCCAATATCAAAGATGATCTTGAGGCAAGGAAGAAAATGTACTCTAGGCTTCCTATCGATGTGATTAGGCAATACAATGTCAAGTTAATCCCTGACCAACTAGAAGAAGATGGAAATCTGATGCAAGATCATTCCTATGAGTCCGTTAAGGATAGGTCAATCAGGGAAATAAACTGGAATGAGGATGAGGTCATAGAGTTGGAAGACCTAATGGCCCCTGTCATGAAATTTACTACTTCATGGCTAAAACATAAGGTTTGGGAGCTGGAGAGTGAGAAGGTACCCTGTACCTTTAATTTGATGGGAAACCTTAATCCTATGTCTACTTCAAAGGAATCCGAGGAAGATGACCCCAAAGGGAAGACTAAAAAGAGCTCACCCTTCAAAATAAAAATTAGAGGCCCTAAAGAAAGTGAGCCCGAACCAAAAAGAAAGCCAAAAGGAAAGAAAAGTAGAGCTTTGAAAATGGGCAGGTCCTCTGATGAGGAAGGATTTGAAAAGCCAGAAGAGGAGGATGCTCCTCCACCGCCAAAGAAGACAAGAACCACTAGGGTTTCAAAGAGAAAAGGTCAGGAGATTTCTAAAGGTGAAACTTTGATTGTTGATGTGGAGAGTTCAGGGGAAAAGACTAAGGTTTATTCAAGGAGATCAAGGACTCCATCCGCTAAGGAAACTGTGCAACAGATGAATCCTCCTCTGAAGTCACCCGCTGTGGAACAACCTAGGGCTACTTCTCCTTCGCCAAGTGTGCCTGAGCAAGAAGCAGCTCATCAAGAACAAGAAACTAGTGGGGAAGCAGAACCTTTCAAGGAAGGAGAGCTCTTTGGTGCGGCAGCCGAGCTTGAGGGTGAAGAGAAAGAAAGGCATCCTTCTCCATTGGTGCAATATGAGGACTCTTCAGAGAATAGTAGAGGCAAAGGATCACCTAAAAAGGAGAACATCCTGGTTAGAACCCCATCTCCTGTGCGAGAAGAAGAAGAGATTGAAGTGGGTGATCAAGGTGAGCAACTCTCTGAGAAGGAAGAAGATAAAATAACAGAATGACATGAAGAAGCAAAAGTAGATGAAATCTGGGTAGAACCTTCTATCCCAGATTGGCTTTAAAAGGAGATCACAAGGATAGAGAGGGATGAAGTAAACAACAGAGTCATTCACATTGCCACCCCTGTTGTGTACAAGAGTAGAGAAGAGGTCATTGGTGAGGATTACAATGTACAAACTTTTAACCATGGACCAGCATCTATGGAACAAGATATTGAGTATGAAGGGTCCAGTGCTATGATAATTGGCAGGTTAAGGAAAGAGACTCAGACCAAGCATGAGTTGAGAAAGGAAAATGAGAGACTTAAGAAATGCTTGGAGGATGTAATGAAGCCTCTACAATCTCTTCACCCATCTTCCTCTACTACTCCTGGTTTCCTGACCAAGGAGACTATTTCTGAGATTGAAAGAATGAAAACCTCTGCCCAAGCTGTGACAAATTGGTTGAAGGATGTGTAGGTGAAAGGAGACAATGCAATAAAGGAAATCCTTTCAATTGGAAAAGATGTAGTCAGAGCCAAGGAATTGCTAGAATATGTGCTATCCCAGGATAAGGAGGACATCGACCTTCTACTGCGAAAATCCAAAGTCATTATGGAACATGGTAAAGATCAATTGGCTGGGGATGGGATCCTTCCTTCTTCTAGACTAAATGAGCCTTGGGAATGGTTTGAGGCTCTGCAGATTTGGAAAAAGGCCATGAGGAAGATTCAGAAGTGAAAGAAGCTGATAGATGGTGACCTGACTGAAGTGTATGATGGATGCATTGCATTTTTTGAGATCATGACTGGCAGAAGAAAGATTGCTCCTAAGTACCTGAGTCTAGAACAACTAAGGGAATGGTGGCATGATTTTTATGCCCCAGATTCCAGGAATGCCATAATAGGACACCAGCTGGATGATGCAGCAACTTACCTAGTAGTGATGGATAAATATCAGGCCCACAAAGATGATTGGACTAAAATTATTAAACAATCAAATGAGGAGATTGGCACCATTGAATGTCGGATTAGGGTTTTGCCTTTGCCACCTGTTGCCGAGTTGAACAAATTATTTTCAAAAATTTAGTCCTAATCACAACAAGGATAAGGGAGGCGGTAGTTAATGCCCATTTTGAGATTTGTGCTTCCCTATTATCATAGGGCGTGTATTAATCCAAGCTACATTGTGAAGGTGTCTAGGCCAACCTTGATGATGTATCAACATTTAATGTGTGCCTTATTTTAGAATTCCTAAGGCCGACTTGTTTTTGGCTATTTTATTTTGTAAATGTTTGGCTGGGCCAACATATCTTAATAATTTTCTATAAAGGGCATTCTTGCCTCATTGTAAAGGGTTAGCTAGAAAGTAATAGAGACATGTAAGAGCAGAAAAGAGCTAGAGCATTTCATAATAGAAGTATTAGTCAATTTCTTGAAGCAAATATTGTAACAGAACAGTGGAATTGTTGCAACAGTTTGATAATCTAATACAATTAAAGACATTGTGGTCTTTCCTAGTGAAATCTCTTGTGTTATTATATCTTGCATGGTTCCTATTGTTTCATCTTTCAAATTGCTTAAAGATTTATGATTTAGTGTTTTAGAGTTGGGTTAGTTTGGTGAGTGATGTACATGATTTCATATTTGGAATGTTTGTAGCAATCTTTGGTCTATACTCCCAGTAACTATCTGATTGTAGTAGGCTAGTGAAGTCAACCTAGACCATACATTCATTTGTGCTTAGTTCGATTGTGGATGAATATCTATGATTTGAAAATCTATATACCTTAGAAGATTGCATCGTTCTTGTGATATTGCATTGCGGGTTGATCAGGAATTGGTTATTTTGAGATTGGTCCATTCCAGATATTTGTCATTGGCATTGCTCATTCTAGGAATAGTTTAGATCTTATCATAACTTCATACCCTTATCTTTTTCTATTTCTTTATCATCTAGTTAGATTTAGGATTTGAGACCATCATATTGCAAAATCTGATAAATTGGAAAGATACAGTTTGCTTGTAGTAAGGTCCGATTGTGATTACCAGCATTTTCACATATTATCTGAGTTGTTTATGCATCGTCATGACCTGACACCCGAGAGACCTTGGGGTAATTTTTGGTAATTTGTTGTTGAAAATTACCTTTCAAGAGAGATAGAATATTGCATTATGTCTGAGTTGTTGTTGTGCAGAAAACACCATCAATAGATTGGCACTAGAAAGAGGGCCTGAATGAGCACACTGGATCGTTTCTTGAATGCCATCTCTCCTGAAAGATATAGGACAAATACCAGATCTACCACAGGAGAGGAAGATTTATAGGAACTACAATTCCCCACTAGGTCAAGAAGGACTCGAGAAAGGGGAGAATCATCATCACCCATCCCTTCACCAGTATCCTCCACATCTTCACATCCTGAGGTTGAGGCTATACCCATTCCTGAGGCAGTTCCTATTCAACAACCTCAGCCTATCATTAACCAACCACAACCACCTCCCCCACTTCTACCAATGGCCTTCCTTGCTAATAACCCGTCTCCTTTGTCTTTCAACGCTTACAATGTTATGCCCAAAAACCCTAAGCACTTTTGTTCAAATTTTCATGTTAATGACCCAAACAAGATTGTAGAAGAACATATAAGGATTTTCCAGACTTGCCTCAAAGACAGAGGGATTGTTCATGAGGATGTTTCCTGTAGATTGTTTCCTTATTCACTAGGAGAAGAGGCCTTTTATTGGTACAATTATCTCCCTGATGGTTCAATTCTTAATTGGAATGATCTTGAGACTACCTTTTTATAGAAGTTCAGAATACCTATCAGTGCCAATGAATTATATTTGCAATTCACTAGAGTCAAGAGAGAGGTTAATGAACCAATATCTAGTTTCAATAATAGGTTTCACCGTGCATACACCAGACTTCAAGATCCTTATGTTTTGGATAACAATACAGCCTTGAGAGTCTATTACGAAGCATTGGACAGCCTTACAACAACCTTTCTAAAGTGGAGACCCAACCCTCTAGCTAACCTAACTGATGCCTATACAGAAGATGTTAAGCTTAGCACAGATTTGAGACAACATTTGACTGGACCGTTGCCTTCTTTAGGACCAGTTGCACATCCCAACTAGCTTTAGGCAGTGAATCATGTGCTTGCTAATCATACTCCAATAATGAATCCAGTACCTCAGTTACCTTTGGTGCCACACCCTGGTCACCCCATGAACTAGGTCTCCCCTATGACAAACTTCCCTCAATAGCAGGTTAACCAGCCTATGTATCAGCCATAGTCGAATAGTTTTCCTACCTATTTATAGAATTCTGAGGTGTTGCATTAGTCTATGGGATTTGCTACAGTGCCTGCCCCTCCTCAGAGTAATCCAAATTAGCTCCCTTATCGAGATCCAAATAGGGAGAGGATTGATGAAATGGTTGAGCAAATAAAGAAGCTAAATCTGGAGGTGACCTACCTAAGAAATCAAAATAGCCAACTACAAGCTACCCAGAAGAGTATGCAATCCAATCAGAATAGAGAGTTTCCACAAGGGCGGAGTTCTAACAGAGGATAGCGTAATGAAAGAGGATTCCACAATGACAAGGGATATAATCAAGATAGGGGTTACAACAATGATAGAGGGTTCAATAATGATAGGAGATAGAATTTTGATAGAGGACAAGGTAGTGGATCAGGATTTGATAAGAGGCCATCACAGGGACAGAGCAGAACGTGGAATATGGGACCTAATAATGGAGGATTTCCTACTCCATTGGATCAACCTATCAACCAATCTACAAATTAGCTAGTCAGTCAAGACAAGCCTCACAGTGGTGTATATCTAGCTGAAGCAGCCCTATCAGGATGGTGCAGGCTCCATAAGACAAGTCAACATTCAGAGCTAGAATGTCCAGAATTCCAAACCGTCGCCTCTATTTTCCAGTATGAGGTAGAGAATAATACAAATGGGTAGGAGATTGTTCCCTCCACACCTTATGACTCTCCCGTACTGGTGTTAAATCATGCTCCCTTCCCGACAAGTAAGGAAAATGTGCCAGAAGAAGAACCTGATTCTCAAGAAGAAAGGGCAGATCAAATATGCAATGGAGATGAGGTTGCTCGATTATTCAATGATGAAGTAATGAATGATAATGGCCCCCTTGATCAGGAAGAAAATTATGTTGAAGAAGTACAGATGTTTCAGAGGCAAGGTAAAGGATATGATCTAAGGGATTTTCCTCATAGGCGCCCACAGGTTGGGGGACATTTTACCACCTTCATTCCTCCTAACAACTTCGGTATCCCTCCAAATTCTAATGCTATCAATAATCTGTCTTATCCACATGTTTCCAAGCAGTACCTTTCGAAGGAAAAACAAGCTCAAACTGACCCACAGAAGGAAAAGGTTGTTCAAGTAGGCAAGGATAAGGTGGAGGAACCTCCTACGAAAGTTTCCACTGATATGAATGAGGAGCAGATGGCTTCATATGTTGCTAAGGAGTTCAAGAAATTAAAGGTAAGTCTTTCAACATTTGAGTTATTAAGATTCCCTGCAATTAGGAGGGCTGTCTTAGGTACTTATGATGCACATCCAGTATTATTGGATAAACCTTCAAAGGAGGATGTCAGCAAGACTTCTAGTTCCCAGCCTGTGAAGACACAAAATCGGACTAACTTGCCCCATGGAGATAAAGGAAAAGAAAAGGATAAGACTCAAGTGGCTCAAGTAGATACTCAGCCAACTTTGTTCCAAGGGAAGATAGAAACCCCACCATTTCTAATTTCTGTGCGCATATTCGGTAAGAATCTACACAATTGTTTACTAGACTCTGGTGCTTCCACCAATGTGATGTCATTTGGAGTTTGTAGAGCTCTAGAAATTACACCTGCCGACTCTCAGAAGAAGGTGACTCAGTTGGATAGAACTAAAGTAAGTGTGGTGGGAGAGTTAAATATGATTCATATGCAGATAGCTTTTGACCCAAGGATTCAACAGGTTATCAATATTCAGGTAGCTAATATCCCTGATGCTTATGGTTTGATTATAGGAAGAGATTTTACTAAGGCTTTGAATGGATATGTGTCTACTGACCACTCACATGTGGCTTCCCTGGAAAGGAGTACCAAATCATATTAGAATTGAGAGATAGCCAAAAATGAAGTACATGATTACAGAATACCAAAAGACTTCAACAGAAGTTCTGATATCAGAAGTTGGCATGGGAAATTATACGTTGTCGACACAGTATGAGGAGTCAGACTCAGAGGAGGTATTGATGCTACACACGATGCCTATTGATGCAGAAACAGGATCCAGTCATGTTGTTTTGACAGAATCAGTTGAGGAGGAACCTGAAGATAATCAGATTGGCCTATTAGACAGTTTCCATGAATTTATCAAGCAGTGTGTTGAAAATCAAATTCACCTAGGCAAAAGGACAAGCTTTGAAGAATTACTCTTACCTAATTGGTGTAGAGTTAATAATGCTTCTCATTCAGAATTAGAATGTTGTTTGTGCCAAACAGCAGTGGAACAAGCACAGAAATGCCTAATTCCAGCTCAAGCAGCTAAGACAGATGTGCAAAACCCTCAGGGAGGGTGTGAAAATGAGAAACTTATGTTGTCTGACCAATCCTCCAGCACCAATGATCTGAAGGGGGTGGTAAATAGGATAACCACTGTTGAATGCTGGACTCTCAGATTTGATGGATCCAAATCCAAACATGGAGCTAGGGTGGGGTTCGAATTGATTAGTCCAAAAGGTAAAAAAAATTATGCAGCTCATAGGCTTCAATTTCACTGTACTAATAATGTAGCATACTATGAGGTGTTAATTCATGGAGTTCTTATGGCACTTAAGAAAAAGGTTAAGATTCTGCAAGTTTTTGGTGATTCTGAGTTAGTAATTAAGCAAGTAAGGAGACAATATTCATGCCACAATAGAAGAATGACTAATTATAGGCATAGAGTATGGGACCTCATTGAGGGATTTGATGCCTTCAATATTCAACTAATACCACGGCAGAAGAATCAAACTGGTGATTCTTTGGCTCAGGCGGCAAGTACCCTACAACCTTTATCTCTATTAGGTTTGAAGAAATTCATTGTGGAATTGACTCCTATGCCATCAGTCCCAGACAATGTTACTAACTTTCAGGTGTTTGAGGATGATAAACATATTCTGGATTTTATCACAAATACAGATGTCTTTGCTTCCCAAATCATCGATGAAGCAAAACCTGAGGAAGCAAAATTAGATTTAGAAGGAGTGATGAATCTAAAATCAAATACTATTCCAAGGGGAATGGTACAGTTGGAACGAATTTTTGATATGGATAAGATTAGAGATCAGGAACAAGAATCAAAGAAGGAGTCTATCAATGGACAGTGTGATACTTACAACATGGGAACTGAAGATAATGCCAAGAACATTTTTATTGGCAAAGTATGCACTCCAGAAGAAAGAAAAGGAATAATTGCAGCATTGCGTAGCTTTCCTGATATTGTAGCCTAGAGTTATGAGGATTTGAAAACTTACGATACATCAATCATAACTCATACTATCCCTCTGAAGCCAGGTACCAATCCTTTTAGGCAAAGGCAGAGACCAATTAATGCATTATTGGAACCAGTCATACAGAAAGAAGTTCAGAAACTACTGTCTGCCAAAATTATATTTCTTGTCAGGCATTCAACATGGGTAGCGAACCTGGGTCCAGTAAGGAAAAAGAATGGAGAAATTAGGCTTTGTATTGATTTCAGGAATTTAAACAGATCATCAGAAAAGGACAACTATCCAGTCCCTTCATTGGATGAGGTACTTCAGGTGGTTCACGAATCTCAGATGATGTCCTTTCTAGATGGTTATTCAGGGTACAATCAAGTGATGGTCCAGTATGAGGATAGGCATAAGACTGCTTTCACAACTAAATGGGGTACCTTTGCCTATAGGAGGATGCCATTTGGACTCATTAATGCAGAGGCTACATTTCAAAGGGCTATGGATATTGCCTTTAAAGATATCATAGGAAAATGCATCATCATTTATATGGACGACCTGACTATTTTTTCAAAAATAGAGGGGATCACATCTCAGATCTGCGCAAAGTTTTTTAAAGGTGCAAAGAATTTGGCATATCCTTGAATCCTAAAAAGTGTATTTTCGGAGTAACAGAGGGAAAGCTACTAGGACATGTGATATCAGAAAAGGGAATTGCTATTGATCCAGAGAGAGTAGAGGCCATACTAAAGATTCAGCCGCCTGCTAGCAAAAAGGAGATGAAGTCCTTCTTTGGCAAGATCAACTTCGTCAGAAAATTCATCACTGGATTTGCTGAAATTGTTAAACCATTGAATGCAATGTTGAAGCAAGATGCCAAGATCGAATGAACTACAGAAGCAAAGGAGGCATTTGTAGAGATCAAAAGGGCCATTGCTGATGCTCCAATATTGGTAAGCCCTAATTACAGTAAACCCTTTTACATTTATTCATTTGCTTCAGACCATTCATGTGCTGGAATGTTAACTCAAAAGTCTGATGAGGGAAATAAGCATCCTATTGCTTTTATGAGTGCAACATTAAAAGATGTTGAGCTAAAATATCCAAGTGTGGAAAAGCAGGCGTATGCCCTGGTCAGAGCAGTAAAGAAATTTAGACATTATATCCTTAAGAATAAGGTGTACGCAATTGTCCCAGATTCAGCAGTCAAGTTACTTTTGATGCAGAATGAATTAGGCGAACGTAGAGCTAAATGGGTGACAATGCTACAAGAGTACGATATTGAGATCTAGCCCATGAAGCTGGTAAGAGGACAAGGACTCACTTAGACTATGGCTGAAATAGGTCCTGAATTGACTGCTCATAATTATAATGTCGAAGAGGTTTCTCCAGATGGTTGGTATGATGACATAGTTTATTACCTGCTAAACCAACGATCTCTAGGCCATCTTAATGTTGTTCAAAGGAGAGCCCTACGATTGAAGAGTGACAGTTTTATGCTAAAAGGAGCTATTTTGTACAAGAAAAATCATGAAGGCATTTATTTGAGGTGTCTCGGGAAACAGGAAGATGAAAGAGTGATGAACGAATTTCATGAAAAATATGGTACTGGTCATGGTTCTGCAATTGCCACAGCAAATCAAATTTTGAGGGTAGGATATTACTAGCCCACACTGTTCAAAGATTTCCACCATCATGTGCAGACTTGTCACACCTGCCAGACCGCAACAACAAGGGAAAGGTATGTGGCACTTCCACTCCAACCGGTCACTGAGGTAAGGCCTTTTGCTCAGTGGGGTATGAATTTTATAGGCCCCATTAACCCACCATCCTCTGCAGGACATAGGTACATTCTCACTATTACTAATTATTTTACAAGATGGGCTGAAGCTTTTGCTTGTAGGCAATGTACATCTAAGGTGGTGATTGATTTTCTAGAATATGCTATTATTAATCGATTTGGATGCCCTATTGCTGTTTTCTGTGATAATGGTCTCACTTTCCCATCTTTAAAATTTTCAAATTGGGCTTTTGATCATGGCATTATTGTGAAATTTGCATCCAATTACTATCCCTAGGGTAATGGCTTAGCAGAGTCTTCTAATAAGAACTTATTGACTGTCATTCGTAAGCTGTTAGAAAGGAATCCAAAATACTGGCACACCCAGCTTTGGTTTTCCCTCTGAGCAGATCGTACGAGACTTAAGTCATCCATTGGAACATCTCCTTATCACCTACTGTATGGTCTGGAGCCAGTATTCCCTATTCAACTCAAGATCCCAACCTTGCAGTTTATAAATGAGTTTTATGATGAGGGGGACAGAAGGGAGGCTAGGTTAACAGAAATATTGCACTTGGAGGAGAAACGAGACAGTTCCCTTAAGAATTTTTCCAAACATCAGGGGTTAGTTAAGAGGTGGTTTGACAGGAGGGCTAAAGTCAAAGCCTTTAGGATTTCTGACCTTGTCCTATCCTAGGATAAACCCCATGATCAAAAAAAGAACCATGGAAAGTTCAATAAATTGTGGCTTGGCCCATATCAGATTGCTAAAATACTTGGAGATAATGCCTTCCGTCTGAGGACTCTCACGGGAGAAGATATTCCGCTGCTTGTCAATGGGCAGTATTTGAAACATTATTTCCAATCCTGAGCTATTTTCAACTCCCTTCTCTGTATATAGTTAGTTTAGGTTGCTTTGCTTGTTTTGTTTGGTTAGAGTAGGTTTTCTTTGGTTTGTGTGTTTTTCTTTGCGTTGCTCTTGCTCTTGGTTCTTCCTCCTTTGGGGATCTCTGGGTGCATCAGTGTGACAATGGTGACAAAGTAGGTCTGATGTTCTTGGTATTTCTCTTACAAACTCTAATCATCTTTCCAGGACATCGTGGTACGAATTCTCTACCCATTGTCACTTATCCTTGTGCTGAGACAAAGGGTTTTCTGGTCAGTTTGAATAGGAAGATATTAGGGTCTCATACTTTCAATTATTAAAGATATCTGACGTCACAGAAGGTCCTTATAAGGTTTGGACAGGTGAAAATTTATTTTCTACTCTAGTGCCACTGTGGTTCCCATCCCTGAGTGTGAACTTCATTGTTCACAAGTTGAAGTAGAAGCAGTGAAAAGATAAGCAGTAAAAAAAAAAGGGAATATACATATTGAAATTAAAAGGTTTAAATTGAACTCATCAGGGGAATCTGAATATCTCTACCGGGGCTATGGACGCCTAGCTAGCAGTAGAGCTATGTTCAGGAGGATCACAACGATAACCTTGTCGGGGCTATGGAATCCTGACTGGCAACGAGGCTCTATCCAGGTTACTTTTAGAGTACAAATCTTTACGTAGCTTGTTCAGACCAAGTTTGGTTCCTGTTGCAACTAAGGGAGGGTAATGAATGCATATGCACACACTTTGACCCTGGTATAGGAAAATTTGACTGACTAGAGGCTTCTTTGTTCTAACATGAAGGTGATGGCAGGATATGTGAGTTGAAACCATAAGTTCTGGGTTCTTGATTCCAGTTTGTCATCAACATGCTCAGGAGCATTTCCCAGCGGAGTCGCCATTTGTTGTGTAGTTTTGCACACACGCCCCACTTGGAGTAGGTACCCTCTTTTTTGGATGACTTTTGACCTTTGGTTTTATTGGATTTGTCTTTTGAGGTCTTGAGATGTTGGTCTTGTTGGCTTTGATCTTGCCCTGAGGCTTGAATTGGTTAAAGTCTAGTTTCAGTGAAAATCTAGGTTTTGACCCGAATCCGGGATTTTCCAGCTCCGCCAGATTTTCCCGGGCTCTGGTTCTCTTGTCTGTTTACTGCGGCATTCTTTGAATCTAGGTTTCTGCTTGACTCCGGGATTTTTTGGTTCTGGCAGATTTTCCTGAACTGCGCCAAAATCCTAAACTTCATTAGAATCTCGGTTTCTGCCATGTCCTCGAAATCTATGTTCACCCGGATTTTCCGCGTATCCTGGGGTTTTCCAAAATTTCATCTTGGGCTCGGGTTTCTATATTTTTCAGACATGTCTTGTCGCTCATTAATGCTCAGAGTACCTTCGCTCAGACGCATATATGGGTGGATTTAAAATCTTTTAAGCATCATTTTGACATCATTATTCACTTGTCTTCTGCCTTGGCGTCTGAGTGCATTCCTTGTTCGAGCTTTGATCATTGGTTTTGAGCCGCTTGCGCTAGGTGTTTGGAGTGCGGATTAAGGTTTTCATTGCTAGGGCGTATTTGCTTTATAGTCGCCTCTTCAAGTTCAGGTTTTGTCTGGACTAATCCATGGTAAGTTGTCGATGGCCCTTCCATTTTTTTACACAATGACGGAGTTTTTCTAAGTTGATTGATGGTCATTTCGGGTCGGCCTATGATTGGTTACAATTTTGCATTTATCGAATTGGGGTTTGACCCATCTTTTCATGAAACCTCATCACCCATGCCATGTGTGCTTGTATTTATTCATTAGATGACAGGTGCATCCATTTGGATGGTGTTCTGGGTCAAATTTTTGTGCCCTCTAAGTGCGTAATTTTCCATATTATGCAAGGTTAGGGTTTTTTCGATGCTCAGCCCAGAATAATGAATTTGTTATAATTTGTCAATCTTACGCCTGCATTAAACTAGCCCCTACCTTGTGAAGCTTAGGAGTGCTTTAGATTCATCCTTACGAGTAGTATTCCAAACCCCGAAATAACCCTAGTTTTCATGGCGGGAGGATTATTCGTCAAAATTAGGGCATCATTGTTTCACCATGAGGATTAGTCATTTAGAGGTTTTTGAAATTTGAATTCATTTTCATTTGAGGTCTTGTCTATTGGCGTCAATTTTTGGGACCATTAGAATCCAAGTGAGAAGGTTTGCATGATTGTTTGATTAATGGCTCGAGTGTTGTCATTCGTCGGGTTCCCAAGGTGTCCGCGGAATTTCTGCGCACCCAGATTTTTCCGGTTTCAGCTAATTTCACGGAGTATAATGAATTCTGGAACTTCAAACTGTCTACGAAAATCTGTCCTGTCTGGACTTTTTCGGTTTTATCTGCCTGGTATCATTCCTTTCGATTTCTCGAGGCTAGGACTAATGGAGTGCATGCTAGATGATGATTTCTTCCTGCTAATGGATGGACTTCATATAATTGCATACTAGTTTGTCTGTACTAATGATTTATTTGGCGAATGATGTCTTTGCAGCAAGAATCCGTCTGGGTCAGATTTCTCCGAAATTCCACCCCGACTGGATTTTCCCAGTTCACCTCGTTTTCCCGGATTGCTTTATTTTTTTGGATTTTCAAAGATTGATGATTTGTGACAGATCTTAATGGCTCCATATGATTTTATGTTAACTTTTGAATTAGAATATGTATGATAATTGGATACTCATGACATTCTTTTGTGAATGCAAGCTGAATCAAGTAAGGCTGCTGCCGGAAAATCTAAAGGAGACACAAAGGGGTCTTCCATTTCAAAAATAGAA
This sequence comes from Sequoia sempervirens, assembly GCA_007258455.2. NCBI lineage: Eukaryota > Viridiplantae > Streptophyta > Pinopsida > Cupressales > Cupressaceae > Sequoia > Sequoia sempervirens. Next base: position 117,613,446 of record VDFB02086081.1, on the reverse strand, counting down.
AGATTAAGATTGGACACTAAGAGTTAACTACCAGAAAGCAAGATATCTTCGGTGTGGTCTGAGGTCTCGGACACCAATGTTGGAGAATGGAGATACGAGGAGTTTAAAGAGAGAACAGCTCAGAAGGATTTGTTCGTCTCGAGACAAGGAATGATGAAGTCCAAATTGGTTCATGTGGCAGGGTTCCCTCCTACAATCCAGTGCTATGAGTTGATTCTAGAATGTGCTCGGTAGTATGAATTTGACACACAAAGCGTTGTAAGTACCGAGGGAAGAGTCTTGGAAAATTTCAGTCCTGTTTCTATTGCCCAGGCCTTTGACATGCCAGATTTGCCTTATGTATGTGCCTTAAACATGGACCTGGCCAAAACATATTATGAGAACGAGCCCACCAAAGCCCAACAAATGATTAATTCTTGGTTAGAAAAGCCAAAGTTACACTATTATAAACTGCCCAAGCAGTTGCACAGGGTTAAATTCAGGATAGACATATATGATGCAATTACATTTTTTACTAAAGTAGCAGGATTGAAGAGTGCAGGGGTGTTGGAAAACTGGATGGTTCATGTGATTAACAAGATTGAACAAGGAACCAACTATCATTGGGCAGGACTTATTAGCACTATAATTGATAAATAGCTGAGGGACATCCTAGAGACCAAGAAGTTCACCATGTCCTCTTATGTGATGTATGTGCTAGCCAGATTCTACCCATATAGGGGTTTGAATCCATGGGGGACATTTGGACAGGACATAGTCTATGAGATATACCCAGAATTGCACCTAGAACACAGGGATTATAAAAGGGCCAATGATGCATTCACAATGCATATCACTAGGATACTTCAAAATGCTGAGCATGTGAGATTGTTAGATGGAGCAAAGGAGTTGATAAAGAGATATGGGGTCTGGTTCATTCAGTTTCCTACCTTTTCTTACATCATAATTGATGGATGTCTAGCTGCTCCATATAGGTTACATAGGTACCCTACTGATCATGCTGTGTTATTGGAAATTGTGAGACAAATATGTGAATTTGATACAATTGTCAAAAAGGAAAAGCATAAAACTAGTTTTGGTGGGGATTTCCCTCTTGGAATTGGCGTAGCAGAGGTGTGTCCTTCCATTCAATCAGTGCACGCAGCAGGTGATGAGTTGGCAGCTCATGGTTTTTCCTTCCACTCCAAGAGAACAAACTTTGATATCACCAGGGAAGCATAGAAGAAGGCCACTAGGGAGTACCATCATAAGGATGACCTAGAGGACTATTGGGCCAATATCAAAGATGATCTTGAGGTAAGGAAAAAAAGGTACTTTAGGATTCCTGTCGATGTGATTAGGCAATACAATGTCAAGTTAATCCCTAACCAACTAGAAGATGATGGAAATATGGTGCAAGATCATGCCTATGAGTCTGTTAAGGATAGGTCAATCGGGGAAATAAACTGGAATGAGGATGAGGTCACATAGTTGGAAGACCTAATGGCCCCTATCATGAAATTTACTACTTCATGGCTAAAACATAAGGTTTGGGAGCTGGAGAGTGAGAAGGTACCCTGTACCTTTAATTTGATGGGAAACCTTAATCCTATGTCTACTTCAGAGGAATCCAAGGAAGATGACCCCAAAGGGAAGACTAAAAAGAGCTCACCCTTCAAAATAAAAATCAGAGGCCCTAAAGAAAGTGAGCCCAAACCAAAAAGAAAGCCAAAAGGAAAGAAAAGAAGTAGAGCTTTGAAAATGGGCGGGTCCTCTGATGAGGAAGGATTTGAAAAGCCAGAAGAAGAGGATGCTCCTCCACCGCCAAAGAAGACAAGAACCACCAGGGTTTCAAAGAGAAAAGGTCAGGAGACTACTAAAGGTGAAACTTTGATTGTTGATGTGGAGAGTTCAGGGGAAAAGACTAAGGTTTATTCAAGGAGATCAAGGACTCCATCCCCTAAGGAAACTGTGAAAAAGATGAATCCTCCTCCGAAGTCACCCACTGTGGAACAACCTAGGGCTACTTCTCCTTCGCCAAGTGTGCCTGAGCAAGAAGCAGCTCATCAAGAACAAGAAACTAGTGGGGAAGCAGAACCTTTCAAGGAAGGAGAGCTCTTTGGTGCGGCAGCCGAGCTTGAGGGTGAAGAGAAAGAAAGGCATCCTTCTCCATTGGTGCAATATGAGGACTCTTCAGAGAATAGTAGAGGCAACGGATCACCTAAAAAGGAGAACATCCCGGTGCGAGAAGAAGAGATTGAAGTGGGTGATCAAGGTGAGCAGCTCTCTGAGAATGAAGAAGATAAAATAACAGAACAGCATGAAGAAGCTAAAGTAGATGAAATCCGGGTAGAACCTTCTGTCCCAGATTGGCTTGAAAAGGAGATCACAAGGAAGAAACAAGTTGTTGTTGAAGACACTCGTTTGGATTGGGATGAGATGTTGTCCAAGATCAGTAAAAGTAAGAAAAAGAAGGTGGCTAAAGTAGTTTCAAGGATAGAGAGGGATGAAGTAAACAACAAAGTCATTCACATTGCCACCCCTGCTATAGACAAGAGTAGAGAAGAGGTCACTGGTGAGGATTACAATGTACAAACTTTTAACCATGGACCAGCATCTATGGAACAAGATATTGAGGAGTATGAAGGGTCCAGTGCTGTGATAATTGGCAGGTTAAGGAAAGAGACTCAAACCAAGCATGAGTTGAGAAAGGAAAATGAGAGACTTAAGAAATGCTTGGAGGATGTAATGAAGCCTCTGCAATCTCTTCACCCATCTTCCTCTGCTACTCCTTGTTTCCTGCCCAAGGAAACTATTTCTGAGATTGAAAGAATGAAAACCTCTGCCCAAGCTACAACAGATTGGTTGAAGGATGTGCAAGTGAAAGGAGACAATGCAATAAAGGATGTACTTTCAGTTGGAAAAGATGTAGTTAGAGCCAAGGAATTGCTGGAATATGTGCTATCCCAAGATAAGGAGGACATCAACCTTCTACTGCGGAAATCCAAAGTCATTATGGAATATGGTAAAGATCAATTGGCTGGGGATGGGATCCTTCCTTCTTCTAGACTAAATGAGCCTTGGGAATGGTTTGAGGCTCTGCAGATTTGGCAGAAGGCCATGAGGAAGATTCAGAAGCGAAAGAAGTTGAAAGATGGTGACCTGACTGGAGTGTATGATGGATGCATTGCATTTATTGAGATCATGACTGGCTGAAGAAAGATTGCTCCTAAGTACCTGAGTTTGGAACAACTAAGGGAATGGTGGCATGATGTTTATGCCCCAGATTCCGGGAATGTCATAACAAGACACCAGCTGGATGATGCAGCAACTTACCTAGCGGTGATGGATAAATATCAGGCCCTCAAAGATGATTGGACTAAAATTATTAAACAGTCAAATGAGGAGATTGGCGCCATTGAATGCCGGATTAGGGTTTTTCCTTTGCCACCTATTGCCAAGTTGAACAAATTATTTTTAGAAATTCAGGATCACAACAAGGATAAGGGAGGCGGTAGTTAATGCCCATTTTGAGATTTGTGCTTCCCTATTATCATAGGGCATGTATTAATCTGGGCTACATTGGGAAGGTGTCTAGGTCGACCTTGATGATGTATCGGCATTTAATGTGTGCCTTATTTTAGAATTCCTAAGGCTGACTTGTTTTTGGTTGTTTTATTTTGTAAATGTTTGGCTTGGCCAACATATCTTGATAATTTTCTATAAAGGGCATTCTTGCCTCATTGTAAAGGGTTACCTAGAAAGTAATAGAGACAAGTAAGAGTAGAAAAGAGCTAGAGCATTTCATAGTAGAAGTAGTAGTCAATTTCTTGAAGCAAATATTGTAATAGTACAGTGGAATTGTTGTAGCAATTTGATAATCTAATACAATTGAAGACATTGTGGTCTTTCCTGGTGAAATATCTTGTGTTATTTTATCTTGCATGGTTCCTGTTGTTTCATCTTTCAAATTGCTTAAAGATTTATGATTTAGTGTTTTAGAGTTGGGTTAGTTTGGTGAGTGATGTACATGATTTCATATTTGGAATGTTTGTAGAAATCTCTGGTCTATACTCCCAGTAACTATCTGATTGTAGTAGGCTGGTGAAGTCAACCTAGACCATACATTCATTTGTGCTTAGTTTTATTGTGGATGAATATCTATGATTTGAAAATCTATATACCTTAGAAGATTGCACCGTTCTTGTGATATTGCATTGTGGGTTGATCAGGAATTGGTTATTTTGAGATTGGTCCATTCTAGATATCTATCATTGGCATTGTTCATTCTAGGAATAGTTTAGATCTTATCATAACTTCATACCCTTATCTTTTGCTATTTCTTTATCATCTAGTTAGATTTAGGATTTGAGACCATCATATTACAAAATCTGATAAATTGGAAAGATACAGTTTGCTTGTAGTAAGGTCTGATTGTGATTACCAGCATTTTCACATATTATCTGAGTTGTTTATGCATCGTCATGACCTGACACCTGAGAGACCTTGGCGTAATTTTTGGTAATTTGTTGTTGAAAATTACCTTTCCAGAGAGATAGAATATTGCATTTTGTCTAAGTTGTTGTTGTGCAGAAAACACCATCAATAGTGTTGAAAGGTGGTCAACAATTCAACAAAGTGTTTCAAGTCAACTAAACCCTATTTCAAGGTTGGAGACAACCTACAGCCCGTTTTATGTAGATTTGACTCCGTCAACCCGACAAGAAGACAAGTGCATATTTGGAGCTACAGAATTGACCTTTGATTTCACAAAAATTTTGAGGACTGATTTGCCATTAGTGGAAAATGAGTCCCACCTTAAGGCTGAAAATGGTGATTTTTTCAAATTCCAGTTCCTGACAGTTGGAAACCTATTTCAGGAGATTTTACTAGTAACAGGACTGATTCACCATCAATGGCGAATGAGTCCCACTGGTCATCTACAGTGATTTTTCCAGCATTCTAGAATCTTCTCAAGTCTATAATCTAGCTCCAGGTGCACTCTAATTAGCCTCTTTCAATTATTTTTTGCATTTATTCATGTTTTAGTTCATTCTTGCATATCTCACTCTATTTTCAAACATTGCATATTTCATAGGTTTTGCATCAATAGTCAATCAATTTCATCATTTAGTTTCATTTAGGCATATTCGCATCATGCAATCCTCCATTTGAGTTAACCACTTCAATTTTGGGGTTCTATCTCTCTCCTTTTAGGTGAAAGATCCTAATAGTGCAAGAGAAGTCAATAGACACCTACAAAATTGTTGGTTCAAAGAATAATTTTGGGTAGCGAATGGCTTCAAAATAACCCTAATGCTCTATTTTTTGAGGTAGTTTAACTGACTTCTTGTCCAATTGCATGGACATTTCATTAGATAAAGAGTTGGTGAAGATGCTAGCAATATGTTATTTTCAGCCTTTCATTTACTATGTTTCTTCATTGGATTTGGAACTTGAGCATTGTAATTTTAAATTTGGGTTAACCCTTGTTGGTGGAATCTTACCCAATTTTGATCTAGCTTCTTCTACATTGCAAGCTCTTTGCCTATTTGTTATGAGGTATGGTCTAGTTTGTGATACGACAAATGAATCGGTGTCGAGTCTAGAGTTTTGGAGGAAGGATTTGGGTGATGCCCTTTTCTTCTCTACTCTTACTTTGTTCGATTCAATTCACCTCCTACTCAAACACTTGGTTTAGGGCCTCCATGGACCATCATGATCCTCTGCTACCAGTCTCCTCTACTAATGGTAATGAATTATGTCTATATTTTTTTTGCATAGCTCTTGTAATATGTATTTTATGGTTGGTTTTTTGTCACAGTTAGTGCCTTTTTGGCTAGCTATGTACTTCTACTTAAATACTTTTTATAGCTCCATTCAGTGGCTTTTAAGATTGAAAAGAAATTTATAATTTTTCTATGATTTATTTGTTTACTTTGACATATATATTTGATATTACTCTTAATTGTCAAGAAACTAGTATGTCAATAAAAATCATAGGATACTCCACAAAAATATTGCTATTTAATAAGTTAATATAATGTTAATATGCTAAGAAAAAAGTTAATGTACAAAAAAAAATCACCATTCAATGGATGAATTTTTAACATATTTATAATTTTTTATCAGAAGTGAGTGAAATTTATTGTGACTTATTAGTGGATATTGATAATGATTAAGCTACAACAAACCATTTAATTCTTTTGTTGCAAGTATGAGTAGTTGGTTTTTTCATTGATGTCAATAGGCTTATGTTTGTGTTTTCATTGATGTATAATGTTGATGATTGTTGGAAGTCTATTGATGGTTGAGAAGTTGTGGTGCTGATTTGATTAGTTTCATTATGTTGTCATTAGTAAGTATTGCTAGTGTCAACCTCTAGTGTTGTTTTGATAAGCATGTTTATGATTGATTTTCTATGTTGCAATTAGTTTGGTTGTGATGAGGAGGTGTTCCAAGTGATGAGAATGCATTTGTGGTGCTTGGTTTCCAAGATCTACTTGTTCTATTCAAATATGTTGATAAGAGGTATTCATAAGTGATATATCTAGAGTTTCTTGATCTAGATCCAAGAAAGTTGTGTTCTTCAGTGTGTGAACTGTGCATTGTAGTGGTGTCTGGGAGAAATGGTTTTTCTCTGCATTTCTTTGTAGTTTAGTTTTTGGTCTTACAGTTTTGGAAATGTGTTGATAAGGTTCATATCTACCTTTGGTTGAAGTTTTTCATGGTTTAGTGCTCTATAAGTTGATTTCTTGAGTTACAGTGTGTTTAATATTATCTGAGTGTACTAGGTGTGTGCATTCTTCAAGTGAAAGGTGTTGCACAAAGGAATTTATGGAATATTCCAAATTTTTCAAGTGATATCTATTGTTTGCAAGTCATCTTTAGATCAAAGAATTTGTGTACTTAAATATTTGATGGTGTTTCCACTAATTACAGATCTTCTTCAATGATTTTGGAAGTTTGGTGTGGCAGGTATGAATGGATTTAAGTCCGAGTTAAGGTGTGATGTGGTTTTCCTTCATTCCTTTCCACCGCAAGAATGTTTTAGTACCGACCTAATGTGAATTTGTATGGTTGAGGTGCATAACCAACCTTGGAGAATGTTTTCAAGGTTGAAGAAGGTATAAATAAGAGTTATGTTGAAGGAGGATGTATGTGTAGTGAGTGCGATGTAAATTGTAGAGGTGTAAAGTGTAAATTTGTGAAGTGCAGTATGAGCTTTAATGAGTTAAACAACTAGAAGTAGTGAGCAAAAGGTTCCTACAATCTCCAGAAAGGCTATGGATGTGTTGATGATGCTGTGGTGGACTTTTATGTTGCATTGAGATGGATTTCTCACTATAAAATTATTCTTTCTTCTTTTTTTAAATCTAGCAATGAGCCATTAGTGGGTAGTGAGCCCTCCAGTAGTGAGCCTATTGTATTCAGTTTTGCAATTACTTTATATTGTGAGCTAATCCTCACCATGGTTTTTCCCTTCTCTGGTTTTCCACATAAATTTGGTGTTCTATTGAGTATGGTTTTGATATGTTTCAGTTTTTGTTATTTGCTTTCATGCCATTCATTCTAATAGATTAAAGGCTAATGAAATTGATGTGGATATGAATGAAAATGGGGGTTTTTATGTTTTAATGTACAACTGATTCACCCCCCTTCTTATTTGTCTTGTGCATTCAACATCTCTATCTTTTCAATGCTTTGAAGTACTCTGCCTAAAGCCAAGCTGCCAAATGTCAATCCAAAAAACATTTGTAATGGCTCTCCCATGTGCTGACAAACTGCAAATGTAACAATTGGTAATTTGGCTCACCTTTTCAATTAAATTTAATTATTCTTCTAAAAAAATTAAATTTAAAATATGTAGATCGAGGTAAGATAACAATATGAATATCCTTGATTAGATTTTGCAATATAATTTGTATTAAATTTTTTAACTATTGTCTCATGTTTCACCATAGTGGGATGCAAAACCAAGGTCCAATTTTTTTTATATATTCAGTTGGAATTACTAACAAAGTTCATCATAATATTGATTAAATATTTGGTTTGAAATTTTTTATGCAATTTGATAGACCAATTTTTTAACCAATCCTCAATGATAATTAACCTTCCTAGGATAAATTACTAGCCAAAGACTTACACAATTTTTTAGGTTACAAAGTAGATGGACTATATTATTAAGATGGTGTTTGGTTTCGAATTTGTAGAAGTTTTTGATAGATAATGGATGAACACTAATATTTATTCATGGTTTGTGACTTATTTACTAGACATTGGAGTTTCAAAGGTTGATATGTTGTTCCTAGTGAGTATGATGGTTCAACATGATTATCTAGGAGGCCTAGGGAATGTTTTGGTTGTTGCACATATTGGAGTGTGAATCCTTACACCAATTGATATTCCACACTTCTTAAATGAAGGAGCCATTATAACCTGGCATCCTTGTGTGTCAAATTTATGCAATGTCACTTTAGTGGGGCATCATCAATTGGTCACTGCAGGATATGATTTTTTGAGGAATGAAGTCTTTTTATAATTTTTGATAAATTATGTGAAAAAGATTTCATATTTTGATAAATGTATATGAATATAGTATTCTAGTACTAGCATGATCCTATTACATAGTACAACTTTCTTATGTACATTTTGCAAGCACCTTTATATGTGCTACATTATCAAAGATATAAATGTTGGCATGCATATATTTATATTATTTATATTAAAATTATTTTTATATTATATTATCTTTATTCTATGTTATTTAATATAATAATTCAATAAATATCTTACAATTTTCTTTTTATTGGCTTTCACAATTCTATAGGATTATTGTTCATTGAAGAAAATGTGGTTGTAGAAATGCAAATTAACACCATATATACTTGGGAAATCTTTAAAAGATTCAAAATTAAGTACCTCTTCTAATCTAAAGTGAGCAAAATGATTGACTTGATAACTTGATATTGAAAGCGACAAAATGTATGAAACGTGTTCTCTTTTTATTAATTTCCATAGCTTAGCGAGATTATTGTGCATTGAAGAAAATGTGGTTGTGGAACCATGGATTAACACAATATGTACATCTGAAGTGAGAAAAATGTATTGATTTGATAACTTGATATTAGAAATTTCATGACGTACTATACATGATGATGTCATAAATCCACAACTTATCAATCGAAATAAGATTTATAATAGATTTCATATCATTTGAGTGGTGTGCTTGTCATCTTGAGGTACAGTCTGCATGTAGCCAGACATCAATCAAAATAAACATTGTAAGTGGCTCTCACACAATTAAAGTTGGTTACTTGGTTAGCACAAAAAAGAAATTATACCTCACACAACTCATGATAAATAAGGATGGTGAGCTCATAAATGGCCGATAAATAGGGATGGTGAGCTCAACTGAATCATTCTTAAAATTCCATAAAATGATTATACTTTTGAGCTTGCATTGTTCTAAATTCTGACAAGCACTTTAATTTTGTAAGGTTAATCAGGAATAAGATGATGTTGTGGTATTATTGGGGATACTCTAAATTCTCCTACCTCCATTTATGTAGTTACAAAGTAAAAGAGAGACCAATTTTCTTCAAGTTCAAAATGGGTGGAATTGGAAAGAAGTTGATCTAGTTCACCTAGCCCTTGAGCAAAGTTTTGAACTAGGATGAGAAGCTCTAATGGAGATAAGTGCTTTCATTGATATTCCACCCACATAAGTATGTTAATCTTTTTTGCATTGAAATTTTTTCTAATTTTCATACTCTATTTTGATAGAGGCCCTCAAATAGGAAAAATGGACTTTCAAATTCATTATGTGCTATCTTGGTGCCTTGGAGCTGCCCGAAGTTGGGAGAAAATTTACTACCCCCTATCTTCTACATAATTCCAATTGGTAACGAAGATAGGTACATTTTCTATATTTACTACTTCCCTTTTCTCAGCATGGTAGGCAAGCCTTGTAGATTTTGAAAGTCATTTTGATCTATTTTGGTGGGTCAGATTGATCATATTATACAATATCGTTTGCATTAATTTTTTTAACTATCAGCTTGTGCTTCACCATGGTGGGATGTAAAACTATGGTACAAAATTTTATATAAATCTAGAACCATAGTGGTGGCTTTGAACTATCATGTGAAATTCCAAGATCCCAAGTATGGTTGGAAAGCCCTATGGTTTGAGAATATGATTTGCATCCCATTAAACCACTACCAACTTAGAATCAATTGTGTTTGATGTAAAGTGCATGCATCATCTATACAAGAGATGTCATACTCTACTCATCTTTAAAAATCTATGTAACATTGTGATTCAATTGTAATAAAATAAATGGTTATGTTATTCTTCCTTATTCATTTACAACAAATAAATTTTTTTGTGTTCAATGTCTATTCAATTAGGCAAAGAACAAAGCAGGATCTGACATTTCTCTTCCTCATTCATTTTAACACCAACTAATTCCAACTGAGCCACTAGCATATTGAATGATTCTAGGTGGTCTATAATTCATCCACCCTCTTCCATTCTCAAGGAATACAAATTTTTCCTGAAGAAAATCTTGTTCGCTAAAGATTTGGATTGATACATCTCACCAAGCTTCTTCCATAGTTTATGTGCAAAGGTCTCTTCATGGAAATTAATTAAAATAAAGTCTTCCAAGCACAATCTGATTAGACCCTTGGCTTTACAATCCATAACATCATATTGAGTAGCCTGAGTAGGATTTGCAAGTCTTGAAACATTCTCATCAACAACATCCCATAGATCTTGATCTATCAATAGATCCTCCATATTTAGCTTCCACATCCCAAAATTATTTCTAGAAAATTTATCCACCTCTATTCTCCCTGATGAACTTTCCATCTAGAAATTCCTGCAACAAGATCACAAAGTGTCTTCTGCACAAGCTCCCACTCAAATCTAGATCAGTTCAAAAAACCCAACAACCCACAACTGAAACCAAAGGTGATCAAGCTTTGATACCACTTGTAAGGAAGCTAAGGTAGTGGAACAACTTCTTGCACTAATCTTGAGATGAGAATAATGAAAAACTTTACAGATCTAATTTAACAATTACAAATACTTAAACATAAATAAACATAAATATCATGCATATGATGAAACAATGATTTACATGGGGAAAACCCTTTTGGGAGTAAAACCCCACACTCCAAAAGCTTTCCAATATATTATTCAGCAATCACAAAGGTTATAATATAGTTGTAGAGCAAGCTTCTCATAGGAGTATCACCACTCAAACATCAAGATCAGACAACACGACTGCTATCTGACTCTCAGAAATTATCACAATCTCTACTACAGTCGTAATACAACGCCCTCATAAAATAGAGTTACATTCTAGGGCAAGAAATGCCAACAAAATATCTGCTACTAGATCTAAAACCTAACAATGAATGGTCCAGATTTACAATATATCCTTTATTTAATGTATGATGGCCATTCTAGAAGTTTCTTCAAAAAGTTAACACGCTCACATTTTGCTTGGTGTTGCCATTGTATACACCTATTTGTGTAACTAGGAAACATATATATAAATATATATACAACCTATCAACAATAAATCATATATAATTGCAAGGTTGAGATACATTTTCCCAACACAAACTGGCATTGGTTTTTCCCTCTCTCCCAATTGTATTTTCTAGAAATTTTTCTTCTTTGGTGTTGGGAAAAATCTCTTGCAAGTTCTCTTAGCAACATTAATTTATTTTTTCCAAATATTTCCCCACACAATTGAACTCCACTCCTCCTCCTAGGTTCCTGCCACCATATCCACCATTCAATGCATAATTTTTAAAATTTGTAAGTGGAGTTACACATCCTAGGAATAGCTCCCTCTAGCCAAGGCATGTCCCAAATTATCATTAATTTTCCACCTGCAACCACTCCAATTTGAATTTGGAATCAAATTCAAATTCACCTATGAGTTTTTTAAATATGAGAAATTTTAAAATAGAGGAAATTATTGCCTGCAAGACACCACTAATCAAACCAAAAATAAATAAAAAATCAAAAGACAAAAAATAAAATATTAAAAGTGTTGGAAATGAAGTTATAACTTGCAGCAATATGAACTTATAAAGTGATTGCAAATCTAAAATTATGTTTACAAGATTACCATAAAATGATTAACTGATTAACTGATGCAACAATGAAAGAAAAATATTTAATACCACAAGTCATCAACACAAGTGACACAAGATATATGTGGAGAAACCCTTACAAGAAAAAAAACTCCACACCCAAAGAGATCCAATGTTTGTATTAATCTCCAAGGAAGTACATCAATACAACAATCATGTTTGTAATTTGGTATCACTTTTTCACTCTGACAACCTACAAAGAACTCGTACTCAAACCACCATCTCAAGTCTCCAAGATATAGAAGTTTTTGGGAGAGAATACCATAAATGGTATCCCAAAACAACAAGAAAAAACACTTGGAAAAAATCGTGCACCCTTAGTGGACAACCCAAAACATGGAATAAAAATTAAATTATCACATGGCCTTCACATGTGTTCCCAACCCATAGCCAATTAGAAATGGACTCTCTAATGACTCAGACAGCTTCATGCAAGAACATGCACCAACATGCAAACTTGGGCCACCAACCATGCAAGAACATACAAAACATGTAAATAATATGCAAGGACATGCACACTCAAGTGATCCCCACCCACAAAGTTGGATTCCTGAGAGGAATATTCCTCCAAGATGCTTTGTAACCACCACTATAATGGGTCCACCTCTTTGAATGCAATTACAATTTTCCATAAAAATAAAAAAGTTAGTAAATATTTAGTCCCTCATGTCCCCTAGAACACTTTTCAAAGAAAGTGGAGACACATAAATCAACATAGGATATCAATTAAAATGTCACCTATCCTAACATTCTCCCACTTGACATTATACATTGTTATTAGATCCATGAGATATAAATAAAAAAATATAATCGAGTATAGTGATCAAGGCCCATGGCCTTCCTGCACCAAGAGAACTTATTTGTGGTCACTGGCTTCATGAGAGAATCTAAAATGTTATCCAAAGTGTCAACCTTCTCAATCAAAACCTTACCAATTCTCAGCCATTTCTCACATAAAATGATAGTGAATATCAACATGTTTAGTACTAGCATGATACATTGATTTTTTGGCTAAACATATGACACTCTGACTGTCGCATGCAATCCTCAGTGTCCTGCAATCAAAACCAATGCTATTACTAGGTCTTTGTAACCAAACCACCTCCTTACAAGCATGTGTAGTTGTCATATAGTCTACTTCGGTAGTGGATAATGCAACAATAGGCTACCTCTTACTCATCCAACTCACTACACCTCCAAACAAAGTAAAAACATAGCCACTAGTGGACCTTCAACTATTCAAGTCACCTACCCAATCTACATCAACAAAACCTTGTATTTCCAATGACTTATCCACATCATCAGTACCATGCAAATATGTAAACACCTTCTTAAAAAAAATTCAATGCTCTCTACTATGGTTAGACATAAACCTTCTAAAAACTCCCACTACTTGGGCTATATCTAGTTTAGTGAAAACCATTGCATACATAAAACTACCAATGGCACTAGCATAATAAAATTTAGAAATCTCCCCAAAATCATCATTAGAATTAAGGAACATTTCTAAACTCAACTTAGTACCAATCAGAAATGGAATTTTTACTTTTTTATAGCCATATATTTTAAACCTCTGGAAAATGGTATCAACATACTCTGACTTAACCAAAGAATTTTGTGAAGCCTATCTCTACTAATTTCCATCCCAATAATATATTTTGTAGCCCCCAAATCTTTCATATCAAATGTGCCAAAAAGTTGAGCCTTAAGCTCCCTAATCATCACCTTGTTGTTACCCATAAACAACATATCATCAACATACAAGATAATTCAATTAGAATATGATCATCAATAACCTTTTAATATGAACATAATGATCATCCTCACTTCTAACAAAACCCTACTTCAATGCAAAGGCATCAAACTTTTGGTACCACATCCTAGGTAACTACTCTAAACCATATAAATATCTCTTTAACCTACAAGGCAAGTGTCATTTTCCTTTCACAAAAAAATCGTTAGGTTGTCGCATATAAATCTCTTCCTCAAGACCCCCATGCAAGAAATTAGTTTTAACATCCATTTTCTCTATTTCAAAATCATAAGCAATAGCAATAGATAATAAGAATCTAAAAGAAGTTAACTTAGCAACAGGAGAGAAAATTTCACTAAAATCAGCTCCCTCTTTGTGGGAGTAGCCCTTGGCCACCAATCTGGCCTTATACCACTCTAACTGACCATCTGCTCCAAATTAATTTTTAAATACCCACTTGCAACCAATAGGCTTCCTTCCTTTGGGAAAATTCATGAGATACCAAGTATCACAACTATCCAAAGCCATCACCTCCTCCTATATGACCTACATCCAAGTCTCACTTTCTTTTAAAGGAGCCTCCCTATAGGATATGGGTTCATCGTCACTACTCAATAAAGAAAATGCACAATGGAAATTGGAAGGGATATACATGTCAAGTGGATTTTTTTTCCTTTTGGATCTTCTCAGGGTAGAAGGGGCTCTTGTTTCTCTTCTTCTTCTACATGCTCATCTTGCACATCATCTGAACTCTTTGAACCCTCTTCTTATTTTCTATCCTCAAATCTATTTGGTTTTTCTTCCATATGTGCATCTTCCTACTTCTTAATCTTTGTCTCGAGTGCACTTTTTTCTTATCTTTATCCTTTGGTTGTTCTTCACCTAAGTAAGATCTAAACTCCCTAAAATCACATCTCTAGAGAAAACCATTTTACGGGTTAGTGGATTCTAAAGCTTATATCCTTTTACATTCTCATCATAACCAACAAAGATGCATTTCTATGCTTTTCGATCCAACTTAGAATGCTTATCTTGAAGCACATGAAAAAAATCCTCACAACTAAAGACCCTTAAATTTGAAATAGAAGGCTTTCTACCTATCCACACTTCAAAAGGTGTTTTATCAACAAGATCTAAACAAGGAGATCTATTAACCAAATAACATGTAGTACTTATAGCTTCTACCCTAAATATTTTATCAAGCTTAGCACCATTCAACATGCTCCTAGCTCTTTCCATCAAGGTTCAATTCATTATTTTTGCTACCCCATTTTGTTGAGGTGTATAATTTTTTTCTAAATAATACTTATATGCTTACAAAACTCATCAAATTCCCTAGAATAATATTCATCCCCATAATCAGATCTTAACACCCTTATCTTATAATCTATTTTCTTCTTGACTAAGGCTTTAAATCCCTTAAACTTAGTGAAAACTTCATATTTTTCATGCATAAAATAAATCTAAGTGTATCTTGACACATCATCAATAAAAGTAACATAATAATGATATTTTCCAAGAGTCAACATCCACTGGTCCAAACACATCTGAATGAATTATCTCTAATAATCTCTTAGCTTTATTAGTCCCATTAGGAAATGATGATCTATTTTGTTTACCAAATACACAATGCTCACAAAAAAAAAATTACCAATAGAATAATTAGAAAGACCGTCAACAAATTTTTATTCAAAATGGTCTTAAGACCCTTTTCACTTATGTGATCTAATCTATGGTGCCACAACATATATGCATTTTCAATGTGATTTAAATTGGTAGAATTACAAAAAGTGGAAGCATTAAACCTAAAAAATTTCCCAATCTAAGACCTTTAGCTATTACGAAACTCCTCTTACCAACCTACAACTAGACTTGTCAAATGTCACATGCATTCCATAATCATTCAACTTTGATACTAAAATTAAATTTCTTGAAAGTCCTAGAATATGTAAAAAATGATCAAGGGTTTTAATCCTTCCATCACTCAAACACAACTTTACCTTTCCCTTACCAACAATCTTCTTCATTTTGTTGTCATCAAGGAAAATGTCTCCCCCATCATAAGTTGAATATGAAGTAACACAATCCTTATGAGGAGTCATATGGTAGGAGAAACCTGAACCAATAAGCCAAGTATCATCACTAATAGTGTTAGCAGAAATAAACAAAGCATCAAAATCACCATCTTCTAAGGAATTTTCATGGAAGTATCCAAAATCTTTTTCTTGTTTCTACACTCCTTCACATGCCCTCTTTTACCACAATTCCAACAATTTTCTCTAATATTCACAAGGATTTGACATCATCCTTTAGACTTGTCTCTCTTCATGTCCCCTTTAGACCCTCCTTTTTATTTGGACCTTCCTCGCACATGCAAGGCATCTTGGGATCCCACATTCATGGACTTTCTCCTCATCTCTTCTAAAAGAAGTATTGCAATGAGAGTATCCATCTTCGGTTCTATACCACCACCACTTATGGAAACAATTAGAGTTTCCCAAGATTCGAGTAAAGAAAAAAGAAACAAAATACATTTATATACCTCTTTTATATTTACATCTATTGATCTAAGTTGACTTATAATCATATTAAAAGCATTTCAATGTTCTGCAATAGAATCACCATCCTTCATTTTCAAAGAATACAAATGTCTTTTGAGATACAACTTATTAGTTAAACTTTTGGTTTGGTAAATATCACCTATCCTCTTCCAAAAATTATGTGGTAGATTCTTCAGAAACATTCAAGAGGATATAATTTGCAAGACACAACTAAATGGTTCCATGTGCCTTCTTATCCATTTTCCTCCAATCTTCATCAAACATTAATTATGGTTTCTTTTCATTCAAAACTGCCAACCATGGATCTCTTTCTTCAAGGAGATCCTCCATCTTTAACTTCCACATCTTGTATCCAATGTCATTGAAATTCCCAATATCTAAATGAGAGGTAAAATCCAAGTTTACAATCTTCTTTACAAATCTGTAAAACCAATAATGCATAAGCTCCCACTACAACCAAAAACCTTCAACACTCAAAATAAAGGCATCACTCTCTTAATAGAACTGTTAGCTTTGATACCAAATGTTGGACATAAAGGTATACCTTGTAGAAATATGAACTTATTAAAGTGATTATAAATCTGAAATTATGTTTATAGGATTACCATAAAATTATTAAGTGATTGATAGTTGCAACAACGAAAGAAAAATCTGCAATACCACAAGTCATCAACACAAATGACATAAGATATATGTGGAGAAACCCTTGTAGGTAAAAACTCCACACCCAAAGAGATTCAATGTTTGCATTAATCTTCAAGTAATTACATCAATACAAAAATCCTCTTTGTAATCGGATAGCACTTAGTCACTCTGACAACCTATAAAAAACACATACTCAAACCACCATCTCAAGGTTCCAATATATAGAAGTATCTAGGAGAGAATACCACAAATGGTATCCCAAAACAAAAATAAAAACCACTTGGAAAATTCCAAACCCCCTTAGTGGATAGACTATAAACATGGAATAAAATATTAAATTATCACATGGCCTTCACATGAGCGCCCAACCCACGGCCAATTAGAAATGTTCAAACCCGAGTGCTCCATAACTCTCTAATGACTTTGATAGCTTCATGTAAGAACATGCAAACCTAGGTGCCCAACCATGCAAGAGCATGAAAAATACACAAATAACATGCAAGGACACACACACGCAAGTGGTCCCGACCCACAAAGTTGGACACCCAAGAGTAATATGCCTCCAAGATGCTTTGTAACCGCCACCATAATGGGTCCACCTCTTTGAATGCAATTACAATTTTTCATAGGAAAATGAATAATAAATATTTTTCCCTCATGCCCCCCTAGAACACTTTCCAAAGAATTTGGATACACATAAATCAACTTAGGACAACAATTATAATATCGCCTATCCTAACAAAAGGTGTGTAGGATTTCTCGTGCACCCAAATGCTTCTACATCAAACAACCCATGTAGAAGAAATGTTCCATGAGTTCAAACTCATGAACATTTGAAGATCATGTGTTTGCTTTAGATCCACCATTCTTCTTCATATTTCTAAAATTTATTCACCTTACCCTGAACCTTTATGTCTCTCCCTTCTTTCATCATTCCTCTCTTTCTCCCTCGCTTGATTTTACCTCACTATACCATAATCCATCCTCCCACTCTATCTTATCATCTTTGACACTTGCATGTGAATTGGCTTTAACAAATTCATGGAAATAAATGAACTAAGTTTGTACATCATTCTCACATATTTCTCCTTCCTCCCCTTCTTCTTATGGTCCAACACAATGATCAAGAGTTCGTTGAAACTTAGCTTGTAACTTTTTTTTGTTGCACCAAACCACCCCTCCCTCTCCACAATCTTTTCTAATTTCTTATAAATAAGAATTTTCTTCAACATCATCATTAATGAATTTAGAAAAAATGTCAATTACCTCACTAATCCCCTCTTTGCTTTTTGTTGTAACATAATTTCCAAGCTCCTCATATCCTTCCACTTTAACTAAGTCATGTTTATGCATATCAACATCAACAAAGAAATCATAAAACTTAATTTTTACCTCTTCATTTTTTGTTGCAGCTTTCACTCCACTTTCTGTCAAATTCAACCATCCCTTTTCAACCAATACAACTTGCATTAGTACATCTTATTCTACCTTATTCTCTACTTCCCCTTCACCCCTTTCACTTGAGACATTTTCCATGCATTCTTCTTCACATTGTTGTCCCAATTTTTTATAGTTTCCATGTCCTCTTTAAGAACAAAATCTGTTGCAACTTGACTATAGTCTTCCTCTATAAATTTACCCTCTTCTTCTACAACAATACCATCCTTTACACTTATTTCCAAATCCACAAAATCACTAAGTTCCTTTGAAAGTAATGTAACATCAAACTTTTTTACTTAAATATCACTGAAGTGGCTGTTTACCTATATGTTTTCTTGCTTCTCTACCACTTCCCTAACTCTTCCTCCACAAATTAGAATCCAAATTGGAAAAGATGTGAGATTGAATTACAACCTAAGAGAAGATTCAATCAGCCTTAGATTTAGAATCTAAATTCCAATTAATTTGAGCAAATAGGCAAGTAGAGGAAAGTGCGAGCTTGCAACTTCTCCAACACCAATGTTGTCATAACCACAAAGAGGAGGAGCTAAGAAAGTGATAGATTATAGCTACAATGGAGGTGGTGAAGCTTGAAAGTGTATGATTTGATCAAAAAAGAATCAAGAATTCAGTCTAGTGTGTAGAAGTGGTGAAGAAGTTTAATAAATTGAATAAATAGGAAATTTGAAGGGAAAATGGAGGCAAAGGAGACATTTTGCATTGTTCAAGGGGGTAGGAACATAATTCCTCCATAGATTCCAAAGGTAGAATCCTATCAAGATGGTAGTGCAACTTGCAGACGTCTGCATGGTGTGCATGTGTCCCTGACAAAATTCCTCCACTGACACACAAATAGGCTGCTAGGTGGACAAGGAGAGGTGGCAGATGTCAAGTTTGCACCATCAAAATTACATTTGTCTAAGGTAAGGGGTATGAAAATTAGCAATTTGCAAGGGGTTCAAATTCATGCCATTACATTTTTCCCCCACTTTAGCAAGCATATGCATCAACGAATGCGACGTAAAGTAGAGGAAAAGTTGAAAAAAACCACAATCTGACATGCAAGAGAGAGAGATGGCTCCACAAGTACTCAATCCTATGGAAATTTGAAAAAATATTTATAGGTGCTCAGTCCTATAGAATTGGCTCCATGACTCCTTAGTCCAATAAAAGGTGAAAAAAGGTCCTATAGGTACTTGGTCATGTATAATGAAAGTGCTTCACAAGTACTCAGTCCTACAAAGGAGGTGCCACAGGTTATTGGTCATGGAGGGCCAGAAATGAAAGGCTCCATAGAGTGTGATTGGCCCTTATAGGTGCTCGGTCCTACAAGGAAAGCTTGGTAAGGTGCTCATTCCTCCAAACTTGATTGTAAAATTAGCTTAACAGGTGGTTAGTCCTGCAAAGCAACATGTTAATCTATAAACAAAACATGTTAGGCAATAAAAATTCATGCAAACAGATAGTCATATCTCATAACAAATAATTGAAGGAGAAGATTTCGGAGGGATCCCTCAGGAACCCTTCAAGATTGCAAGGGGCCCACACAAAGGGATGCTCTATTTGAAAAGCGATGAAATTTCCACAAATGATCTTGTCATCAAGGAATCCTTTTGAAATATTCTCTTTTGTCAAGGAACCCAAACAAAAAAGAATGGCCTCCTTGAAGGTGAAGTTTCAATTCTTTTTGCTATGAATTCAATTTTGAAAGAAAATATTAAGGGGATCCTTATCAAAGGATGTACATGTAGAAATCTTTAGCAAGGTATTCCTTGGCTACCAAATACACATTGAATATTGGAGAAGTATGAGCCCCCTTAGGATGGTGTGTGTGAATTGAAGGAGCACGTGGCATCCTAAAGAAAGATAGAAAATACATAGATGTCGTGGCCCATGATACATGATGAGATATATACGTGGAAATTTTTTCACACACACGAGGGACAACACATAAGCATCACAACATCGAGAAGCAACCAAAGAAGACAGAAATATAAATAAGGAAAGATAAGCAAAGACGAAGAAATCAAGGGATGGGAAGTTCTTGGAGTTTGGGGTCAGATTAGTTCTTATAGGTAACCTATGATATATATATGTGAACGAAAGATCATCAATCCTTGAAGTTCCCAAATTTGAAGAAGAGCATGCAAAAACAAAATTAAAAAAAAGGCCTAAATTCCCCCAACACTTTGCATTGTCCCTAATTATCAAAAAGCAAGGCACAATATATAGAAGAATGATGAAACATATAGAGGAAGTTTATGACATAATTTCACTCCTGTATCCAAGCACCTACAAGGGTGACAAAGTTCCTCCAAGAACACATAAAAAAATTACAGGGAAAACACAACACACAAACAAATCTAATCTACAGATAAAGAAGAGGTACTCTCCTAGTCCTCATCAACCAATAGGCCATTGTTCTCCCAATCTAGATCATCATAAGGGGATGGTAGAAATTTCTACAAGGGTATGATATCAAGGGGATCACCCTCTGACTCTCATACAATGAGAGCTAAGGAAGAGGTCCCCTCAAGGTCTTCTTCACTCAACTCCTATGAGGTGAAATTCATTGATCTTGCAAAGATCGCCAATAGAGCCAGGACATCATCAACTAAGTTAAACATTCACTTGATAGGAGTTCCATGTATTAACTAAATGATAGATGAAGGAGGAACCTAAGATCCACCATCAACCTCCTTAAAATATATGGTGACAAACTAGAGAGACGTTGAGGTTTCCTTCGTCACCAAGATGGCCCAAGACAAAGCAGAACCCTCTCCCAAAGAAGGTGATCCCTTCTTCTGACCTCCATTACAAGCAAGGTCATCCTCCAACTTATTCTTCATCAAAGTATTTGGAATCCCCATATAGGAATTAGAAGACAAGGAGGAAGAGGATGAGGCCACAGTGGTGCTCGACATGTCCACAGGCCAAGAGAATGGAGGGATTTCCAAAAGGAACGTCAGAAGAGGAGGTTCCACTGAGGGAGCGATAAACACCTACACCAATTTGGGGTGAGTTTCACCAACATTCATAGAATGAGTTAGAAGAAGAACTGAGGAGATGGGAACTAAGAAAAAGGAACAAAAGAGGGAGGCACAATAGTAGATGTCAAAAAAAGAGCTATCAGCTCCTCTTCTACCTTTTATAAGGCAACTTCCTTAGTAGCCAAATCCTTCCTTTGATGCTTATGCTCACATGCAAGTTGGTTTTGTCAACTATAGGAACTAGAACTCAATGCTTGAGAAGGAACAAGAGGCTCCTATTCCACCATAGACGTATCCTCCACAAACATTACCGGTGGAAGAGTAGCCTCCTGGATAAGAGCAGGAATGGGAAGTGCAGGAGTGGAAACCACAACAAGTTGAGAAGTAGACTCAAGCATCTCAGTGGTGAGCCTCTTTCCATTCACCACCTGAGGGGAAAGAGTGGTAGGAGGCTACAGAGGGTGATACACAATGGAAACTCCACAAGTAAACTTCCCCTTACCATAGACGATGGGCCTTAGCACCGTGGGTAAGATAAGAAGCTTCAATACTTGATGCTTAGCCTTCCACCAAGCAAGCACCATCAGACTCCTCATGTGAGGCATGGGATTAGAGGTCAAAGGTGCCATAGCGAGGTGAGAGGCAGAAGCAGATGAGACAACAGAAGAAGAGGAAGGCTCATGGGCATGAGTAGACCACCCCTTCCCCTTTTGAGAGGAGGAGGAGGAAGCCTAATACTGTGCAATCATAGAGACTTTAACTAAAATTGCATAAGGGGAGACAAGGTAGGTCACCTTTAGTGTTATGCCTCCATTATTATATTTAACATAGTTGTGATACATCAAGTCCATCCTCAAAGGAAGTGGACCA
>VDFB02086081.1:117578245-117590212 GCA_007258455.2 Sequoia sempervirens | reverse complement strand
AAGAGGGAGAGAGAGGGAGAGACCTATGAGAGAGAGAGAGGAGAGATAGAGGGAGAGTATGAGAGAGAAAGAGAGAAGGGGGAGAGAGAGAGGGGGTGGGGAGAGAGAGGGAGAGAGTGAGTGAGTGGGAGAGAGAGAGAGGGAGAGTGGGAGAGAGAGACCTGAGAGAGAGTTATTAATATTTAATATAATTTAAATACTATATAATATATTAATTTAATATATACCTTAATAATATTAATATATAATATATTATATAAATATATATAATAAATCAATTTAGTATATTAATATTTAATAAATATATATATCATAATATATAATATATTTAATATATAATATAAAATATATCTTGATATAATATATTAATAATATTATGATAATAATAATTCTTAAAACTAAAGTAAACATATATCCTTTTATAATGGATATCCATTTTGTTTGCTATAGGTTAAAAAGATAGAAGCACAAGTAATGGCATGTATATTGTGCAAAACATAACAGATATTCGTTTGAAATAGATATTCATTTGTTGAGTTATATAAAAAAAAAAATGGGACCATTTTGAGCATTCTAATGCTCCCCACATTCCTTTTGTCACTAAAATCTCATGCTTTTTGTCTATATCAGAAAAAATTTAGCTTTTGGGAGATTCTTTTACACTTGATAAACTTTTAAAATCATTTGTGTGTGTGTGTTTTTTTTTTGTGCAAAGGGGGGCAATAGCTGTCTTAAGACAAAAGGAAAGAGGAAACTAAGAGTAGATCAAATTGAAGCATATAGAGAAAAAGATAAGTTCATAGGAAAAAAAGACAAGGTATGAAAAATACTCAATTTGAGGCCTCTTCTACACCATTAAATGTCAATTCAACTAAAGATGAAATAGAAAATGAAAATATTGAACATCATATTGAAATTGAAAATGAAAACATTGAAATTGAAAATGATAAAATTGAAAATGTGGAAAATTGAAAATGTGGAAAATGAAAAAGAAAATGTGAACAACATTTTTCAAATGAAAAATTTGTTGCAAATGTTATTGAAAATGAAAATGTTGTGTAAAATAAAATTATTATTGAAAATGTTGAAAATATTGAAAATATTGAAAATGAAAATGTTAATAACATTGAACTGGAAAATGAAAATGTTGGAATTGTTATTGAAAATGTTGATAATATTGAAAATATTGAAAATGAACCTTATGTAACACCTAATTACATGAGAGCCTCTAAATGGTTGCATGAAATAGATGAGAACATAATAGATAATCTTCAAGGAAAAAGGTCACCACAAATGGTTCGTTTGTGGGCTACCAATATGTTCAATGAATACTTTTTTGATAAGACATTAACCGAAAAATGTCAAATTTTTGTGCAATTGCTAAAGTCTTACAAAATGAGACCATTATTAAGAAAATTCAAAATTCAAAAATAGTATTATTGTAAAAAAAAAAATTAATGCTCTAACTTCTATTGGAAAGACTAGTAAGGAAAAAGATAAAAGGGTTGCTCGTAGAGTGATCACAACCTCACTAGTAAGCCATCATTTGAGAAAGACTCGTTTAATGAGACAAACTTCTATTGATTTAAATCTAAATTGTAAAACATTGAATAGAGAACTCTCAAGAAGAGGAATACTTGATAGTCATCTTCAAAATGATACGTTGGCTTTTAGTGGGAAGCTTCCACATGTTGATAAGAAGCTAACCGATAATGTAAAGATGTAAATTGAACAATTTTTCAACTCACTCTAGAGTATCACTGAATGTAAAGGATGTTTTAAAGTTATGAATTGGTAATCAAGATCTCACACTGCATGCTAAGCTTTTCTTGGAATGTAGCCAAACAATTTTGTCAAGAACATCCAAATTTGTAAATCTCACAAAGGGCTTTTAAGCCTTGCAAGCCATTTTATTGTGTACCTATTAATATTTGTAATACATGAACATTGTAAATACCATGTTGAGTGTTCAATGTATCATGAATTATTATGCCATATTCATTCTACTATCCATACTAAAGAATGTTGTAGAAGTGTCATGCAATGCAACTTCCCAAGTCATCCAGGGACTTTTTAGATTCATTTTTATGCATTAGAGGTGATGGTTGCTTATTTTATAGAAATGATTGTCTGAATGAAATGTGTTTACAATGTGGTAGTTTATCGAATTTTGTAGCATTCTTTCATGAGGGAGAGAACATGATTTTGATAACAAGATTGTTGAGAAAAAAAGGTTTGAGATAGTCAAATACACATTGAAGAGTGGAGGTGAAGGTTCTAGATGCGATTTGGTTACAACAGAGGTAAGTATTGCTGATTTTATTTCTGATTTTAAGAAAAAACTTTTCTATAAGTATGCAAGGAATAGCCATAGGTCGCAGTGGTTGGATCAACAATTCAGGATGTGTAAGGACTCTTTCTCAATTGGAACTATTACATCCATAGTTGATTTAGCTAAAAATTACACATTGAAACCACAAAATTAAGTACAATCACAATATTATAATTCTATTCAAAATGCTATTTTTGTCCACATAACATATAGACATGCCCCTAATAGTATAGAAGAGGATAGGAAGATAATTAGGGAATACCATTTTTACATGAGTGATCTAATAGATCTCATTCATCTGAGTTTGTACAACATTATTTTGAAAAAAAAATTAGTTCTTGTATGAAAAGGTATTGCAATGGGTCAACATTTCATTTGTTCAGATAACTACATAGGGCAATTCAAGAATGCCCGCATGTTTTACTGGTTGAGTAGGATGCATATAGAGAGGGGTGTACCACATATTTGGAGTTTTTTTGAAGCTGGGTATGGAAAATGTGAGCATGATGGTACAATTGCATGTGTGAAGAGAGCTCTGGTTAAGGAACAAATGAAGATCAGAGGTGGTGCAACATTCAGTGATTCACATTCTATTTTTTAATGGTGTACTTTTTCATTATCATGAGGAGGGACACTTGATTCAAAAGTTTGTAGGTTCTTTTGGTTGGTTGAGGAGAACACGGTGGGAGACAAATTGGAATATCAAACAATTAGAGATTCTTCAAATATGCATTCATTTCAAATCTTAGATGCAGGTGCATGGACCATATGGACATGAGAGTTGGATTGTTTTTGTTAGAATTGTATTCAATGTGAGTGGGATCAATGCAAGTCAAGTGAGTGGGTAGATACATGGATTCCATAGTACCTAACCCCTTTATCTATGGCACAATATTTTTTAGAATATGAAATGGAACGTTCACTTGACTATGACCATCTTTCATATCTTGTACAGTCAGGACATGTCTATGCAGTTGTAGCACCACAGGGGAATGAAGAGGGATCAGACTACTGGTTAGCATGATGTGTACAAGGAAAGAAAAAGCTAACACAAATGATGATGGATGATGATGGGTTCATGTATCCTACAAGTTTAGTTGTTGTTTTTGGAACTTGGTTGCATTACCATTTCATCATAATTTAGGTTGTTTAGAATAATATAGATTTGTTATTCTAAAAATCTTTTCTAGTTTGCATTACCATTTCATCATCATTTAGGTTGTTTAGAATAATATAGATTCGATATTCTAAGCATCTTTTCTAGTTTGCATTACCATTTCATCATCATTTAGGTTGTTTAGAATAATATAGATTTTTTATTCTAAGCAACTTTCTAATTTACATTACCATTTCATCGTCATTTAGGTTGTTTATAATAATATAGATTTGTTAAGTTTTTGATAAAAAAGCTTATGATCATACAGGTTCAGTTGTTGTTTTTGAAACTTGTTTGTGAACATATATGATTAGAAAACATGACATACCTGCATTTGAAGACTATGAGAAACACAAAACAATTATCATGTATTCGCACCTTGTTATAGCAACAAATGTTAAGTTATTGAGACATCATGCTAGACCAAAAACAAAGGAACTATGGAAAATTAGTAGTGTTAATCATGAAGCATTACTCAATACTCCAAAGGTAAGAGATTACCCTTTAGGCACACTTGAGTTGTAGATCATTTGTTGTATGGGAGAGGTATGATATTGTTCATCTTATTTTGATTTTGATTATCTGCTAAGGTTCATTAGTTAGGTTGTTTAAAATAATATAGATTTTTTATTCTAAGCATATTTTCTAGTTTGCATTACCATTTCATTATCTTTTATGTTGTTTAGAATAATATAGATTTTTTATTCTAAGAATCTTTTCTATTGTGATCATATATATTTTTTATTCTAAGTATATTGTGATGTTCATGGCACGATGGACCATGGAGTTGTTGCACCAATAGCCAGGTTTGATCCTTTGGTAGAGGTATGTGACATATTAGTAAATTTGACATTATATTTGCTCTTCTATGGTCTATTATTGAAATTGTTCATGATGCTTGTATGTAGTTTAACTACTACCTTGATGGTTTCTATAGGTGCTTGTCACTCTAAAACCTAAATGTGCTACTATTGTGGAAGAGTGTGATGATTATTTTTTTGTGATTATTTTGTTATATACCATTCCACAATTTTTAATTTCCTTATATTATCCTATATACTTCTTATTCTATCATTTGCATCTCTAGATGAGTGAAGAAAGGAGGAATAGTGGGCACATTCAAAAGACAAAAGAATCAATAGAAACTCTATCCAGTTGACCTCGAAGGAAACACATGATCTATTTCCTTCCCCTACTGGGAAATGACTATGTATTAGGGTTTTTTGTTGTATACCTACGTGGAATTTTGTAAATCCTATATTTGATAGAAATTTTTGAAAGATGATATCATGCCTATTGTGTATACTTTACGTGTATTCAAGCATATACTTTACAACTTACATGTATACTTTGTGACTTATGAGTATTCCAATGTATACTTTATGACCTATTTTTTTTCATGTGTATACTTTGTATTCATGTGTGTAGTTAATGACTTAAGAGTATTTTAGTAAATGATTCACTTATTCACGAGGACCAGAACGAACCCTAAACCCCTTTGGACCTTTACACTGCATCCATCTAACCCTTTTTCCATCAACTGAAAACTTGACACCATGGGAAAATTTCTTAGAGATATCAAAAACTAAGAGAGGTTATTGTAGAAGGGCCTTATGTGATCTCGTAGTCTTAGATGGATTTTTTGTAGGTGACATAGTTTCCAAGTAATATCTCATCAAATATTGTTTCCTTTTAGCACTATGGACTCTTAAGGGAAATCATCAATCCAATGTAGCTCCAATTGTTTCAGGGTGTTTGGGTGTGAAACAAGACCATTCCTAGCATAAACCCACCAATTCAGATGTGTTGGAACTATTGGTTTGGTCGCATGAGGAGCAAAATGAAAGTTACACCCCTTTGCACCTTTACACTGCATCCATCTGACCCTTTTTCCATCAACTGAAAACTCAATGTACCACTAGAAAATGCCTTAAAGATATCAAAAAATGAGAGAGGTTATTGTAGAGGGCCCCAACACAATCTCATAGCCTTAGATAGAGAGTTTGTAAGCATCATGATTTTTTGAGTAATAGCTTGTCAAAGATTGCAGCCATTTTGCACTTTGGAATCTGAAGGGATCGATTCGATTGAACATAGCTCAAAGTGATTCAACATGTTTGGGTGTAAAAGAGGACCATTCCTAGCATAAATGTACCCATCCAAATGTGTTGGAACAATTGGTTTGGTTGTATGAGTTACAAAATGAAATTTGCACCACGTTGTAACTTTACACTACTTGCATTTGATAACTTTTTCCTCGACTAAAAACTAGTCACCACAAGAAAATTCCTCTAAGATAGAAAAAATTGAGAGAGGTTACTATAAAAGGTCACAATGCGATACCATATTCTTAGACAGAGAGTTTGTAAGCATCATGGTTTCTGAGTAATAGCCTATCAAATATTGTATCCATTTTGCACTTTGGACTCTTAAGGGATCAAGCTTGTTGAATGTAGCTCAGAGTGATTCGGCATGTTTGGGTGCAAAAGAGTACCATGCCTAGTGTAAAAGTTACCATCCATACATGTTGGAACAGTCGGTTTAGTCGTACGAGTTGTAGAATGAAAGTTGCACCACTTTGCAACTTTACACTACTTACATTTGACAACTTTTTCCTCAACTGAAAACTCGTCACCATGGGAAAACACCTCTGAAATAGAAAAAACTAAAAGAGGTTATTTTAGAGGGTCCCAACGTAATCTCGTAGCCTTAGATAGAGATTTTGTAAGTATCATGGTTTCTAAGTAATAGTATGTCAAACATTGTAGTCATTTTGCACTTTGGACTCAAGTTGGTTGAACATAGCTCAAAGTGATTCGATGTGTTTGGGTGTGAAAGAGGACCATACCTAGCATAAATTACCCATCCAAACATGTTGGAATAGTCAGTTTGGTTGTACAAGTTGCAGAATGAAAGTTGCACCACTTTGCAACTTTACACTGCTTGCATTTGACAACTTTTTCCTCAACCGAAAATGCATCACCACATGAAAATGCCTCTGAGATAACAAAAAAAGAGAGAGGTTATTGTAGAGTGTCCCAACGTAATCCTATATCCTTAGAAATAAATTTTGTAAGAATCACATTTTCCAAGTAATATCCCTTCAAAGATTGCTTCCTTTTTGCACTTTGGACTCTTAAGGGATATCGCTAGTCCAATGTAGCCCAAACTGTTTCGGCATGTTTGGGTTTGAAATAGGACCATTCCTAGCATAAAGTACCCATCCAGATGCATTGGAACTTTTTTTAGAGCAAACTAACCTCCATTTTATTGACAATAAAATCTTCTTCTTATCTTTTCATTCCTTTTCTAAGTGGTTAATTTTAGTCTTTAGTTGTTTTGCTTCAATTTCAATGCTTTGGACAACAACATTCTTTTGTTTGATAGAGTTTTAAATGTTGAGGAAAACAACTTCATTTGTTCAAATTAACCTTAAGCATCATCTCTCACTTTTTTTGCCTGCACAAATTCTTACCAAATACAAAACCTCAATTGTGTTAGGTTGAATGGAATATATGATAACAATTGTGATATAGTAAGTTTGGTCTGGGTCAAGGTTGATTGACATATATTACAATATCATATGAGTGTTATTGCTTTTGTGCAAAGTGTGTATTATGACTAGTGTGCATCAAGCCCATATGGTATGCCTAGTTTGCTTCTTCATGCATTATGATTAGCATCATTCATTGTTGCACATTACGATAATACAAATTACATATGGAAGGTAAAATAACATGCATGTCATGGAGTTGTATTTGGTTTGTTTAATGGTTGTATCACACTCATTTGGTTTGTATAATTGTTGCATCATAGTTGAGTGATATCTTAATTGTTGATCATGATTATTGTATAGATTTCACATGAACAATGTAATGAACATGTATCTTGTTTAGTTGTAAGGAATTTGTTTGAAGGTTGCATCAAACCCCTATGGTTGAGAGATAGTGATTCTTATTCATGACGATTTTATACCTTTTACATGTTATTAAACTTGAATTTTTAATGGAATGAATGTTGTATTGAGTTTTAATAGTTTTGTTTGATGGTTCCATCACTCATATGGTTTGTATAGAGTTTTTAGCACCATTGAGTGACATTGATTTTTATCAAGATGATTATATTACTTTTGAATGAACAATGTAATGACATATATTTCATTAATTTGTATGGGATTTGTTTGAAGTTTTTAATCAATCAAAAGAATCAATGCCATAAGACTGTCATAATTTTCTCTTTTCATATTTTTTGCCTTGTCTATGAGACCACAATTCTTTGAGGCATGTTTTCAAATAGTTCTTCTCAACAAATATTATATAGTGCTTTTCATACCATTTTTCATTAATTTTAACTTCTTTTGAAAAAATAATCAGCTACCCACTTCATTACAGGAGTTCAAAAAAGAAAATAATGTCAAATGTATATTCATTCAAGAGAGCTTAAAATCATGTGTATTCTCAAATTGAATTTTTAATAAAAATGCTTTGGTAGACATGTATGAAAAATGTGATACAATAGTAAAGTTGGTGAATTGTTTGAAAAAACTCCTCAAAGAAATATGGTCTCATGGAATGTAATGTATGTGAATCTTAATATGAATGAACTCTAACATAGATGGATTACCAAATGTAATTCATAAGTTCTATTAAAATGTAACTTCATTAATCTATAACATGTTATTGATCATAACTTTAAACCATTCTAAAATAATTATACATTTCATTTTGAAGATTCAAAGTAGAAAGACATGCGCATGAGTAACAAATTAGATCGAATATCAATTCTTATATATCAAAATGTGGAATAATTGTGTTTGTGTATATACAAATTTGGCATATATGCCCACTCAGAACAAGTTTTACAATATTTTTTACAAATTGAGGCATATATGCCTACTCATAACAAGTTTTAAAACAATTTTTACAAATTGTGGCATATATGCCTACTCAAAGTTCAAGTTTTACAACAAGTTTTACAAATTGTGACATATATGCCATCTCAAGATCTATCAAACCCTAAATACATATCAATCTATATAAAATCCTAATCCTATGCTAGACCATCAAAATTGAGCCTCCTCGAAGAACTTAGTTGCTCTGAAGCTTCCTACACAATAACAGTTCAAACCACAAATTAGATTGATTATGTGAATGGTTGACAAGATAGACTAGCAAATAAAAACTTATATATTATAATTTGTAAATTATGTATTTAACATCAAAATCGCTATATTGAACTATATTATATCAAAAATTCAATTCTTGTTTACCTCAAGTCTTGCTCTCTTTTTTGCAAGACATTCTGCATATGATTGTCCTTCAGGAAAATCAGGAGTCCTCATATAAAGAAATGGTCCCACACTCGTCATATTGCTAAATCAGGTAGAGGATTATAGCAGGTAAAATATAAATGATATGAATTAACATATAATTGTTGAAAAATAATTATATTTACTAAACATATATCTACTCCTATATAAATGTAAATATATGTAATATAAAATAAACACATACCTATTGTGATGCTTCTACACTAGATGGACTCCTGGTGGATGAAGCAGCTAAGATGGTTTCCTATATAAAAAATAACAAGAATGCAACACAATTTAAATGCACATGCACATATAATCATAATGGAAAGAATATAAAAATACAATATACCTATTGTGTAGCTTCTTCCAATGGGCCAGGCTTAGTCAACATGGTTGTAAAAGTACTAGGTTGCTACATAAAAACACAAGATTATATTAGACTATCAATCTATGTAGTACATGTATTTAAACATAATAGATTTCAAAAAGTAACATCTAAATAAAAATTTAAATGATACTATATACTGAGACCCTAGGCCAAATGAAATGGCCAATTGCGTAGCCTCCTACACTTGGTAAATCTACTCCTCTATCAACAATTGTTAAAGATTTTGACACATAAACATATATTAGTACAAATATCTCTTATAAAATCTGAAAGAATTTAGATAAAAAATACTGTGAAAATACTTTAAGTCTTACCAATGCTCCCACATCGTCTCTAGAAGTCGATGTCTCTCTTGGAAATGGTGCACTCTATGCTCTATCAACTCCTACATTTGACATATAGTGAACCTCATAGTTAGATGTGTCTATGGGAACCTTAGTGGATTGTCAAAGAGGACCCAAATATAAATTATGGCACGTCATGTAGTAATGGGGCACACAAATATGTGTCAAAGAGGATGGTGTACTAGTCAGAGCTGATGCAACAGGTGCATCTCCATCATGTACTAGGATGTATCAGGTGCATCATCATCATGATGGGATCCATCGTCATGTGGCTATGCAACATGATGGCTATGCATGATCAAATGATCACTCAATGAATGTAAAGAAAAAATGCTCTGTCTCCCTACATCTAAAGCAATGATGAGGTAAGGTATTGGAGCTAGGGCAGCAATAGGCAGAGCAGGAAGAACTAGGGTGACTCAATGTGCTCTAAGTCTATCTTGTAGCATACCTCTGCCAACACCCTGGAAATCTCGCATGTCAAAGTAATTGACATACCTCTCTAGGAAAAACTTGGCATATAATTTTAAAAGAAAATACTAAGGGATTTCAAGATTGTTGTTGGGTGGTTTATCAAAAAAAATCCACCAACGTCTCCAGAAATTAGCTAATATGCCTCTATGTGTGCACCATTTAATTGAAAATTTTGGCTTCTACACATTTACGAGTTGTCCTATTTTGGGATTCATGAATAATTGAGCTAATTGGGCTTTGTCAATATCAAGTGCCCTCACTTCATCATATGATAACCAATTGGCATAAAATTTCCTTTGTTCCTCTTGCCACTATGCAAACCTACTGTGTTGATTTTCCAAAGTTTCAACATTTGAAATTGTAAGAGAGGGGGACCAATCACGTAAAGGCTCTAGGTCACGGAGATCCAAGATCAGAGGGTTTCCCTAATTTACCTCACTCTAAAGGGATGAGGATCGAGAATGAAGAGCACTATGTAGTACTTTTATCACTATAGACCTAAAGTTTAGGTTTAGGCTAGGCGAGTTGGTTTTTAGAGTTGGTACTACACCTTAGATAGCTCTTTGTCCAAGGATGGCAGTGCGGTTCTGGGATGACAGTGTGACACACTAGTGTTCATATAGCTAGAAGATAGGAAGTACAGTCAAAAATTTCCAAGAAACCTACTGACAGCCTAGCTAGTTGATTCTAATGAGAAAAAAAAATGAGAAAGTACAGGAAATAAAGATAGAGATGATAAAGAAATTAGATAAAGGCTAGGGCGATGAAGATAATCTCACAAAATTGCATCTTCACCAGCTAGCTCCACACACTCATTCACCTGCACACAAGCAAGGAGGGGGAAATAGTTGGGGATGTATAGGTGCCTACCTCTATCATACCCCCGCTTTGGTGTTTCCACCTCCACAGAAAACTAGAAAGTAATGGAGTAGAATATGTGATAAAGAAAGTAGAAAGAAATATTGCAATGAACACTACAAAACAATACTATGCTACTCAATCAAATCACAAAGGAGAGGAGTGAAGCATTACCACCTCCACCCAAAATCTCACTAGCCAATGGAGGGAGAGTGCAAGGTATGGACTTGGAAAATTCACCATAGCCATAGTAGTGATGAAGGGAGGTCTCGCAAGACTCCAAGCCCACACTTCTATGGCTGCCTCACACTTGCAATGTGGAGTTGATGGAGCTTCAAAGATGTTGTAATACTCACAATGGAGTGTTGGAATGTTTCTTGAGAGTGAAAAGAGAGATTGATTGTGTGGAGAGATGCCAAGAAGATGGAATGATAGTGAATAAAATGAATTTTAAGCTAGAATGGGAAGGAATAAGGCATTTTCGGGTCAATTGGTCAAAGAGGGACATTACAATTTGGCCCCAATTGGGTGTGTAATTCCTCTACCAACTTCAGACAGAGGAATCCATCAGGGATAGTAATGTACTACACGGATGCTCGCGTGCCACACATTCTTCCCCGACAAATATTCTCTCACCAACACACAAAAAATGCTAGGTGGATGGAAGGCAGATGGGTGATGTGGAATTTCGCCTTCGGATTTGATTTTCTAAGGTGAGCATATGTGAAAATGGAATTTTCTCAAGGGGCACAAATTCACTCCTATACATTTTTCCCCCACTTTAGTGAGAACGAATATTGATGAGTGTTCAATAAAATAGATTAAAGAGTTACTAGGGTTAGAAATGTATAAATGAATCGTCGAGGAAGTAGAGCATGATCCAGTGAACTCAAAAGTGAGGGGTAGGAAAAGAACTCCACAGATACTCTCCTTGGGGAATTTTGAACAAAAGGACTCCATAGCTTCATAGAACTATGAAGTTACACAAGTACACCAAAGGCCCTCAAACCAATGATGGAAAAATCCTACAAGATGAAAGTGTCTCACAGGCCCACAAACCTACAAGAAGGCAACCCCTAAGTTCTCTCTCATGAAGGAAGCCCA
>VDFB02086081.1:117566924-117578145 GCA_007258455.2 Sequoia sempervirens | reverse complement strand
TGCATTTAATCATATTCACATAATACAATCCTCTATTTGAATGAACCACTTCAATTTTTGGGTTCTATCTCTCTCCTTTTAGGTGAAAGATCCTAAGAGTGCAAGAGAATTCGATAGACACCTACACAATTATTGGTTCAAAGAATAATTTTGCATAATGATGAGACCATAAATTGTCTCATATTTTATCAAAGAAAATCATCTATTTCTTCCTAATGCATTAGTGTTAAAATGGATTTGAGTAATGATTGAAAGTTCTTTAGCTTGTTTAAAGTAAAAAATAAAGTAAATGTTTGATTTATTTTTAGTAATTAAATGTGATCCAAATTGCCTCTAATATGTCTCCATGAAGTGTTTAATATGATATAATGCAGATAAATGAGTTATTAAATAACTCATGGTAAGAAGAAGCTTCATTAGACACTTGTAGCAGAGAGCTCTACACTTGAGACAATTAACTCCTGAAAGCTTTAGAAGGATTTGAAGAAGTAATGAGAAGATAGAGAAGACTCCCAACACACTCCTACATTCATGAAAAATTATGGAGCATCAATCATTCCAAAATTAATGGGATGAGTATTTGTTTAATGTTGAGTTCAAAGATCTCTCACAATGATTACATTTCATGATTCCTTCTCCACCAAAGATAACTCAAGTTACCACATCACTAAAATGTTGTTGCATGATTATAGCATGTTATTAATGTTAATGATCAATGATTTTGGAAAGAAAAGTGAAGAATAATTCCTTCATTCACGTGGAGAACTGAAGACTTCATAAAAATTAGGCATTTGGAAATAGTAAAAAATGCAGTCTCAGTAAAACAATGATATCTCCCTCGTTTCTAAATGAAATTCAAAAATTCAAAATGATATAGAAACTAGATTTGAAGATATAAAACCATTTTGAAAATTTGGCATGATTTGTTGTAGGGAAGGAGTAGTAAGCGTCAGAAAATGACTGAGACAAAAGTGGCATGATGGAGGACAACAACTTCAAGTTTCTTAAAGTTTTATAAATAACCCCTCAAAAATAGGATCTTGGATCCACATTCTTAGTGGATTGATATAGAATATGAATTATATAAATACAATGTAATCAATTGATCAAAAGAAGGGGGATTAGAAAGGCTTGTTTCAGCCTGAGGAAATAGAATAGATCTAGTTTCATTTACCAGCAATGTATTTCCAACTTTCTATAGTAAATTTGAATTCAAGCAAGACTTTTCATTTCTAGCAAGTGTCAAGTATTTTAGTCTTTTCAATTCATGCAATTGTTCCTTAGATTAGTTCCATTTCATGCAAGTTTCCTTTCATGCAAATAGGATTTAAGATTAGTTCCCTTTCATGCAACTTTACTTTCATGCAAATAGGATTTATTTTTGCAAGTAGAATTGATTGTCAAGCAAGTTTTCTACTTTCTCTCTTGCATACAGCCATGAAAACCACCTTGGATTGATAAATTAAATGATGAGGATTACAATTACCCCGCTAACTAATGTATTTCAAAATAACCCTAATGCTCTATTTTTTGAGGTAGTTGAACTGACTTCTTGTCCAATTGCATGGACATTTCATTAGATAAAGAGTTGGTGAAGATGCTAGCAATATGTTATTTTCAGCCTTTCATTTACTATGTTTCTTCATTGGATTTGGAACTTGAGCATTGTAATTTTAAATTTGGGCTAACCCTTGTTGGTGGAATCTTACCCAATTTTGAACTAGCTTCTTCTACATTGCAAGCTCTTTCCCTAGTTGTTATGAGGTATGGTCTAGTTTGTGATACGACAAATGAATCAGTGTTGAGTCTAGAGTTTTGGAGGAAGGATTTGGGTGATGCCCTTTTCTTCTCTACTCTTACTTTGTTCAATTCAATTCACCTCCTACTCAAACACTTGGTTTAGGGCCTCCATGGACCATCATGATCCTCTGCTACCAGTCTCCTCTACTAATGGTAATGAATTATGTCTATATTTTTTTTGCATAGCTCTTGTAATATGTATTTTATGGTTGGTTTTTTGTCACAGCTAGTGCCTTTTTGGCTAGCTATGTACTTCTACTTAAATACTTTTTATAGCTCCATTCAGTGGCTTTTAAGATTGAAAAGACATTTATAATTTTTCTATGATTTATTTCTTTACTTCTTTGACATATATATTTGATATTACTCTTAATTGTCAAGAAACTAGTATGTCAATAAAAATCATAGGATACTCCACAAAAATATTGCTATTTAATAAGTTAATATAATGTTAATATGCTAAGAAAAAAGTTAATGTACAAAAAAAAATCACCATTCAATGGATGAATTTTTAACATATTTATAATTTTTGATCAGAAGTGAGTGAAATTTATTGTGACTTATTAGTGGATATTGATAATGATTAAGCTACAACAAGCCATTTAATTCTTTTGTTGCAAGTATGAGTAGTTGGTTTTGTCATTGATGTCAATAGGCTTATGTTTGTGTTTTCATTGATGTATATTGTTGATGATTGTTGGAAGTCTATTGATGGTTGAGAAGTTGTGGTGCTGCTTTGATTAGTTTCATTATGTTGTCATTAGTAAGTATTGCTAGTGTCAACCTCTAGTGTTGTTTTGATAAGCGTGTTTATGATTGATTTGCTATGTTGCAGTTAGTTTGGTTGTGATGAGGAGGTGTTCCAAGTGATGAGAATGCATTTGTGGTGCTTGGTTTCCAAGATCTACTTGTTCTATTCAAATATGTTGATAAAAGGTATTCATAAGTGCTATATCTAGAGTTTCTTGATCTGGATCAAAGAAATTTGTGTTCTCCAGTGTGTGAACTGTGCATTGTAGTGGTGTCTGGGAGAAATGGTTTTCTCTGCATTTCTTTGTAGTTTGGTTTTTGGTCTTAGAATTATGGAAATGTGTTGATAAGGTTCATATCTACCTTTGGTTGAATTTTTTCATGGTTTAGTTCTCTATAAGTTGATTTCTTGAGTTACAGTGTGTTTAATATTATCTTAGTGTACTAGGTGTGTGCATTCTTCAAGTGAAAGGTGTTGCACAAAGGAATTTATGGAATATTCCAAATTTTTCAAGTGATATCTATTGTTTGCAAGTCATCTTTAGATCAGAGAATTTGTGTACTTAAATATTTGATGGTGTTTCCACTAATTATAGATCTTCTTCAATGATTTTGGAAGTGTGGTGTAGTAGGTATGAATGGATTTAAGTCCGAGTTAAGGTGTGATGTGGTTTTCCTTCATTCCTTTCCACCGCAAGAATGTTTTGGTGCTGACCTAATGTGAATTTGTATGGTTGAGGTGCATAACCGACCTTGGAGAATGTTTTCAAGGTTGAAGAAGGTATAAATAAGAGTTATGTTGAAGGAGGATGTATGTGTAGTGAGTGCGATGTAAATTGTAGAGGTGTAAAGTGTGAATTTGTGAAGTGCAGTATGAGCTTTAATGAGTTAAACAACTAGAAGCAGTGAGCACAAGGTTCCTACAATCTCCAGAAAGGCTATGGATGTGTTGGTGATGCTATGGTGGACTTTTATGTTGCATTGAGATGGATTTCTCACTATAAAATTATTCTTTCTTCTTTTTTGAAATCTGGCAATGAGCCATTAGTGGGTAGTGAGCCCTCCAGTAGTGAGCCTATTGTATTCAGTGTTGCAATTACTTTATATTGTGAGATAATTCTCACCATGGTTTTTCCCTTCTCTGGTTTTCCACATAAATTTGGTGTTCTATTGAGTATGGTTTTGATATGTTTCAGTTTTTGTTATTTACTTTCATGCCATTCATTCTAATAGATTAAAGGCTAATGAAATTGATGTGGATATGAATGAAAATGAGGGTTTTTATGTTTTAATGTACAACTGATTCACCCCCCTTCTTAGTTGTCTTGTGCATTCAACATCTCTATCTTTTCAGTGCTTCGAAGTACTCTGCCTAAAGCCAAGCTGCCAAATGTCAATCCAAAAAACAATTGTAATGGCTCTCCCATGTGTTGACAAAGTGCAATTGTAACAATTGGTAATTTGGCTCACCTTTTCAATTAAATTTAATTATTCTTCTAAAAAAATTAAATTTAAAATATGTAGATCAAGGTAAGATAACAATATGAATATCCTTGATTAGATTTTGCAATAGAATTTGTATTAATTTTTTTAACTATTGTCTCGTGTTTCACCATAGTGGGATGCAAAACCAAGGTCCAATTTTTTTTATATATTCAATTGGAATTATTAATGAAGTTCATCATAATATTGATTAAATATTTGGTTTGAAATTTTTTATGCAATTTGATAGACCAATTTTTCTAACCAATCCTCAATGATAATTAACCTTCCTAGGATAAATTACTAGCCAAAGACTTACACAATTTTTTAGGTTACAAAGTAGATGGACTATATT
Source organism: Sequoia sempervirens (assembly GCA_007258455.2). Lineage (NCBI taxonomy): Eukaryota > Viridiplantae > Streptophyta > Pinopsida > Cupressales > Cupressaceae > Sequoia > Sequoia sempervirens. The sequence continues at coordinate 117,573,758 of VDFB02086081.1, read as the reverse complement.
ATTAAGAAGGTGTTCGGTTTTGAATTTGTAGAAGTTGTTGATAGATAATGGGTGAACACTAATATTTATTCATGGTTTGTGACTTCTTTACTAGACATTGGAGTTTCAAAGGTTGATATGTTGTTCCTAGTGAGTATGATGGTTCAACATGATTATCTAGGAGGCCTAGGGAATGTTTTGGTTGTTGCACATATTGGAGTGTGAATCCTTACACCAATGGATATTCCACACTTCTTAAATGAAGGATCCATTATAACCTAGCATCCTTGTGTGTCAAATTTATGCAATGTCACTTTAGTGGGACATCATCAATTGGTCACCGCAGGATATGATTTTTTGAGGAATGAAGTCTTTTTATAATTTTCGATAAATTATGTGAAAAAAAATTTCATATTTTGATAAATGTATATGAATATTGCATTCTGGTACTAGCATGATCCTATTACATAGTACAACTTTCTTATGTACATTTTGCAAGCACCTTTATATGTGCTACATTATCAAAGATATAAATGTTGGCATGCATATATTTATATTATTTATATTAAAATTATTTTTATATTATATTATCTTTATTCTATGTTATTTAATATAATAATTCAATAAATATCTTACAATTTTCTTTTTATTGGCTTTCACAATTCCATAGGATTATTGTTCATTGAAGAAAATGTGGTTGTAGAAATGCAAATTAACACCATATATACTTGGGAAATCTTTAAAAGATTCAAAATTAAGTACCTCTTCTAATCTAAAGTGAGAAAAATGATTGACTTGATAACTTGATATTGAAAGCGACAAAATGTATGAAACATGTTCTCTTTTTATTAATTTCCATAGTTTAGCGAGATTATTGTGCATTGAAGAAAATGTGGTTGTGGAACCATGGATTAACACAATATGTACATCTGAAGTGAGCAAAATGTATTGATTTGATAACTTGATATTAGAAATTTCACGATGTACTATACATGATGATGTCATAAATCCACAACTTATCAATCGAAATAAGATTTATAATAGATTTCATATCATTTGAGTGGTGTGCTTGTCATCTTGAGGTACAATCTGCATGTAGCCAGACATCAATCAAAATAAACATTGTAAGTGGCTTTCACACAATTAAAGTTGGTTACTTGATTAGCACAAAAAAGAAATTATACCTCACACAACTCATGATAAATAAGGATGGTGAGCTCATAAATGGCCGATAAATAGGGATGGTGAGCTCAACTGAATCATTCTTAAAATTCCATAAAATGATTATACTTTTGAGCTTGCATTGTTCTAAATTCTGACAAGCGCTTTAATTTTGTAAGGTTAATCAGGAATAAGATGATGTTGTGGTATTATTGGGGATACTCTAAATTCTCCTACCTCCATTTATCTAGTTTCAAAGTAAAAGAGAGACCAATTTTCTTCAAGTTCAAAATGGGTGGAATTGGAAAGAAGTTGATCTAGTTCACCTAGCCCTTGAGCAAAGTTTTGAACTAGGATGAGAAGCTCTAATGGAGATAAGTGCTTTCATTGATATTCCAGCCACATAAGTATGTTAATCTTTTTTGCATTGAAATTTTTTCTACTTTTCATACTCTATTTTGATAGAGGCCCTCAAATAGGAAAAATGGACTTTCAAATTCATTATGTGCTATCTTGGTGCCTTGGAGCTGCCCGAAGTTGGGAGAAAATTTACTACCCCCTATCTTCTACATAATTCCAATTGGTAACGAAGATAGGTACATTTTCTATATTTACTACTTCCCTTTTCTCAGCATGGTAGGCAAGCCTTGTAGATTTTGAAAGTCATTTTGATCTATTTTGGTGGGTCAGATTGATCATATTATACAATATCATTTGCATTAATTTTTTTAACTATCAGCTTGTGCTTCACCATGGTGGGATGTAAAACCAAGGTACAAAATTTTATATAAATCTAGAACCATAGTGGTGGCTTGGAACTATCATGTGAAATTCCAAGATCCCAAGTATGGTTGGAAAGCCCTATGGTTTGAGAATATGATTTGCATCCCATAAAACCACTACCAACTTAGAATCAATTATGTTTGATGTAAAGTGGCATTCGTCATCTATACAAGAGATGCCATACTCTACTCATCTTTAAAAATATATGTAACATTGTGATTCAATTGTAATAAAATAAATGGTTATTTTATTCTTCCTTATTCATTTACAACAAATAAATTTTTTTGTGTTCAATGTCTATTCAATTAGGCAAAGAACAAAGCAGGATCTGACATTTCTCTTCCTCATTCATTTTAACACCAACTAATTCCAACTGAGCCACTAGCATATTGAATGATTCTAGGTGGTCTATAATTCATCCACCCTCTTCCATTCTCAAGGAATACAACTTTTTCCTGAAGAAAATCTTGTTCACTAAAGATTTGGATTGATACATCTCACCAAGCTTCTTCCATAGTTTATCTGCAAAGGTCTCTTCATGGAAATTAATTAAAATAAAGTCTTCCAAGCACAATCTGATTAGACCCTTGGCTTTACAATCCATAACATCATATTGAGTAGCCTAAGTAGGATTTGCAAGTCTTGAAACATTCTCATCAACAACATCCCATAGATCTCGATCTATCAATAGATCCTCCATATTTAGCTTCTACATCCCAAAATTATTTCTAGAAAATTTATCCACTTCTATTCTCCCTGGTGAACTTTCCATCTAGAAATTCCTGCAACAGATCACAAAGTGTCTTCTGCACAAGCTCCCACTCAAATCTAGATCAGTTCAAAAAACCCAACAACCCACAACTGAAACCAAAGGTGATCAAGCTCTGATACCACTTGTAAGGAAGCTAAGGTAGTGGAACAACTTCCTACACTAATCTTGAGTTGAGAATAATGAAAAACTTTACAGATCTAATTTAACAATTACAAAAACTTAAACATAAATAAACATAAATATCATGCATATGATGACACAATGATTTACATGGGGAAAGCCCTTTCGGGAGTAAAACCCCACACTCCAAAAGCTTTCCAATATATTATTCAGCAATCACAAAGATTATAATATAGCTGCAGAGCAAGCTTCTCATAGGAGTATCACCACTCAAAGATCAAGATCCCGGAGACAACCACGACCAATATCGACTCGGGAAATCATCGAATCTCTCTTTTGTGGCCCGTGTCTGGCCCTCATAAAATAGAGTTACATTCTAGGGCAAGAAATGCCAACAAAATATCTGCTACTAGATCTAAAACCTAACAATGAATGGTCCAGATTTACAATATATCCTTTATTTAATGTATGATGGCCATTCTAGAAGTTTCTTCAAAAAGTTAACACGCTCACATTTTGCTTGGTGTTGCCATTGTATACACCTATTTGTGTAACTAGGAAACATATATATAAATATATATACAACCTATCAACAATAAATCATATATAATTGCAAGGTTGAGATACATTTTCCCAACACAAACTGGCATTGGTTTTTCCCTCTCTCCCAATTGTATTTTCTAGAAATTTTTCTTCTTTGGTGTTGGGAAAAATCTCTTGCAAGTTCTCTTAGCAACATTAATTTATTTTTTCCAAATATTTCCCCACACAATTGAACTCCACTCCTCCTCCTAGGTTCCTGCCACCATATCCACCATTCAATGCATAATTTTTAAAATTTGTAAGTGGAGTTACACATCCTAGGAATAGCTCCCTCTAGCCAAGGCATGTCCCAAATTATCATTAATTTTCCACCTGCAACCACTCCAATTTGAATTTGGAATCAAATTCAAATTCACCTATGAGTTTTTTAAATATGAGAAATTTTAAAATAGAGGAAATTATTGCCTGCAAGACACCACTAATCAAACCAAAAATAAATAAAAAATCAAAAGACAAAAAATAAAATATTAAAAGTGTTGGAAATGAAGTTATAACTTGCAGCAATATGAACTTATAAAGTGATTGCAAATCTAAAATTATGTTTACAAGATTACCATAAAATGATTAACTGATTAACTGATGCAACAATGAAAGAAAAATATTTAATACCACAAGTCATCAACACAAGTGACACAAGATATATGTGGAGAAACCCTTACAAGAAAAAAAACTCCACACCCAAAGAGATCCAATGTTTGTATTAATCTCCAAGGAAGTACATCAATACAACAATCATGTTTGTAATTTGGTATCACTTTTTCACTCTGACAACCTACAAAGAACTCGTACTCAAACCACCATCTCAAGTCTCCAAGATATAGAAGTTTTTGGGAGAGAATACCATAAATGGTATCCCAAAACAACAAGAAAAAACACTTGGAAAAAATCGTGCACCCTTAGTGGACAACCCAAAACATGGAATAAAAATTAAATTATCACATGGCCTTCACATGTGTTCCCAACCCATAGCCAATTAGAAATGGACTCTCTAATGACTCAGACAGCTTCATGCAAGAACATGCACCAACATGCAAACTTGGGCCACCAACCATGCAAGAACATACAAAACATGTAAATAATATGCAAGGACATGCACACTCAAGTGATCCCCACCCACAAAGTTGGATTCCTGAGAGGAATATTCCTCCAAGATGCTTTGTAACCACCACTATAATGGGTCCACCTCTTTGAATGCAATTACAATTTTCCATAAAAATAAAAAAGTTAGTAAATATTTAGTCCCTCATGTCCCCTAGAACACTTTTCAAAGAAAGTGGAGACACATAAATCAACATAGGATATCAATTAAAATGTCACCTATCCTAACATTCTCCCACTTGACATTATACATTGTTATTAGATCCATGAGATATAAATAAAAAAATATAATCGAGTATAGTGATCAAGGCCCATGGCCTTCCTGCACCAAGAGAACTTATTTGTGGTCACTGGCTTCATGAGAGAATCTAAAATGTTATCCAAAGTGTCAACCTTCTCAATCAAAACCTTACCAATTCTCAGCCATTTCTCACATAAAATGATAGTGAATATCAACATGTTTAGTACTAGCATGATACATTGATTTTTTGGCTAAACATATGACACTCTGACTGTCGCATGCAATCCTCAGTGTCCTGCAATCAAAACCAATGCTATTACTAGGTCTTTGTAACCAAACCACCTCCTTACAAGCATGTGTAGTTGTCATATAGTCTACTTCGGTAGTGGATAATGCAACAATAGGCTACCTCTTACTCATCCAACTCACTACACCTCCAAACAAAGTAAAAACATAGCCACTAGTGGACCTTCAACTATTCAAGTCACCTACCCAATCTACATCAACAAAACCTTGTATTTCCAATGACTTATCCACATCATCAGTACCATGCAAATATGTAAACACCTTCTTAAAAAAAATTCAATGCTCTCTACTATGGTTAGACATAAACCTTCTAAAAACTCCCACTACTTGGGCTATATCTAGTTTAGTGAAAACCATTGCATACATAAAACTACCAATGGCACTAGCATAATAAAATTTAGAAATCTCCCCAAAATCATCATTAGAATTAAGGAACATTTCTAAACTCAACTTAGTACCAATCAGAAATGGAATTTTTACTTTTTTATAGCCATATATTTTAAACCTCTGGAAAATGGTATCAACATACTCTGACTTAACCAAAGAATTTTGTGAAGCCTATCTCTACTAATTTCCATCCCAATAATATATTTTGTAGCCCCCAAATCTTTCATATCAAATGTGCCAAAAAGTTGAGCCTTAAGCTCCCTAATCATCACCTTGTTGTTACCCATAAACAACATATCATCAACATACAAGATAATTCAATTAGAATATGATCATCAATAACCTTTTAATATGAACATAATGATCATCCTCACTTCTAACAAAACCCTACTTCAATGCAAAGGCATCAAACTTTTGGTACCACATCCTAGGTAACTACTCTAAACCATATAAATATCTCTTTAACCTACAAGGCAAGTGTCATTTTCCTTTCACAAAAAAATCGTTAGGTTGTCGCATATAAATCTCTTCCTCAAGACCCCCATGCAAGAAATTAGTTTTAACATCCATTTTCTCTATTTCAAAATCATAAGCAATAGCAATAGATAATAAGAATCTAAAAGAAGTTAACTTAGCAACAGGAGAGAAAATTTCACTAAAATCAGCTCCCTCTTTGTGGGAGTAGCCCTTGGCCACCAATCTGGCCTTATACCACTCTAACTGACCATCTGCTCCAAATTAATTTTTAAATACCCACTTGCAACCAATAGGCTTCCTTCCTTTGGGAAAATTCATGAGATACCAAGTATCACAACTATCCAAAGCCATCACCTCCTCCTATATGACCTACATCCAAGTCTCACTTTCTTTTAAAGGAGCCTCCCTATAGGATATGGGTTCATCGTCACTACTCAATAAAGAAAATGCACAATGGAAATTGGAAGGGATATACATGTCAAGTGGATTTTTTTTCCTTTTGGATCTTCTCAGGGTAGAAGGGGCTCTTGTTTCTCTTCTTCTTCTACATGCTCATCTTGCACATCATCTGAACTCTTTGAACCCTCTTCTTATTTTCTATCCTCAAATCTATTTGGTTTTTCTTCCATATGTGCATCTTCCTACTTCTTAATCTTTGTCTCGAGTGCACTTTTTTCTTATCTTTATCCTTTGGTTGTTCTTCACCTAAGTAAGATCTAAACTCCCTAAAATCACATCTCTAGAGAAAACCATTTTACGGGTTAGTGGATTCTAAAGCTTATATCCTTTTACATTCTCATCATAACCAACAAAGATGCATTTCTATGCTTTTCGATCCAACTTAGAATGCTTATCTTGAAGCACATGAAAAAAATCCTCACAACTAAAGACCCTTAAATTTGAAATA
>VDFB02086081.1:117549977-117566824 GCA_007258455.2 Sequoia sempervirens | reverse complement strand
TTGGACCCATTTTTTTCAAACAAGAAAGTTAGGTTGTTAATTTCATTGAATTTCTAAGCTAGTGGGCCCACTAGCTTGCCAATTAAGTGAAATTGGCAATGTAGTGGTATGTTTGAAAAAATGGGTCCAAGAAATGGGGTCTTCTGGTGATGTAAATCATCACCGGGAGACCCCATTTCTTGGATCCATTTTTTCAAATAGGGCAAGTTAGGTTGCCAATTTCACCTAGTTGGCAAGCTAGTGGGCCCACTGACTTGCCAATTTAGTGAAATTAGCAATGTAGTGGTCTATTTGAAAAATGGGGAGACCCCATTTCTTGGACCCATTTTTTCAAATAGGTCAAGTTAGGTTCAATTTCACTGAATTGGAAAGCTAGTGGGCCCCTCACCCCACCACTCTAACCCTCACCCCCATCTCTCTCCCACTCACCTCAAAGAAAAAAAAAAAGAAAAGTGATTTGGACCTGAATCCTGATCTGACCTGAATCCTGGAACTGAACGATCTGACCTGATCCGGATTTGATTTTGATGTTCTGATGAAGATTTCTCGATGATGATTTAAAAGTTTTTGATTTGACGGATCCTCGAATCCTGATTTGACGCGATGAAAAGCGATTGATTTGATGTTCTCTACCCTTAACCCTCTACTCTCTACACTTAACCCTTAAACCCTAGCTTTCCAATTCAATGAAATTGGGAATGTAGTGGCTTGTTTGAAAAATGGGGTCTCCCGGTAAATCACCAGGATATCCTATTTCTTGGACTCATTTTTTCAAACAAGCAAGTTAGGTTGCTTATTGCATCGAATTACCAAGCTAGTGGGCCCACTCGCCATCCAATTCAGTGAAATTGGCAATGTAGTGGCCTATTTGAAAAAATGGGTCCAAGAAATGGGGTCTCTTAGTGATTTACATCACTGGGAGACCCCATTTCTTCAACACATTTTTTCAAACATGGAAAGTTAGGTTGTCAATTTCACTGAATTGGAAAAGTTAGTGGGCTCACTGACTTGCCAATTTGGTGAAATTGGAAATTTAGTGGCTTGTTTGAAAAAATGGGGTCTCTCTGTGATTTACATCGCTAGGAGACCCGATTTCTTGGACCCATTTTTTCAAACAATCCAAGTGATGGAGAGGCAGTGGGAGGTAGATAGAGAGAGATAGATAGAGGGATCAAGAGAGAGTGGTAGGGATTGATTGAGAAAGAGGTACATAGAAAGAGGGAGAGGGTAGGAGAGAGGGAGGGAGAGAGAGGTAAGATGTATAGATAGAGAGAAAGGGATAGGGTTTGAGGGTATAGGGTTGAGGGATTAGGGTGGAGGACCTATAGGGTTGATGATTTAGGGTATTGGGTTGAGGGTATAGGGTTGAAGGATTAGGGTAGAGGGTTTCAGGTATAGGTTTGAGGGTATATGGTTGAAGGATTAGGTTGAGGGTCCAATGTATAGGGTAGAGGGTATTGTAGACACCTAAAAATGATCTAGGCTTGCAAAGCTTCATTTTTACCTCTTTCATCCTAGCATAATTATGACACTTAATTATGTCCTTGGTCCACATTCGACTATTAATTAAATAATTCATAATTATTTAATTAATTCATGTCCTTTTATTCTTCATGATTATTAAATAAATAAATTCTATTTATTTATTAAATGCGCCATTAATTGTCTAAGTCTTCCCCTAATTAAATAAATTCCTAAATTTATTTAATTACCTTTCTTAATTTATTTCTTCTTGATTATTAAATAAATAAATCTTATTTATTTATTTAATATATCACTAACTATCATAATTAAATGAATTGATTAATTTATTTTATTATCGCTCATTATCCTCTAAATTAAATAATTATCTTTAATTATTTAATTGTCAAAATTAACATTTCTCTCATTTTAAATAAGTTAATTATTTAAAATGATTTCACTTTCTTAACTGTCAGTCCATTTTGGTAAATAATCTAAAAAAGATTATTTATTGTCTCACAAAATCCATATTTTGAATTAATTTAATTCAAAATGGTAACTAATCTTCTAAAAATCAAGTAATCGGGAAGATTCCTTATTTTCCAAATCTGATTTTCAGTTCATCTCTTATCTTCTTGATTTTCAAAAATCTTTATTTTCTGATTAATTTATCTCATTTATTCTCCACCGCCGATTCAATCTTCTTTGATGACATCTCGACCACTCACTTAAGGATTTTTCCCTAACCTTGATTAGGGATTATCAAATTAATCTGGACCTCTGATTTTAGGTCTCCGTCAAAACTCAATCTCATCCGTCCATTCAAAATGGCATTTTATATAAAATGTCATTTTCCTCTCATTTTTTGATTACACAAAGATATTACACGTGCATGAATTACATTATTATTCTGGCATATTTAGGCATAGGCATTTCACTCATATTGTCATAGGAATTAAGCATTTAGACTTTAATCAAATCCTTCAAATCTTGGTGTAGGACTTAGACATTTATTTCCAAATTGCTCGCATGTCAAATCTGAGGGCAACACATCAACCAACAAGCTAGAAGGTGTTACAAAAGTGAAGCATGGAAGTGCTCAACGATTTTCTGGTAAAATCATTCTTTTATTTACTTCCCTTGTGTTTTGTAATTGCTTTGGGTTTACTGTCTTCATTGATTTGCTAACCTTGAATCTAATCCTAAAAATAACCCTTAGATACATTGGTGAATCTGAATCTGCATTTTTTTTTGTTATTTCCGTATGGCTTTTGTGTGTTTTCTGTTGTTTTGCAGGTACAAGTACGGAGCGACGCAGTTGTTTTTTTTAAAATCGTGACGCATCTGATGCATCATGAATCATTCGCAGAATCAAAAGCCACAATCGCTCTGTCGAGCTACAATAGTCTAGAAAGCCGCATTTGTGATCCCGAGCCACATTTGACACACAAAGCAACACATTCACTCTGTTGTGATGCACTCAACTGGTAACATTTTCTATTGATTTTCTCTCAGGTTTTTTCTGTTTGCATTGTTCTTTTTATTTTGGTTTTTCTACATTCTGTCTAGTTAGATTTTTGTGTTACTAATCAGGATTTGCAGCATTTGGCGGTTACTTTTCGTGGGTCAAAGAAAAACATTCAAACTAATAATGTGTGGTCTTGTAGGTTTGAACGTCGAAGAATAAACATCAAAACAATGTGCCTGTCTTTTTCTTAGTATAATACACATTTCCTTTTGGTGCAATTAAAACGAACTTGTGTTTTTACTATGTCTGAGTGTGTTTGCAAAATGGTAGGTGAGTATGATCTCACCTTGTGAAAACTCGGTGATTAGAAAACCAGGCCTATTTTTATCTGTTTTTACCCTTCATGACTTAGTAATTGAAGTATCCTCTCCCCTTGCGCTTTCAAGTGATCCTGGGTGTAAGAGAAATGGTTACTAACTCTAGAACTTGGGCTTGTTCTGGTGGGAAAAAGTACTCACCCCAGGATGACTCAGACCGGTAGCACCCTAACACCGAGGGACTTCTAGCCGGTATACAAAAGTGGATTCTTGGGGAAAGCCCAAGAATCACACGTGTGGTTCTGACGAGATGGATCCGAAAGGGGACTCTCACCGCATGGATCATGCTCCATGAACAAAATGCCCGAATTAAAAATCTCTTTTTTTAGTTTCTAACCATTCTATTGGCCATTGCTTGATATAGTGCAGGGTATAGTATCATGCCAGAAGACACTCACTACTGATCCCCTTGAGTAGAGATAGCAATTCTTGGGAAGTCATTACCCAAAGAATCCAAATTTGGTGTGCTCGAATGACATTAATGAGCTGTGGAGGGGAGCCAATGCCACCAAAATTCTAAGCTATCCACTTTCGAGAAGGAAAGGTGTTTATCACCAATCTGGGGTATATCGATGGGTTGTATCAAGTATACAAACCCTTGGCCTATTGGCCCTTTAGGATTGTACTTGTCTTATGTGTGATTGCTTACATTCAAAACACTATGTTTGTCAAGTGCTTTCTAGATTCATCACATTTACAATGCTGAACACAACATTCATTTTAGATAGATCAAATTTACCATCAAAATGAGAAAAAACTCAATTTCAACAAAACTGTGTCGCATCTGTTGAACCACAATCAAGTTTCTGCAATGCAATTGCTCTGTTAAACTACATTTGAAATTTCAAACACTGTATTTGTCTGCGTCACGATGCATTTGAACATTACAGAGCCACATATTCAAAACTGAGTCACATTTGTTAGTTCCCAAGCCGCATTTGCTCACACTGAGATGCATTCGAAGAACTGTGATGCATTTGTGGTCACAAACGACGCACTCGCCTGTCACAAGTAAAACGTCACACAAGGTCAAATATGAAGTTTACACCTTGTCAAACATTTTTTGAAAACTATCTCAAAAGGATTCTATCAGAAACCAATTTTGAAATTGCTCAAATTTTTGACCATTAGTTGCATTCTTTACCATAGGTTTCACCCTTCATCATTTTTAGGTGCATGCACTAGGCACTAGTTTGTCCCTAGGTTTCAAATCTTGCATGATTTGGATTAGGAAAATCTCAGCACAATTTGCAACATGATTGCTTTCAAAAATAGGTTCTCTTGGACTAAGTTATCAACCCCTTTTTTAGTCATTGTCCCTTTTGTGAGATTTTCCAACTCAAAAGTCTAGTTAGGAAAACTCACTAGTCATTTAGACCTTGTCATCTTGTCATCTTCAACAAAGTCCTTTAGTAACCAAAATTGAAAATAAAGGTCGAGCTTAGAAGTTCCTAGATACCCTTGTCTTAAATTGCATTATAAGTTGAGGCATTGCATATTTTATTCCCAAAAAATCCAAAAACATTAGTCATCCTAGTCGTCATTTTGAACTTAGACCTTGCATAGTGTCATTCTTGCATTTAGCTGTCATTTTTAGTTGAGCAATCTCATTTTATGGTGGAAACCAGACTCCAAAAATAACAATGACAAATGAAAAACTTTCGACAAGATCCCACTTCAACTGTAAACAATCCCACATATGACCCAAATTGGACTTTTGATGATCCATTTGGCAATACAAACAATCAACCTCTCACAACCATACCTTCCTCATCAAACAGTCCATTTGAACCATTCTTGCATAAAGATGAATACGATCAAATACTTGAGGACAACCTAGAGGTAGCGACACAAGATCCAGAGGCCTCTCAATTCATTGAACAAAAGGTCCTTTACGAGAGAGACAGATACTTGGCTATACTCTTAAGCCAAGGAGCAAAATTACCTCAAGGATTCAACATTAACACGATAAGATCAACATCCCTAGACTCTAAGGTCAACAACACACAACCCATCAAATAGTGATAAAATTTCCAACACTACGAACAATACTTTCTTTGACACTACAACAACACTGCATGCTACCTCCAACATCCCAAACACCTCCAACTCAATAAACACAACATCCAGTGGAGGATCATAATCTGCTACAATGCCCATAATATCCATGACATTGTCACAATCGGCTGGAACCACCTATGGCTCCTCGACAATGTGGGCAAGTTATTCAAACCCTCTCTATACCACGATAGTAAATGCAACGGGGGAATCACCAAGTCACAACAATCCCCCTTTGACAGCGACATCTACTACCATGAGCATACCTTCAACATATCCACTCAATGGTATTTTACAAAATCCTTTGGGAGGAGGAAAAAGACGTATCTTTATCCAAGGACAACAAAAAAACATTAACACGACAACACAGTCACATGTCATTGCCTCCCAAGGACCAAATACAAACATTCCCCTTGTGCAAACACAACAATTTGGACAAGGTGGCCAAATAACACAATCCATGGCATCATTAGCACATCACAATGTTCATGGTCACCATATTCCCTAAGTAATGACACAAATGGCTAGGGGACATATCCCAACTTACTCATCCCACGTTCATACTCACCAACAGACACCCAACCCTAACTTTCAGTACCAACAACACACCAATCCAAACACATCATACATGTCACAAAAATCCATACTACCACAATACACCAATATTCATGCACAACAAATAGGGACCTATGGTGTACCAAGCAATCCAATGCACGGGACCACAAATGACCCTATTATGGATACCTTCCAAACAAGATTGATGGGTTTAGAGAAAATTATCCAAAACATATACATATTAGGTGAGAAATCAGAAATATAATATGACCTAAATGTATACCCATTCGACATGAAATTATACATGCCTCCATTTCCTCCAGGATATGTGTCACCCAATTTCACAAAATATAGAGGCAAGACAAACCCCATTGAACATGTTCGTGAATTTGCAACTAATTGTATGGACATCGCTTATGAACAAACATACTTGATGAGAATTTTCTCTAAAAGTATGACGGGTCCTGCCCTTGAATGGTTTTCCAATCAAAAGGATATCCAAACATGGGATGAGCTTAAGCAAAAATTCATAAAAAATTGTGCGTACAACATTGACATGGATACCTCTATCACTAGCTTGTACAATCTCATGCAAGAGGATGTTGGTGAGACATTCATCCCATTCTTTAAAAAATAGTGAAGCCTCGCTAGTCGGTGTCACATTGACATACCTGAAAGGGAAAAGGTTGACATGTTCGTGCAAACACTTCTGGGACCCCTAAAATATGCATTGCAAGTACATTGCTACACAAACTTCATGGACTTAGTCGAAAAAGGGGTTCAAATTGAGAAAGCCCTTATCACAAAGGGAGAACTAAGGTACAGTCCCAAAAACAAAAATGCCAATCCACCCACCGACAAAAACAAATATTGGGTAAAAATAAACACATTACAAATGACGGTGTTGTTGATACCAAGACTGCAAACATTGTGGGTCTTGTATTCCAGCCCTAAAAGGGGTTCAACAAAAAAAAAACCAACAACGGCATTGACACCCCCTACCAATGTCCCTTCAAATAACCAGACCATTCAAAATAACCAAGGGCAATACCGTCAGATGAGACAATTTCCCTGGGGTCACACATACACTTCTTTGGGTGAACCCATTGAAGAGGTCGTTAAGAAATGTCTCCAAAATGGGGTCATCACACTTCAAGAACCAAAACCATATGACCCAGGACAATTCAAACCAACATGGTGGAATGATAATGTATTTTGTGAATACCATCGGGAAAAAGGACATACTACTTCTAACTGTCGACAATTGAAAAACCTAGTACAAGATCTTATCGAAATTCGTATCATTGAAATAGGTGGATCTCAATTCGCCTCCAATTCAGATCATGCTATCCATAAGAATCCACTGCAAGACCATGGTTCTCATAATGCTTCCACCTTAGGTCTACAAAATCAAGCTAACTTCACCCGAGCCAAGTATGATTATTCTAGTGGACCTATTATAAATAATGTCCAAACTAATGACGAATACATCAATACCATTATGGTCAAGAGAGCACCTCAGTGTAATGCTACAACTCGAAGTGGCAAGGTCACCATAGCCAGTCTGCCTACTGCTAGGCAACCCAAAATTACCATACTTGGCCCATCTGCTAAATAGTCAAAACTTGTCCTGACCACAAAGTAGTGGCAACCTCAAAGTTAGTACAACCTTATCAACCAGCTAGGCAAGACTCCCGCACAAATCTCTATACTTGAGCTACTTCATATCTCTCCTACGCAAAAAGATATACTGGATAAAACCTTACAAGATTTGTCAGTCCCTAGGGACATTGATGTCAATTAGTTTGAGACCATGGTGGGATACCTCACTATGCCTCACCATGTCACATTCTCGGATCAAGACTACACATCACCTAAAACCAACCACAATGATGCATTGCACATAGAAAATTTTGTCCACAAGCACAAAGTTAGATGGGTTTTAGTAGATGGTGGAGCTGGATTGAACATATGCTCCCTCAAACTGGTTAAGGCTCTAGGATTCTCTGATGCATGCATAGACCCGACAAAGAGTATAATGATCAAAGCAAATGATGACGAAGAACACTCTTCACATGGCGTTATCTCTCTCCATATCAGAGTGGGACCAATCATTGTGGACACAACTTCCCAGGTCCTAGACTTGGAATTACCATATAACATCTTGCTCGTCCGATCATGGATTCATGCCTTAAAATCCATTTAATCCACATATCACTAATGCCTAAAGTTTCCATTTGACGGCATGAAAATAACCATATATGGAGACCCTGACCCATTCCAATATTGTACCAACCTAAGGGGTATTTCTGAAAATCGAGTGCCTATTAACCGAGAAGCACCTACCTCCTTGTCATCCAAATATATTGACCCATCCACACTCACATCATCTTCCACATCCGTTCCATCCACGTCTTCCATCACACCACCACCTTCTGCAATCCCTAAGGCTGAATCCACCATCAAGATCTAGGACCTCGGTTGTGGGGAATTCAAACTGCACATAGCATACAACATAACGACAATACTCAAGTCTCCAAAGGTCTATGGTAGGCTATGTTTCATAATGGAACCCCAAGAAATTTTCAAAGTTCCACCAAAAATAGTTTTCATCAAATGTGGAGACATGAGCAATGAGGACCTTGTTGATATCACATGATGAATCTATAAGGATACTGTCACACTACCCCCATGACCAGTTAAGATATATGGAAAGGGATATGACATGATGAAATCTAAGGGCTACGATGGTACTAGTGGCCAGGCAAAAATAAAGCAGGATGAAGAGAGCCCATAGAACCTTTCCAAATACCAAAGTATCTAGGATTAGGGTTTGGATCACCCACTAATGATGATTGACATACCATTGAACTTTCAAGTGAGCGAGTAAATGCTTCGGAAAGTGTCGAGACTACTAAGGAAACCCTCATTGAAACTGACTCCCACAAGTGGGAATTTGGCTCAGAACGATCCTTAAGTGATTGTTGTCTTGATGATTTGTTTGTCAAAATAGGAGAACTGAACTCTAAACAAATATTTTGGAAAAGATTTAAAATTGATCAGGAACCCAAAATTCAAAATCCAATTACCACTCCCAATGACATACATGAACAACCATCTAAATCCATTCAATCTAATCCATTTGAAGTACCAGGCGACATTCACAACCAAGACTCTAAGGCCTTCACCCCTTATTTTGACAACGAATATGACACTAGTGATGGGGAATATTGGATAGAGTCCGATGTGGAGTTGGATGATGATTATCTCATCTACAACATCACTGAATCTGTCTACATGCTTTCTGCATCCTCACCTCAATTCACCAACACTAAGGATGGCATTTCCCTAGTTTATCCTCAACTAGTCAATTGGGACCAACAAGGCCCGCCAGTCCTAGACACATTTCAGAATGATGAAGCAATTGCAAAGTTTATGGGATTACGTGAGGGCATACCCAGTGGTGATCACAAGGTAGGATTTTCCATTGACTTAGATTGCACGACATACTTCGATGAGATTGCTTCGTCCTCCAGTCGCAAAAGTAAAAATAAAAATAAGATAAAAAATGAAATGTCTCTAGGTGAAAACCAAAAGGCACCTTTTGACAATAAAATAGTAAAAAAAGGACGTATCTATGGGTGAAAAGCTCTTTGAGGTGCCCAAAGATGGAGGAATGGACTTTCTTCCCATGAAACAAGAGAAATCAGCTATGCTTATCGAAGACACGATAGAAGACAACATAGCAACTATAGAAGATCCCAAGATGGTCCTCTTTGCTGCATCATTGATTGAGGAAGAGAGGCTGAAATTTCATAAATTCTTTGCGAAATGTAAAATCAACTTCACATGGTCCTATGCTGACATGCCAGGATTAGACCCATAGTTGGTTCTGCACCATCTACCACTATTGCCTAATGCTAAACCAGTCAAGCAGAAATTATGCAAAATAGACCCTCAAGTCGCTCTATTGGTCAAGGCTGAGTTAAAGAAGCTTCTAGAGGCTGGATTCATACGGTCGATTGACTATGTTGAATGAATTTCTAACCTTTTACCAATAACAAAGCCAAATGGGCTGATCTGTGTTTGTACAAATTTTAGAGACCTAAATAAAGCATGCCCAAAAGATGACTTTCCTCTATCGACTATTGATATTATAGTCGACCTCACAGTAGGATACGAGATGTTGTCCCTCATGGATGGTTTCTCCAGCTATAATCAGATTCGCATTTCCCCCAAAGATCAACACAAAATGACATTTACTTGCCCATGGGGTACATATTGTTGGAATGTCATGCCATTCGGTCTCAAAAATGCAGGTGCCACATACCAAAGGGCTATGACCACAATCTTCCATGACATGATGCATAAAATAATCGAAGATTATGTAGATGACCTATTGGCTAAATTGGTAACAAGGAAAGATCATCTCAAAGTTTTAGACACAATCTTCAAGAGACTGGAAGAATACAAAGTCTAGCTAAATCCTAAGAAATGTGTCTTCAGTGTCACATCAGGAAAAATCTTGGGATACATAGTTTCTAGAAGAGGCATTGAGGTTGATCCAGCGAAAGTAAAAACCATCATAGACATGCCTCCACCTAGAGGAATCAGTGAACCCATAACTCTACAAGGCAGGGTACAATCTATTCGACGTTTAATAGCCCAATTGGCTGACAAGTGTCACTCGTTCCAATATTTGTTGTGCAAGGGTATCCCCTTTGTGTGGATAGATAAATGTCAAGAATCCTTTCAGAAAATCAAAGATTACCTACTGTCAATGTCAGTCCTCATGCCTCCCATTCACGGAAAGGCATTGATCCTATACATCTCAACAACTAGTTCAGTACTAGGGGCTTTATTAGCACAAAATGACCAAGAAGAAAAAGAAAGAGCTATATATTATATTAGTCAAACATTGGTTGGGTATGAACTAAACTACACACCAATAGAATGAGCTTGTCTAGCCGTGGTCTTCACAACACAAAAGCTCAAACATTATATGTTAAGCCATTAGACGGAACTAGTAGCAAAGATTGACCCCCTCAAATATTTGTTGACCAGGGCAGCATTGACAGGATGTCTAGAAAAATGGGTCATGATTCTGAGTGATTATGACATTCAATATGTAGAAAGAAAGGCCATAAAAGGACAAGTCATAGTGGACCAGCTGGCAGACGCACCTTTGCAAAGTGATCACCCGTTAGTGGTAGATTTTCTGGATGAGTCAATATTCCATACAAAACCTAAGGCACCTTGGCAAATCTACTTTGACGGATCACACACAAATCATGGCTCAGGGGTAGGAATATTGTTCATCACCCCTCAAGGAGACTCCATTCCTAAGTCTTTCCGCATTGCCTTCCCATGCACGAAAAATGTGGCAGAATACGAGGCACTAGTTATAGGACTAAGAATGGCAATAAAATGGAAAATCAGAGTACTACATGTCTATGGGGATTCTCAGCTCGCTATCAACCAATTTAACGATGACTATGACACAAAAGATGAGAAGCTGATGCCCTACAAACAGATGGTTGAAAGTTTCCAAACGTACTTTGATATGGTAACCTTTGAACAAGTTCTGAGAACATAGAACAAAGCGGTGGATTCCATGGCTACAATAGGCTCTCTCCTTGACATACCAAGCAATCTACCTCAGCTAGAATTCCTAATAGAGCAATTGCTCATCCCTGCCTATGACATTCTAGAGTCAGAAATGGTTTGCGAACTTGTTGGTCCTAACTCTCCCTCGTACTAGGATATTTATGACTACCTTAAGTCTCAAACCCTTCCACATCACCTATCCAATAACCAGAGGAATTCCTTCATCCAAAAATCTGCAAGGTATGCCATCGTCAGTGACACCCTTTACCACCGTAGCTTTGATGACACCCTCCTTCGATGTCTCGACACTAACAAAGCACATACAACCTTACGCGAAGTACATGACGATATATACGGGTCTCATTCGAGTGGTCCTACTCTATCCAAGAAAGTAATGAGACTTGGGTATTATTGGACGACCATTGAAAAGGATGCAATAGAATATGTCAGGACTTGTCACAAATGTTAGATTCACAGTGATTTGATCCATGCTCTAGCACAAGAACTTTGGCCAATCACCTCTCCTTGGCCCTTCACTTAATGGGGACTCGACCTCATGGGTAAGATCCATCCACTTGTCCAATGGCCACAAATTCATAATCACCGCCATTGAGTATTTTACGAAGTGGATCGAAGCCATCCCTTTGACATACATAACCGACAAACAAATATCCAAGTTCATCCTTAACTACATCATTTTTCGGTATGGCCTTCCGTAGTCCATCATCACCAACAACAGACGTCCATTTAAAAAAGAAGACATTCATGAGTTATGTGAGTAATTTCATATCCAACACCATTTTTCATCTCCGTACTACCCACAAGGAAATGGTCAAGCTAAGGCGTCAAATAAAACTATTGTTAAAATCCTCAAAAAGACTGTCAATGACGCTGGCCATGACTGTCATATACAACTCAACCCTACTCTGTGGGCTTACCACACTAGCATTCACACGCCTATAGGAGCCACTCCTTTCACCCTAGTCTTTGGAGCTGAGGCCATCTTGCCCATTGAGGTTGAAATTCCTTCCCTACGAGTCTCCTTGAAGGGTTTAGCTGATGAAGAGGAGTATAGACAATCATGCCTGCATGAGCTGGAGATGCTAGAAGAAAGAAGGAAAAATTCCCTGAACCATCTACAAGCGTATCAAAACCATCTCTGTCATAGTTACAATAAGAGAGTCATGGTGAGGAAATTTGACATTGGTGACTTGGTCCTCATGTAGAACCTTAAGAACTAGGCTGACAGAGAAAAGTCGAGAAAGTTTGAACCAAATTGGTTGGGTCCTTATGTCATCATACCTTCTTTTGGTTTTGGAGCCTATCAGCCGGTGATTTCAAATGGAGAACAACTGATAGAGCCTATCAATAGTTTACATCTCCAAAATTTCTACGTATAGCATCAAGAGATCGAGCTGAAAACAACAAAAATACAAAAAAATTGGAAAATGATAAAAAAAATTGTTGCCTTGATGAAAACCTGGCAAATAGGCATCTTGGCAACACCAAAAAAATAAGAAAAATGACGAAATAGTAAAGAGAAAATTTTTGTCCAACTGTGAAAACTTGGCAAACAAGCACTTTGGATAGGTACCATGGTGAAAACCTGGCAAACATGTGCCATGCATAATCAATCATTACTCTGCCATCTACTGTTACTTTGTTTGCCTTGGCCTAGGTTGAAATGCATTTCTGACCATTGTCACACCGATCACCACCGCATCATATCCTTCCCTTCATGGTTGATAAAAGGTTGATATGAAGTCCTGACTATCGTCCATCTAGTACACCAACAACATCCCTCTCATGTCTCTTAAAATTGGCTAAGTCTTGGACCTGACTGGGGGAAAAATCATTATCATGTAACTGCAGTGGATTTCACACATGGTTCTAGAAATTGGCAAAAAGTCCTGAAAAAAGACAAAAACATGGCAAAAAGTCCTAAAAAAGACAAAAAAAAAACATCACAAAAAGTCCTGAAAAAAGACAAAAACATCGCAAAATGTCATGAAAAAAGACAAAAACATGGCAAAAAGTCCTTAAAAAAGACAAAAAAAACATCACAAAAAGTCCTAAAAAAAGACAAAAAGATCGCAAAACGTCTTGAAGAAAGACCTAAAAACCAAAAAATGTCTTGAAGAAAACCACAACAAAATATCAGATTGCTCGAAGAACACAAACACAGAGTCATCTCTTGTCAAAGTTTGTCATGTCAAATCAATCAATCTTTGTCATTTATCCGAACTACGTTGTCTCTGCACATTTGCTACGTAGGCAAGACTCATACTCGAGTCCCCGAGACATTATGTTTGTCCTTTTAGGTTGTCAAAATAAAATCATGACACAATCTTTGGTCATCAAAAAAAAGTCATTGGTCATGTTGAACTACGAGGTCTCTAAGTGCATGATGTAGGCAAGGCCATCTATCGATGAGCCCCCAAGGCCGCACTAGGTCAGTCCATTAGGGTTCATGGCATCACACTGAAACACACGTCAAACGGTCATCAAGACAAAGCAAATCATCCTGAAACAGATAAAGCTCATAAAACAAATTATGGAAATCATTTATTCAACATGACAATCTCATTGGCAGATCATAATGACGATATCGAGATATGGTCAACACAAGTCAAACTCGGTCAAAGCAAGTCAAATCATCATAACCTATCAAACTGTCAACTCTTGGTTAACCTTCAGATGTGTCCTTATAAAAGATAACCTCTGTCATTCAGGCCTTAGGATGTGTCCTTCCTAGGCATCGTCACCATCATCTGACATTTTGAGGGATCCCCTTGACATCTAAGGATCACTCCTGTTGGCATCAGTACTCTTCGGATGTGTCCTTCTGAAGAACCAACTCTGTCATTTATACCTTAGGATGTGTCCTTCCTAGGCATCGTCATCGTCACTGTCACATGGCATTTTGAGGGACCCCTTTGACTCTTAGGGATCAAATCCTCTCGACGTTAACATTATTCAGGATGTGTCCTTCCTAAGTTCGGCAATTTTTGACATTCGTCATCTGGGCATCATCCAAGTTTTGACACTCTGGCATCTTATCATTATCAAGCCTCACATCTTGACATTAGAACAATGGATATCTAGATGCACTTGGCAAACATTTGACACTTGTATTTTGGATTTTATCATGTTTCTAGTTTTTTAGCGAGATCTCACTAACAATATTTAGAGAAGTAGTGACGTATCATGACGATTGACAAGCATGACTACTAGTTTTTCAGCAAGGTCCTGATTCTGGGATTTAGAAAAAATAGTGACGTATCATGATAAGGGCTCTATTTTTTATATTTTGGCAATCATGCTGCTAGTTTCTGAAGGATGTCCTAGAAATAAGATTTAGAGAAGCAACAACGTTTCATGAATTGTCTTTATCTTTTTCTGCTTATAGTTTATTATGACAAAAAGATTGGGGGAATTACGTTCTAGTTTGAGTCATGATCATCCTTGTATGTGACTGCTTGTCTTATGTGATGGTACGGCCTTGCACACCTTGATCTATGTCATATCATGTTGTTTTTTGGCCATTAGAGCAGTTTTCCCAATGATGATTAAGAGCAATAAATATTAAAGTCCCATGGTAAAGTTTCAAAGGATTTGGTCTAGGAACTAACATGCATCTCCTTCAGTCTGGTCATCTTCTCTTCTTTGGTCTGGTCATTTTCTCTCGTCAGTCTGGTCATCTTCTCTCGTCCATCTCATGATGATATCCTATGACATCCAAAAACATAAGTGCATACATGATCATATAAACATGGCATTAGATCCAAATATACATCATCCATAGAATTAACATAATCATCAACATTGCATCCATTTAATAAATACATTATGCATATCATTATCATCATCATCTCATATAAGTAAGCATTGCATCATCATGGCATCATAATCATAAATAAGCATCATACATCACATATATCATAATGCATAAATCAAAGAACATCACATAACACACATATAGGCCACATCAAAACTGCATCATCATATAATACCATCTCAAAAATGTATAATGTCACAGGATAAAGTCAAGAGATATCCCAAAAATGGAGCCACAGGCTCAATGGTCTATACATAATGTTTCATAATAACAACAATGCCCCTAGGGTAGACTCTCATCATCCCCTCATGGCGAAGAGTGTGGAGGCAGAAGCTCTGTCACTGATGCTGAAATGATAGGTGGACCTGTACCAACCTCTGTCTATGCAACCAGTGGAACTGACATTGATGGCATCATCTACCCTAAACCATCAACCATAAACCTAATATCCTCAACTCAATACCCTTAACTATATACCCAATATCCTAAACCAGAATCCATATACCCTATACACTTAACCTTATACCCTCAACCCTAAACATTGTCCCTCAACCCTCAACCCTATACCTTAAACCCTAAACCCTCATCCCTCATCCCTATACCCTATACCCTCAACTTTATACCTAATATCCTAAACCCTAATCCCTATTCCCTATACACTTAACCCTATAACCTCAACCATATGCCTTAAACACTAAACCTTACACCCTCAACCCTCATAGGGGGAGAGAGAAAGAAGGGGAAGGAAGCATTGGGGAGAGAGAGAGAGAGAGAGGTTGGGAGGGGAAGAGGAGAAAAAGATAAGTAGAGAGGGAAGGAGAGGTAGAGAGACATGAGAGATAAAGAGTAGATAAGGAAGAAAAGATGGAGAGAGAGTTATGGAGGGAGAGAGAGGGAGGTGAGAGAGAGTTGAGATAGAGAGTAGTAAAGAGAGTGTGGTAGGGAGTGCTAGAGGGATAAGCAGGTAGAAAGGGATAGGTGAGATAGAGAGAAGAGAGTGATAGAGATAGAGGGAAGGAGGGAGGGTGGGTGAGAGAGGGGAGGAAGGGATAGGTGAGATATTAGAGAGAGAATGGTGACATATAGAGAAGGAGAGAGTTATAGAGAGAGAGAAAGAGATAATGGTGAGATAAAGAGGAGAGAGTGAGAGAGAAAGAGGGTGAGGTATGAGTGAGAGAGAGTGAAAGAGAGGTAGAGGGAGGTAGAGGAGATATAGAGAGTGGATAGGGGAAAAGGTAGGGAGGGAGACATCTATTGAGAGAGAGAGAGGGCTAGGGGAGATAAAGATAATTAGAGAAAGGAGAGTTAGAGAGAGAGAAGTAGAGTGAGAATAAAGGAGGGCGAGAAGTGAGATAGAGAGGTGTAGAGAGAGAGTGGTAGGGAGTGATCGATGGAGAGGTAGGTAGAGAGGGAAGGAGAGGGAGATATATGGAGGGAGAGAGAGGGAGGTGAGAGAGAGGTGAGATGGAGAGCAATAGAGAGA
>VDFB02086081.1:117462245-117549877 GCA_007258455.2 Sequoia sempervirens | reverse complement strand
AGGAGAGAGAGAGAGAGGTCTACAGTGTAAGGGATAAAAATGAGTGAGATAGAGAGAGAAATAATACAACTTGTTGATTATTAAAATTTGACCTCCTGATTACTGAAATTTGACTAAGTCTAAAATTTGTGAGATCTTCCAAAAACTATAATTTGCATTATAACTCCTAGAGATTTGAAACAACTCTCAAACATCCTAAAACTATATACATGAAATATAACTTAAAGTATAAAAACGTAAACATCCATATGTAAATGTCAACTTATACTTAAATGTTTATTTCATGTATATAGTTTCCCTCAAAGATAACAAGAAGAAAGAAAAAAAAGAGAAGAAAAATAAATTCGATGTAGATCAAAATGTGAGTGTGTTATAATGTGCTCGTGTTTTGTCAATGCATTCGCAAAACAAAAAATCCATGTCAAAACTAAGATATAACATGAGCAAATTATAATGCATGAGTGTTATATCTTTCTTTGGGAATCCCCAAGCCTTGGGATCGGTATTTTCCTTGGAATACCAATCCAAAGGCTTGGAGGGAATTCCCAATGACTAGAGACATGCTCTTACAAATTCTATAATATTTCACATAATCAGGTTCGTGCTCACCATCAGAATTGTATATGGTTCAATGTCGAACAAATCAAACACCTGGGTAATGTTATGTTCTCTCTTAGCTATCCAACGATGTAATTTTTTTCACTTTCTGAAAATGTTAAGCCTTTCATCCATAATTCCTTTTGTTTGTGTGTCTCTTTTTATGCAAAAAGCAGTGTTTGGTGTTTTTTTCATTATAAATTAACCATTCATCAAAATTTCAAATAAATTATATTTTTAGAAACTAGACTGCATTCTACAATTTTTTTATTATAAAAAATTCAATTAGTTTCCAAAATTTGTAGGGGTAGCATGGCCAAAATTCTATTTTTCAGGAAGCATCCACTTAGAAAATTAGTAAAAAATCAAATATTCATTAAAAAATTATCAGAAAAATCATGCATCAACTACATAGTATTAGCTAACTTCTCACCATAGCAATTTTAAAAATACTTAAAAAAAGTTCACCCTGCTAGGGACGTACAAGAGTTGCTATGTTATGTTTTTCTAATAAAAATAACACCAATTTGTGTATGTCCCTCTTTTGAACCCCTTAATCTCAACCATTTTCAAAATAAATTAGTAGTTTAGAAAGTAGACTCAGAGCACTTCAATCCTTTTTTTGTTCCATCTCAAAATTTTGAGTGTAACTATCCTCAATTTCATGTCCAAGGTCAGTATTTCCTAATTTCAGAAAAAGAAGTGGCCACTTAAGCCCCCTTTTTGTGAACCATCTTTGTGCACTTACCCGAACATGATTTCCAAAGAACAAACCAAACCATGATAAAAAAAATATAGTATGAATTGCACCACCAATGGATATGGCAAAAATTAATTTTGATGGGACCTCTCGAGGGAATCTAGGTTTTTCAAGGGCTAGCTATGTGCCGAGGAACTAGGAAAGTATGACTATAGGATCCCTTGCTCTAAACTTACTAGATGGTACAAATAATAAGGCTAAGGTTTAGGAATTACTTGTAGGACTAAAATTGGCTAAATCAGTAGGTATAAAAAATATATAGATTGAAGGGGATTCCATGATCATAATCAACACATGTAAGAAGAAAAACTCAAGCAATTGGATGTTAAGTGCCATTGTAACCAAAGGTTTCAAAATGTTATAAGACTTCAATTCCTTTCAAATATTGCAATGCTTTAGAGAGGGTAATAAAGTACTGGACATGCTCACAAATATGGCATGTGACCTAGTTCATGGGCCATTACAAATCAACCAAACAAATCTTGCTAACTATCCTACCTTAGTGCACATAGCCAACAATTAATCTCACCTAATATAAGGGAATTGAGTTCACAAAATATCTTGCACAAGTCACATGTTGTTGATTCTTGTCGAAAATAACACCTACAAGTTGTGTGGCTCCTTGGGTGAGCATCTTTTTGTCTACACGCCCTTGTTGGTTAAGTTTGGACTAGCTAAAATTGTGCAGTCTCTCTCATTCCCATAGGCCTAACTAAAAAAGGTAAGTCCTAAGGCATCATGTGGTGGCCTCAGATATATGGTTGTTTCTTTCGTCACACTAGTGTAGTTTGACATAGTCCCCAAGCATCACAACCACCTCCTAGTACATTGGGAGTTAATTCCTCTCTCATGGTGTTGGGCTTTCTTCCAC
The DNA here is from genome assembly GCA_007258455.2 of Sequoia sempervirens. NCBI lineage: Eukaryota > Viridiplantae > Streptophyta > Pinopsida > Cupressales > Cupressaceae > Sequoia > Sequoia sempervirens. Next base: position 117,547,649 of record VDFB02086081.1, on the reverse strand, counting down.
TAGTGGTTCATCTTTCAAGGTAGTCTTCTTTCTATTCAAGTCTTGGTACATGACACTTCCTCATAACTTACCAATGCATCATTCGTGGAGGCTCAGTTTTCACTCAAGCTTCATGGCTTTCCATCAACACGAAACTTACTAGTGTGATGTTTTTTCAATTTTACTTATGAACCCTTGTTGGTTCAATTATATTTGGCTTAAGTTTCATAGCTCCTACTGAGCTCGGTGGCTTTAATCCAAATTGTAAAGCATTGGGGGGACATGTGGTATCCTCGAATGTTGGGTGTTGCAAGAATATTACATGTGCCTACCACGTGCATAAATTCCATGTCTCGTGATGGCATAGCTTGGCAAGGGCCTCATGTATCACAAATAAGTTTAGTTACAGGATTGATTTCTCTTGTTAATTGTGTAGCTCCCACTTGAGTAGTCTTATTGTATAGTGGGAAGTGCTTTGGTGCCATGTGGTAACCTTGCACTTCACCAAAAAAAAGATTAGTATTGACTCCTTTCTTCAAGTGATCACCTCTATAACCTACCATGTGTGGCATTTGTGCATATTAAGAAATTTACTACATCCTTTCAAGCACTGCTACCATGTGATTGGCTATGCCTTTTGGTGGTTCCATAGTGTGGTAAAAAAGGAACAAAGCTGATGGTTGCATGGTGTATCCAAGTATTTTTTGTAGGTCACATGCCCATTTGAATCCATGCCCATCCACTTGCAAGTACCCAAGCCTTATTAAAGATGGTTCTTATCATAACCTTGTGAATTCCACCACTATTCCAAGCCACAAACATGTGGCAGATTTGGGCTACCTTGAGCACCCTTTCATACCATGATCTTCTTCAAACTTGTAGTGTCAAAAATTGTACTCCCTTCTTGAGTACAATTTCACTCTGGTTGGACCTATTTTGATACCCTTGCATTAATTTCCTTTAAATCATCATTAATAGGCCCCTAAGACCCTTTATTATGTATCCCAAGGCTTATTTAAACTAAAATCCTGATAAATTCAATAAATGCAATTAATATTCTAATCCCCCCACATTCTCTCACTTTGAAAACTTAAGGTGGGACTAATACACCACCCTGGGAATATTAGTCCCTATAGGTGGGATGCCTATGCCACCCTTGGCATATTAGTCCCGTTTGAGGCCTGGGTATGGTAGAATCATGATGGGCCAAAAAGTGGCGATGTGATGGGTATGTGGCTGACGACTTTTTTTTTACCCAAAATAAAAGGGTTTTTAAAGGAGATTCTCAGCTTTCCATCAATATAAATTATGATTTACTTTGAATTTAATAAATAATTATTATTAATTTTCTATTTGAATTATGACTAAAGTCTTGATTCATAGGTTAATTGATAAACATCTATAGCTTTCAAATGGTATCACATTTTTTGAATCCAAAACATGCATCACATTCTATGCTTCATGTACTCTAGGATTAAAAAAAATGAATTTCATGATGTTTTGACCAAGTTAAGGTGGTCAGACATAAGATTTTTTATATTTTTAAAAGTTGTAATAAAAAAATCATAATTAATTATATTTACTTGGAAAAAATAACAAAAAAATATGCATCACATCGAGACATGAGTCCTCTACTTATATATGAAATCTTATAAAAAATATTATCATTTTATTGTGGTTAGGGTGGTCAGACAGACACCTAATTTTTATTTTTACCCTAAAATTTAAGTGCTATTGCATTGAAATTTCAATTTTCACCAAATGAATTTCTTTTTTAAAAAATAAACCTAGTAGTTTAGAAACTACATTTAATTTTCTACAGATTCTATTCTTACATATTTTTGAAATAATATAGATAACTTATTCAAATTTTTACGTCAAGTTTCCTAACTCTGAGTTTTTTGAATTTTTTGCCACTTAAGGGCCTGTTTTTTCCATGATGATCCTGCACATACCCACCTTTTTAGGGTTTTGAGTGGGAAATCAAGTTTTTTAATTCCAATTTTGTAAATTTTGGAATTTTGGATCTCATAAATGGTAAATTAGATAGGATTCCTATAAAAATAAGGTTTCAAATCATTATTTCACTTAGAAATTTTGATCTAAGACCAAAAGTAATGCAGTCAAGGTAGGAGGGTCCAATTAAAGATTGTCCAGCCTTGCAACCTCTGTTACTAACTCCATGATCACAACAAATATGCAATGAAAATTAATAACTAATCAACAAAAAGAATAAAGATAATTAAGAACACCAAACACAAGATATATCCTGGGAAACCCTAACAGGGAAAAACCCAGCCTTCAAAGCTCATTCCTCATTATATTATAATCTCAAAACACATTACATATGCCTCTTAGGTTTAATAGATTCTAGGCTACAACCCAGTGATTACAAATAACTCAAATAATAACAATCTTCAATCAACTCCTTCTCTTGCTCCACACTCTCTCTGTTCCGTGATTCTTCTAGATCAAAATACTTCATCACCGTGCTTCATACTTCATACTATTGATCACCTTATTGATCCTCTCCCCTCCATGTCTTGTAAAAAAACTTCTATTTATATCCTCCACAAATCATCTAGCCATTAACATGTCAACCCAATTACAATGGCTAGTAAGGTAACGTGCAGATTCGAATAGGTTAGCCTTAAACAATAAAAAATTTACAATGTGAACCAACCAATGTCAGCCACAACAAAGTAAGGACCCAAAAAAAAATCCTCAAACATGAAACACCTTCAAAAATTATTCCTCAAAGATCCACAACACGCTACAAATACCCTGTCGGCCAAGAACATGAAACCATGAACTCATGAAAGAAAATTACCAATCGCAAGCACAACGATCGATGTGGAAAAATAAAACATGATCTAGAAACATCCACAAGCATCACGAATCACCACAAAAACATCCACAACAACTCAAATTACTAGAATCACACTAACTTATTTTAGGAACACCAACTAGAACAACTAAATGACTTTTAGAACACAGATACTCATAACTTGATCAAATCTTCATGCATATCTTTGAAACTTAACATGGAAACACTAGATATACTTGAAAAAAAACACTTTAATCCACAACCTATGATCATTAACATATTGAGCTAGCCATGCTGTTGGCTAAACTAAACTTCACTATATCTCTTGACAACTTGCAACTTATTTTATTACAATTTTCTCAATATCTTTGACATACACAAGATTAAAGAATTAATGCTAGTAGTGTCTAGCAACTACTTTCAGCTCCTCAGCCTATAGCAATCAAATGTGAAAAAATACAGTAATCCGGTACTCTGCAATTTCACTGTCAACTGCCTCAATCCTCAATTGAATGCTTCTAGATGCCCCTGCATCAAAAATCTCTTCCAAGTAACCAAGACACACCCAAGACAGATCCTTTTCCTCTCCTACAAATGATGAAGAGACAACCAAAACAGTCGTGTCATGCCTCCTAATATAAAAAAAGATTACAAAGCTAATGATAAAGTGGTTGAACAACCTCCCAAGGTTCCCTCCGTTCCTGTTCTAAGGGAAAAAGGGAAACCCATGGTTGATAAACCCACTCCTACATGAACAAAACTTGAAAAATGTACCAAAAGAAATAGAAATGATAGAGAGCATAGGCATAGACATTGTGCTAGCTTGAAGGTTAAATGAAGAGAACAACTTGAACAAAATCAACATCCAAAATAAAGTGAAGCAATACATGATGAGTCTCGCTCTTCGCCACAACAAAAAGATCCTATATTGCAACCACAATAGGTACTAGCTCACCTTCTTTGGACATTATCATTTGACCTCCCATAGTGATTAATGTGGATGATGATGAGGAAGTGCATAATGCATTGAATTTATTATTTTCTTCTTCCATGGGCTTAGATGATAAGAACTGTGATGATCCTCCTAAAACGAGTGATTCACCACGTGTTGAACTTGGTGATGCTCCTAGTATGACACTTATTGTCCCTTTAGCTAGTTTTTCACCTTCCGCATACAATGAACAAGATTGTGATTCAGACGGCCTGCTATAGGTTGACTCGTACGTGCCTTAGTAGTCTTGTCTCTTTTTTCCTTTTTCATGTCATGTGTGTGATTGCATGTGCTTAATGTGATCTTCTGTACTATTTTGTTTGATGTGTCTCTCTCTTTGTGACATTTTTCTATTTGTATCTACATTCTTTTATATATCATAAACCTTTATCTTTTCTTTGTCTTGTGTTTTCCTTTTGGGGATGACACAAGGCATCGAGACATTTAGGTATTTTCCATGTTGACCCAAAATATTATCTCTTATCTTTTCTTTGTCTTGTGTTTTCCTTTTGGGGATGACACAAGGCATTGAGAAATTTAGGTCTCTTACATGTTGATCCAAAATATTTTCTTTGTTTTCTCTCTTTGTATCATTCCTCCCATTCCATGAGTATTTTGGGGAATGATGGAATTTCCAAGATCTTTAACAACATTGTAGCAAAGGCATACTAACACTGAATTTGTCCAGATCCCTTGTGTGCTATTTCATTGTGGGGGAAACCCCTTTTCATGAATTAGCTTTATTTGGAATCATATGACATGGCATAGGCATTTCCAAATAAGCTCTTATGTATTTTTATCATTTATCATTTTCTACTTTAAAGTAATTACTCTCAAGATGGTGTTTAGCATTTTTTTTAAAGTGGGGGCATACATTGGCATTATTCTTTTACATTTCAATTACAACTCATGTTTCATTATGTAGTCTTCTTATTTCATGTGACATGTCTTTCTCTTTGTGGTGATTTTGGGTGTGATGTCCTTCAAAAGCATGATCTCTCATAGCATATTATATTCCTCTTAGTGGAAATGCCAAGCAAATTGCATTCTCTAAGTTGTGAATCTTCTATTCTTCGATTGATCCTCTCTTGAGACATTAGGCATGATGCTCCCTAGGTTGCGAACTTACATGAACCCCTTTGAATGTACCTTACACTACTTCACATTTACAATAATTGTTATATGGCCACCTTGCACAACACACTTTGCTTTCCTATGGAGCCATCCTATTTGTGTTGGAATTGTGTGCCTCAATCCTACAGGCTGAAACTTCTTGTGAGAAATTTTGGTGAGACTGGTGAGATGTTTGGCCGATCTACTAGCTGATCCTAAACTGTCACTATGACCTCCTAAATGTCTTGGCAATCAACATCTATATCCTTCAGTGTAACCTTGGACTGTTGGAATGATGCCTCAGCGACGATAGGAAGTCTTGCTGATATTAGCGTGACCTTTGGTCTGTCTGGCCGATGTGGTAATCAGTATGACTTGCCCCTATTGGTATGAAGTCTTGGCAACTGGGAGATGTCTGGCCAATGGTTTTGATTCCTAGTGATTGTCGGGGAGACTCATGGCAATTGATGTTTTCAGGGAGACCCTTGGCCAAAAGGCTTGCTTCGATGTGATGTATCATCAATAGCGGTAAGTCTCACTGACGGGTATACATTTGGAGTCTTCGCAGTAACACAAAGACTTTGGCATGAAGTCTTGGTGATAGGGAGATGTCTCACCAACAACTATATACAAATGGAGTCATCGGGGTAATGAAAGGGGTTCGCTATGACCTCTTGGCGATAGTGGTAAGTCTAGCCAACAAAGCTACATGTGATTGGGTGTTTTCGGTGAGACTCCTAGTGAATGGAGTCATAAGAGAAACACAAGGACTTTGGTATGAAGTCTCAGTGAATGTGGAATGTCTGGTCGACGGTTGGACTCTTTGGTATAACATAAAGGCATCGGTATGTTGTCTTGGCGAAGAGTGATTGTCTTGCCGATGGGAATCCTGATGTCGATATGACCTCTCAACGAAAGCGATAAGTCTTGCCAACTGTTGTTTGGGGTTTGGTATAACATAAAGGCTCAGTATGATCTTTTAGCGAAGGATGATAGTCTTGCCGACTGATGAACACTTCAGAATAACTTGTGGTCATCAGTATGATGTCTCATCGAATGGCGATTGTCTCACCGATGAGAAGGAACTTCGGTAAGATTTTTTAGTGACAAGGGGAAGTCTGAGTGATAGCTTTCTAGACTAGGTATAATGTCTTGCTGATAGTGAAGAATCTTGGCAATAAAGAGGATATGGGCTCTATGGCATTGGGGAGACACTGCTAGTGTCTCATCGACATGCGACATAGGTTGAATGCCTTTTGACCAAGTAAAGATTGTCCTACGTGGTGTGACTTGGACCAATCAGAGAGAGCAGAATGTGAACTATTTTCTGTGAGACCATTGCGACTATTTTTGTGTGGAAGGGAAAACTCTACACGAAGAAATGGAAAAATCTATGACGATAATGATGTTGAGCTGGATGTTCGATAGTTGTGGTCTGACAGTTGGAAACAAACTGATTCACAGAGCTTGTTGAGAACGAATGCATATATGTATGCATTGGACGTTCTAAAGAAATATATAGGAAGAGCTGGTGAGAACAAGAGGAAAAAGAAGAACCAAGAGAGTTAACAGAGAGGGTTGTGTGGCTAGCTAAAAGGCCGAGGCCATAAGGCCAAAGGAGAAGAAGAGAGAAGAAGAGTTATGTTGGAATCTCTTCTGATCATGGATCATGATTGATCTCTCTCATGTTGATTTGCACTGCATTGTAACAATGTGAAGATTGTATGGTATGATGGTTTGATCAGTTGCTACCAGGTTGTATCCAGAATGAACAAGATGTAATCTCTGAAAAGGCTATGAGCCTAAAACTATATTGTAACTTTCTGTTGGTAAATAATACAATGGCTTGAACTTTTGAGAGGGGTTTTTTACCTGAATGGGTTTTCCCCACGTAAATATTTGAGTTCTATTTTCTGTCTTATCTTTCATCTGTGTTGCTTATGTTTCTAGAATCTGTTATTGCTTGTTGTTGAATCTACATGTGCTTCTCTCAGAAGGATCAATGTGGGAAATGAACTATGTTTGTTTCCGCTTTAGGACATAGTTGTACGTGTCTTTGAGGCAACCTCATTGGAAATAAAGTTACCGAAGGCACTACTAGTCTTGGAGGTTTCTCTGAGATGCCCTAAATTTTCCCTTACAAGTGGTATTAGAGCCTTTTTCTAGTTGTTGGTTCTAGGTATTTCTCCTATGGAGATTTCTCAATTTGTTAGGCTAGAGGAAATCTAGAGGAATCATCTGATTTATTGATCATTTGGTGAGTGGAAGTCTTGTGATATTCAAAGACAACATGCAGCTTGAAGGATGGTGAAGATGGAAAAGGGAGTTGATCATGTTGTTTTGTTATGATCTATGTCTCCTGATTGGTAGTGGTATAACCTTGGTGTATGAGGTGGATTTCTTTTCTTCGTGGTTGTGTAGCAGTAAAGCTTTCATATTGGGTGTCTGTCTAAGAGGATCCTTGATGATATGGAGAAGCCTAGTGTGTTTCTTAGCCATGGAAGAGAGTGCTTATGCTAGGTGGTGTTTCCTAGTGTTGGAAGGCACTATTTCCTGTTAACCTCGAATACATAAAGGCTATGGAGTTAATCATTAGATGATTTGAAAGCTTCTGAGATAGCCTTTCTCTCTTTCTCATATGCATGTACATGTTGGTGGTTTAGATTTGGCCTGAAAGGGGCTTGGATTTCCTGAACCGCTATTTCCTTTTTTAAGGATTTTTTGTACTTGTGTGGCTCTATGGTTTTTCAAGTTTTACATGGTTAAGCAAAACTTGTGGTTATGTGGAGCTGTTGTTAAACTATTTTCTAGACCCTAGCTTTTGGGGTGTTGCTAGATGAGATAGTTGCAGTTCTACATGGATGCTTTGTGCATGGTTTGAGGAGGTGTGTTTTCCTCTCTGCATGGGAGTGTTGGTATGTGATTTGTCACTCAGTATTCTTGTGGTGGTGCTTGTGGGTTCCTTGATTATGGTTCTTGTTGTGGACATGATCTAGTGTTTAAGTCATGATTGTCTACATGGTTATTCTCTTTGAAATCTCAGTGTTGCAGTTTCTAATGCGATGATGGGTTTGCACATTCGATGCTTGTGATCTACAAGTTATGGGGTTGGTGGATTAGCTACCCATTGGATGTAGTGAGATAACTTGGATGTGGACTATCTTTATCCACGAGGTTGATTCATTGCTGGTGTAGACTTGTTAGCTGGCCTTGTCGTTGGTCACTTGTGCATTGGTGTGATTGTTTTGAGATGAGAGGATAGATACTATTGAGTACCTGAATAGTCAGTTATGGGAACCTGAAGTAGGTGGTCATGATGCTTGCAGAGCTCAAATGTCATGTTTCAGTGGGAGCTTTAGCAGTGACTGTGGGCTCATCACATGGTGGTGAATGGTCTTCTTTAGTGTTGCAAATTTTTCTTGGGGGAGCCCTTAGATCCTGTTGTTGTAGAAGGGTTCTTTCGCATTTGCATGGACATTATTTGAAGATGTGCAACATCTTGGATCCATGGAGGACACTTGGAGTCTTTGGCTGAGGTGTTGGTGGTGCTTGACATGTGATGTTGGTTTTGAGTTTATTTGCTTTATGTCATGGTATACTCTTGTTTGTGCACTGAAGTTTTGGCATTGTGCATTGTACTTGAGACCATGGTGAAGTCACCTAAAGCATGGTATCTCCTAAGGTGATATATAGATCATGGTGTCATGATAAGTTCCTGATTCAGATGATTGGAGCTTTGATAGTGGTCTGGTAATTATTTGTGTATTGGGTGCTTTGATTATTTGCTTGATGCTTCATGATAGTGCAGTAATGCAGTTGGAGTTTAGCATGAGATGATTGGTTGCTAATACTCATGGATACATGAAGAATAAGGTGAGGCTATTTTTCTCTTATGAGAGAAGTGTTGTTGATTGGTATTCTTGATGAAGGTTTTTAGCAGAAAGTTCGAGAAGCCTACACCTTGGTTAAATGTGAGTTCAATAAGAGACCCATGAGGAGATTTCTCTTGGATTAGTCATGATGGCTTGTATATCTTGAAGGAGTATTCTCTTTCCCACTCTTGGTCTAATCGAAAGTTTATCTGAGAGGTATTTGGCCCTTTATATCTTTTAGATGTGTTTAATGTTTACTTTCATGATATGGATCTTGAATTACTGTTTAATGGTTCTGGAGGATTCATAGTGGAAGTTTTACAACTTCTTTTATCTCCTTGAGTTTTTATGTTTATTTACTGATGAGAATTGGTAGGAGATAATGTATTGGATGATTTCTTGAAATAGGAAATGAAGTAGCTTGATTTTCTTTTGGGATGAGAAGGAGATCATTCTTGACATAGCTCGCAGTTAGAAGTGTATGTAGGAGGATGTTCTATAGGAAGATGATGTGCAGAGTTTCTCTTTGTGGCCGTGAAGGTTTGTGATGAGAGAAATGTCTCTTGTAGCGGTTTATTGCAGGTTGTACATATCATTGTGGATATTTCCTTGGTACTACATGGTTACATTTTCTATGTCCTATTATTGGTACACTTGTGATGCCTTTGATCTTTTAGATCTGGATTACTCAGGCAGTGGGAGTTCTTGTTGTGTTTTTTCATTTTTGACTGATTGGCACTTGGAGCTTGCATTCGTTGTTGATGGATTGGTTTTGAAGCAGCATGAGTCTACTAATGTTGATACCTTTGAGGTATGTGAGATTGGATGGAATAGTATGAGTTGTGGGTGATATTTTTAGTCATGTGGGTTTATCAATTGGACGAAGGCAGTCAGACTAATTGTTGTTCTAGCTGGTGTTTTTTGTCTTGTTTTTGGAGAATGACTTCACTGTTGTGTTCTGATTGAAGCTTTGAAGCTGATATTGCTTCTATATAGCATTTGAGCACAATGAAGTGGTAGCAGTATCTTATTGATGGTATCACTGGGATATTTTGCTTATGTTCATTAGAATGGTTCTTATTCACCTTGGCATTGTATCTTTCTTCCACAGGTGGCATGTTGGAAGATGACAAGATTGTTTCCTGAATGGTGGACATCTTGGATGTTGGAGCATAATTCTTGATGGAGCATGAGAGCATGTTTGAGGTCTATGTGGTTTTCCTGGAAGGCTATGATCGGTTGCATTTCAGTTGCTTTGTTGGATAGTGAGTTGCAGTTGGATGCTTGGTCTTTGTTGCAGATTTTCTGGTGGACTGATTCTATGGAATCTAATTGATTGGGTGTCTTGAGTGTTGCGGGGTCTGAAATGGTGGAGCTAGTGTGATCTTAGTTTCTGGTTGCTTTGGTGGTGCTTGTGTGATCTTCGTCAAGTGGGAGATTTTTGGAATTGTGTGCCTCAATCCCACAAGCTGAAACTTCTTGTGAGAAATTTTGGTGAGACTGGTGAGATGTTTGGCTGATCTACTAGCTGATCTTGAACTATCATTGTGACCTCCCGAATGTCTTCGCGATTGACATATGAAACCTTTGGCATAACCTTGGACTGTCGAAATGATGTCTCGGCAACAATAGGAAGTCTTGCCAATATCAACATGACCTTTGGTTTGTCTAGCCAATGTGGTAATCGGTATGAAGTCTTGGCGACTGGGAGATGTTTGGCCGACGGTTTTGATTCCTGGTGATTGTCAGGGAGACTCATGGTGACTGATGTTTTTCGGGGAGACCCTTGGCCAAAAGGCTTGCTTCGATGTGATGTCTCATCAATAGCGGTGGAGAGTCTTGGAGGTTTCTCTGAGATGCCCTAAATTTTCCCTTACAATTTGGTCATGGGTGTTAGCATACAAATTTTTTCTTGCCTCATGAATTCCGCTATTCATGTTGCGTGGTGTCTTATAAAAGTTATCAAGAGTTATAGCTTTGGTATGGTTAGTATGTATGGGAGTCGACCACAGGCATGAATTTCCCATAACCACTTTCTTGTTTGTGTGGGCACATACCAACTATGTGTGTGTGTCTCACCTCTCTTGGGGCTCACCTAGTGGATACTAGATTCCACTAGCGCATGTGAGCATGCATTTTGTTTAAATAGTGGACATTGTGCTCCACTTGTAAACATTTTCTTGGAAAAATAGCTTAGACTTGGTCCACATCATGTTTGATAGGGTATCGAGGCTTGATCTACCCCTTTTTCTTTCTTCTTTATGTCTTTGACTGTGTATTCTTATATCTTGTTGTTGCTTCATACATCATTCACATGTGTGTTCTTTTGTGCCTATGTTGGTTTGCCATAGGATCTTGATCCTAGGGACTTGATCATCCTCCTTGATTGATGTCATCCTATCTCACTAGAATTTGCACACTTGAACCCCTCTTGATGTGTATTTTTCTACTTTAGTGTGAGTTTGACATAAGGTCATCCTCTCACTAAAGTGGGGCTAAATGTAGTGTCAAAAATTGTACTCTCTTCTTGGAGATAGTAAAATTTCACACTTTGGTTGGACCTATTTTAGTACCCTTGCATTCATGTCATTTAAATCATCATTAATAGGCCCCTAAGACCCTTGATTACGTATCCCTGAGGCTTATTTCAACTAAAATCCTAAAAAATTCAATAAATGCATTTAATATTCTAACCCCCCAACATTATCCCACCCCAAAAACTTAGGGTGGGACTAATATGCTACCTTGGGCATATTAGTCCCCCTAGGTGGAACCTATACACCACCCTTGGTGTGCTAGTCCCATTTTGGGCCCTTTTAGGGTTTTGAGTGGGAAATGAAGGTTTTTAATTCAACTTTTGCAAATGTTAGCATTTGGTATCTACTAAATAGTAAATTAGATAGGATTCCTATAAAACTAAGGTTTCAAATCATTATTTCACCTATCAATTTTGATCTAAGACCTAGAGCTTTCAAGTATCCAAGTATCCTAGCAAGTTTATGAGATCAAGAACATTCAAGAGCAAGTTATCAAACATTTGGAGCAATATTCAAGGTTCATGCATCATGTGAGCTAACACTTGTGATGTAGGTTTCATGATTCAAGCAAGCATTCAAGACAAATATTCAAGCATTCAATCAAGATTCAAGATCTGCATTCATGCTAGCCATTTCACAAAAGTTTGCAACCTTAATTTCAAGGGTTTGGTGAGTTGCAAAGTTGCATTTGTTCATTCATCATTCTTTCATGCTATTTCATTTCATTTTAAGGTTTAATTACCAAAATGTGGTTTGACCAAGGAAAACCCCCATCCTCTAACAAAACAAAATTTTGCTCTCTCTTGTGATGTGTGTTTTGCAGATTTAGGTGTATTAGACTCATTCGCCCAACCTGGAATATTAGTCCCAGTTCAATTTTTTATCACCATTTAGTAGATCTTGATAGTTAACAAAAGAATTCTAGATTTTTCCCTAAAAACCCTATAGTAGGACTCATACACCCTACTTGGTGTATTAGTCTCGGTGCAAACCCTAAAAGCAGTTTACAGAGTTTGTAGATCTTGTCTTGGCATCTCCATTCATCTAGGTACTTTTTTATTCCATTCAGTTTATCAGTTTGATTTCATGCTTTCAATTTTCTAGGTTTCATAGTGAGTTTGCATAATTTTTTTCATTTCTCCCATTTGAATCTTCATTTAATGATGAACCCCTATCCAATTATCCAAGGAATCCACTAGCCATTCCTCAATCAAGTCACTTGGTTGAGGGATCTAGTTTCCTAATGAATTGAAGTGTGAAATAGGTCCAATTCCATCTCCTAAAAGGTGGAACCCCTATTTCCCTTTTGTTCAAAACTAAGCAAAAATTCCATGTGGCAGTGTTGACATTGGTTTTGGTGCTTCCCAATTTATAAGTAGTCATTAGTTTTTTACACAAAATTGACTAATAGGCCCTTCATTAAAAAATTCTAATCAATTAATGTCATAAATTATCTTTCAACTTATAGTATGGTCATTCACTTGGCAGTATTTTGGCTCATGCCAGGTTGTTGATTGACAATTGATCAAGGGATTTGTTACTTATGACTAAGTGGTGATGTAGTACTTATTGGAAACTTGGACTATGCTAAAGTGGGACTAAAGCACTTTGTATTCATTTCAGTATCTCTGCTAAAGGGAAGATAATCTAAAAAGAATTTTCTAGGTGGTTGTGTTGTACTTCTAGTAAAAACAAGAAGTTGGGTACATGAAGAGAGGAAGTTTCATCCAAAACAAAAGATTTCACACAAAATGCGCATCCATTTTCAAAAAACACATACGCGTTATGAATCGGATACCCGAGCCTAAATCCAAACGCGTATGCATTCTGTTTCGGGTATGCGAGCCGCAAATGTGTATGCATTTTGAAACATGTACATGTTTCTTAGATATATTTATTTTTTTAAATTAGCAACTATGTATTCATTTTAACTGCAAGTTTTGTCTGCACTAGAGAAGAGGAGACCAAATCGCATACGTGTTTTGAACGCTCTGATTGAAGAAAATTTTCTCTGCCACCTCCTCTCATTGACATGACTGACCTCAATGACCTCTAGGTTGGTTGAATTCTACCTTTTTTTTGCTTTATATCTTGTCTTTTTGTTTTGTAATTGGTATTTAGTTTTTGTTTGTTTAGTTTTTTTTCTTCAATATTTTATAGTTTTTAAATTGCATTTAAAAAACCAAAAACATCAATGAAACAAAGAATGTTAAATTGTAAATCAAAAAACATAAAAAATAAACCTAAATTTAACACATTTTTAAAGCTTAGAAATCAAAACCCTAGAAACCCTAGGTTCCAAAAAACATAGGTCCCTAAAAACTAATTTACCCAGGTTAATCCTTGGACCTAAACCCTAAAACGTAAACCTAAAAGGTCCTAATAGTCACATAATTTTAGAAGTATCCAAGGAATGTTACGTAGATTCGAGGTAGTTTTCATTGAGATTGAGATTGAGATTGAGGCTACGAATAATTCACATTAGAATTTTTCAGTTATTTCTACACTTCAATGACCAATTTATAAAACATCCTTATCACATTGTGTAGTGTCATTTATTAGGGCTCCTTGGAGGTTTCTTACATTTTTTATTTGACATATAGATATGTTGAAATCATGTCATCAAATCTCTAAATCTAAACCCTAAACCCCAAAGCATTCATTTTGTTGTAGGACTTTAAAATAAAATTTGGTTGCCTTAGGTAGCTCCACCAAATTTTATTCCCTTAAGCCATGGACCATTTTGTCCTAGGACCTTACTAGACATAGATCCCCCTAAGCCATCCTATCACCCTAAATCATAAATCAATGTCTTAAGGGGTCCTAATATGACATTTCTTAAGGCCCAGATCAAACAAATTCTCAAAATTTGGTGAATAGATCTCAAGCTCGTCTTTGTTTATTTTGTACATTGCAATTAGGTAACTAGCATATATCTATGTGTCGCTTTGAACATGTATTCTATTAATTTTTCATTCTTATCTTTAGTATTCTTTGAAAACAATGAATGGGATTATGAACTAATGTTAACTTGTTAAAATTATAATTTCTTCTTAACTACTTTGTCCCACTATAGAGAACTTGTGTCTCTTATCATGAAATTTGAAAATTTAGATAAATCAATTTATGTCCTTGGATTTAATTAAATTTTATGTCATACTTGTTTAATACATGTATTCAAAATTGATATACCTTAGCTCTATAGATATACTCTTGTTGGAAAGCAAGAGCTATCTCAATCAACTGTTCCACACGAAAATATTGCTCACTAACTTGCAAGTCCATTATACCAAGGGCCACCCAAACTTCACCCTAAGTTCCCCAAACCCTAAACTGTAAAGCATTCATTTTGTCGTAGGACCTTAAAATGAAATTTGGTTTCCTTAGGCAACTCCAAATTTTATTCCCTTAAGCCATGGACCATTTTGTCCTAGGACCTTACTAGAATGTATAGTTCCCCTTAAGCCATCCTATCACCCTAAATCATAAATCGATGTCTTAAGGGGTCCTAATATTCAACATTTCTTTAGGGGATCAAACAAGTTCTCAAAATTTGGTGAATAGAGCTCAAGCTCATATTTGTTTATTTTGTACATTGCAATTAGGTCACTAGGATATATCTATGTGTCCCTTTGAACATGTATTCTATTAATTTTTCATTCTTATCTTTAGTATTCTTTGAAAACAATGAATGGGATTATGAGTTAATATTAACTTGTTAAACTTATAATTTCTTCTTAACTACTTTGTCCCACTATAGAGAACTTGTGTCTGTTATCATGAAATTTGAAAATTTAGATAAATCAATTTATGTCATCAGATTTTCAAATTAAATTCTTTGTCATACTTGATTAATTTACATGTATTCTTGTTTGATATACCTTAGCTCTATAGATAAACTCTTGTTGGGAAACAACCACACCTATGAGTAAACTTCCCCTCGCCCCAAAAGATAAAGCTCTAGACCCATAAAAACTTAGAAGAATAAATTACTTATTGATGAATTAGTTAATTAATGATAGGCTTGATATTTATGAGCTTCATTGAGCACCCTTGTCTAATAATAATCCTAATATATAAATAGAATCTAGTATAATTTTTACTTGAATTAAACTACATGGTTTTCATAATTTACCCATTTTGACACTCATTCTTGAGTTGTTCATAACCTAAATTAGCTTGGGGACCTTTCCTTCTCTTTTTCCACCTTTATATATATATAATAGAAGGCACTCTAAACAACCCCTAACCTCCTATTTTAACACCCAATTTGACAAATAAAAGTTATATATCTACATGTGTCTTATTTTTCATTATTTGGTCCTTTACCTTTATCTTAATTCTTTACCTTAATCCATGTGGTTTTATTTATTTTTAAATAAATCAATTAATGTATAGATCACCAAATTTGGCTATGGTTTAATTATCAAGTGATATCTAGCTAAAAATAAGTTTATGGGGCCTTCTTTTAGGGGATTCACTTAATAATCCAATGGCATAGTGCATGCATTTGAATAGGGTTCTATTAAAACCCCCTAATTTCATTTCTACCCTTCATATTAACCACACACTGGACTCAATTTAATGTGTGTACATGTTATGGATATTTCATGTTATGGATTTTTTAATGTTATAAATTGAATGGTATTTAAATGAAATGTATTTTGAATTTGTGCACATTCAATGTGATTTTTAAATAACTTTCAAATTGTGTGCATTATTTAATTAGTTTGTTGATATTTATTTTTTTATTGTTTAACATGCAGTTGCCATTTAATTGCTCTCATGGATCTAGAGTTTAATTTAGAGAATTTTATGCTTGATCCACAAATTCATCCAGATCCACCACTAGAAAAAAACCCCACACCTCCAGACTCTCCACCGCATAACCTCCCACCACCTGTAGTAGACGAGGATCAATTAAGAGAGAGCATCCAAGAAAACCTTATTGTGATTCAAGGAAATATAGATCTGATAAAAAATAAGCCTATAATCCCTCCCCATATCACATGGTTTACATCTACTATTGTTGATTTTGTTTGATCCATTGATGCAGACCTAGATAGGTTCCATCAATGGAGAGAAGAGAGGAGACAATTCTTTGCAGATGGATTGTCCTACAAAGAAATCAATGACCTTAAAATTACCAAACAAGCCATGTGCCAATATTTTATTAACCCCCATACAAACCAACCAATTCCTCCAACCAAAAAATGAATTTCAATTTTATGGTGTAGGCACCCATAGATAGCTGCACAATTTTGGGATAGATGGTGGATGGTGTTTGATAATCCACCACATGGAAACTATGAGGTGCCCTTATACTTTTTGAGAAGTTATGGGTTAAGTTTGAGCTGGGTAGAAAACCCAACTATTTTGATATGAGGTTATTTTAAGGAGTTGGGCGTGGCATGCCCCAAAATAGACTAGGAGCATGTGTCGATCCTCAATGACATGCTTCAATTGCTCCTATTGTTCCTCCTCCTTCTCTTGGTGTTCCCATTGCATTTCAACAACAAACCATGTTATTGACATTAGGAGCATTGAGTTCACTTTTAGGACATCTCACTCATCAGATTGCACATGTGGTGACTGAAGTGGCCAATAGAGAGCATGGAGGCTCGGGCTATAGGGATACTCAGGAATCCATTTCAGGTGACCGACATGCATATGGGATGGATTCATACATTAATTTACTATATGAGGATCATCCTACATAGGTATGTTCATCTTTTGAACTTAAATTCATATAAATAATTACATCAAATTATATAAAATCTAATATTAATTCAATAAGTGTTTGGTGTAGACGCATGATCACACGATGCCTAAAACTCAATATGATCATCATGTCTATATGTGGAGTGTTGTAGATATGGGCTCACCTTTTGGACAGGTACTTGAACCAATATATATTAAATAATTTGTGTGGATATATCTAATTTTTAATTTGAATTTGTACACATGTTAATTGATATAATATAATATTATATCTAGATGCAGGGAGGTCATACGATGCCTAGTACTAACCAACCACAATTTGTGGTGAGTGCTCTTGAGACATCATCAGCTTAGGTGCGTGCTTTCAAAAGTTTGTTAAGTTTAAATTAAATACACATCATAGATCTAATTTAATTTGTTCATTTACATACACATGTGTGAATGATCTATATGAACTGTTGTACATCTATACATGTAGGGATTTCATGAGATACCCATGGTGGGCACACTTGAGACGTTGTAAACATTTATGCATGGGAAATCTTAGGTGCTTGATCATGAGGTCATATCATTTGAGGTTGTAAACTTTACTAAATCTCCTATACAATTTTTACGGACCTTTTAAATATATATATTCAAGGTTTTAACATATTGTTTGCTTTATATGAATATGTAGGACATAGTAGATCAGGCATTTGAATATTCTCAATTGACAGTTATGCCACCTGTTGAACAAAATGTGCCAGTAGATTCAGATGATCATATGGTAATTTATGCATACTAAAAATCATTTTTATTGTATTTACTAGATATATTTAATTAAATTTATTTTTATCTAAAAGTTTATATTTTCAAGTCTAAATATGTTTAATTATATCAAAATTTATAAATAACTTTAAATCTAATTTCAAGCTTCTTGTACTCTTTTCCAGCATGATGTGAGTACATCTAGTCGACATGGAACAAAGAGGAGACTTGATATGACTAATCATCCTGATAGTTAGATGGTTTTAAATTTTATGGACTATAGATCTCTAGAGTTTTATTTAAATATATGTGTTGGACTTTACATAGACATCTTGACATATAAATTTTATGGACTATCTATCTCTAGTTTTATTTTGAACATGTTATTATCATATTTGTGTTTATTTATATCAATTGACTTTAATACATGATGATTATATATGCAGTCAATTATGATTGTGTTATGTTCATTTTGATGATTATATGCACTCATGTATGTATAGATATAAATTATCTAATTTTCAAGTAATACATGCACTATATAAATTCTTATCTACAATCAAATTTCATATATATAATTTATCACATGGTTAGGTGACAAATTAAAACATTCCTTAAATAGTTTAGATAATATATACATAATAAATTAAGGATAGGTAATTTCAACTATTTTACAATTCTAGCAAATATTTGAATTAGTAAACAAAAAACTATCTCCTTGTATGTATAAAATGAATAATCTATACAATTGAACAATTATATACAATGTGGTATTTATACAAGACATGAAATGTAGAATCTATAAAATTGAAACAAGATATTTAAAAAGTGACTAATAAGCTCATTGAAGTTCATACATCGAACAAACATACATAATGTATGTTGATGTTTAATACAACTATATAACATGATGAAACATATATGTGTGTGTAGATACAATTAAAGCTTATCAACTTTTACGTGAAGACCAAAAATTGATATTTACATAGTCTCTTGATAAAATAATTTTTTAGTGGCAATCACATGGTAGACCGACTTGATGAGAATCTACAAAAATAATTAATGTAAGTAAACTAACTATAATTTTTATGAGTCATTTAAGTAAAAAATTCATGCGAGAAAAGAATAATATATAGTAAATTCCATTCAAATTCAAATGATGTTTTCTATAGGATGGATTAAGGGGATTAAGGGGTCCTAAGAGGATATATAGCTTACGGGGGGTCTTAAGAGAATTCCTTAAGTGGAGTTAAGAGGATGCATGTCATGAACCCTAGGGGCTTAATGGATTCTAAGAGGATGGATTAAGGGGAATTATGAGAGTGACTTACGAGATGCAAGATTGTGGATTAAGGGTATGTAAGAGGATATGACTTAAGGGTCCTTTAAGAGGATGGCTTAAGGGGATGTAAGAGGGTGGATTAAGGGGAGTTGATAGAATGAAGGTACGTAAGAGGGTGGATTAAGGGGAGTTGATAGGATGACTTAAAGGGATGTAAGAGGGTGGATTAAGGGGATGCAAGAGGGTGGATTAAGGGGAGTTGATAGAATGACTTGAAGGGATGTAAGAGGGCGGATTAAGGGGAGTTGATAAAATAACTTAAAGGTATGTAAGAGAGTGGATTAAGGGGATGAAAGAGGGTGGATTAAGGGGAGTTGATAGAATGACTTGAAGGGATGTAAGAGGGTGGATTAAGGGGAGTTGATAGAATGACTTAAAGGGATGTAAGAGAGTGGATTAAGGAGATGAAAGAGGGTGGATTAAGGGGAGTTGATAGAATGACATAAAGGGATATAAGAGAGTGGATTAATGAGATGGAAGAGGGTGGATTAAGGGTATTTGATAGAATGACTTGAAGGGATGTAGAGGGTGGATTTAGGGGAGTTGATAGAATGACTTAAAGGGATGTAAGAGAGTGGATTAAGGGGATGCAAGAGGGTGGATTAAGGGGAGTTGATAGAATGACTTAAAGGGATGTAAGAGAATGGATTAAGGGGATGAAAGAGGGTGGATTAAGGGGAGTTGATAGAATGACTTGAAGGGATGTAAGAGGGTGGATTAAGGGGAGTTGATAGAATGACTCGTTAGAGTAAAGGTTTAAATTTAATCATGTTAATTAAATTACCTTTATCTCCTTCTTAACATTTCACCTTAGTTTGCATAATAAGACATTTAATAATTATATTAATTATTAAATGTATTATCCTTTTAGGGTTTTGTTGATCTCCTTTCTTAAGGATTGATCTTTTATGTAATTATGCTAATTCAGTTGTGGAGAATACAGTTTTTCAATTTCACAGAGCAAAATATCTCTTTCTCTCTTTCTCCATTTTTTCTTCCCTGTGATAGGTATTCTTGCATGCAGGTGTTCTTGGACTCAGAAGTTGGATTTGACAACTTCAACATGGTTTCAGAGCACAAACCTGTTGCAGCCTGTCCCTGATTTTGAAGAATTTTGGGTTGAAAGGGTTGGATCTGGCTTTCACAGGTTTACAGGGTATTTTTGTGTGGATCTGGTTTACTTCATTTTTTGGGTGCATTTTGGGCCCAAACTGACCTCACGGTTGGACTTAGAGCGGCCAAAAACCCATATTTTCATATATGGCATGTCTTATTTGAGAAAAGTTGCACCAGGAGGCAAAAATTTTTAGGCCCCAAGGCCGTACGGCCTTAGGGCACGACTTACGAGGTGGAAAACACAAAAAAAAAAGAAAAAGGTTTTTTGATTAAATTTTCGCACGACTAGTTGAAAGCTGGGCGCCACCGCCGCTTGGCCAAGCGGCCACCCCAGCTCCGCCCAGCGGCCACCAGGAGGGCCGCTCGGCTAGCGGCTCCCTCGGCCAGCGCCCGATCGCCACCTTGCCACCAGCTTCGCGCCGCCCCACCGCAACCTCTGCGTCGCTCTGCCCTTCCGCCGCCCGTGAGCAGCCCGCCGCCAGTGTGCCGCCACAACATCGCCAACATGCCGCTCCACCCAGCCCCTGGTTGCCCAGCGGACTAGGGGTCCTTTTTTTAAGCCCTTGAAGGCCAGGAGGGCCAAATTGGACCTATTTGAGCAACTTTACGAAATCGGGCGTATCTTGCTCGTTTTAGCTCGGATTTTCGAATGAAAATAGGCATTGGAAAGTTGATTCCATGCCGGACGCCATGGAACTAGTAATTTTTTATAGATTTTCTGTTTAACTATATTTTTTTCCAGTCAAAGTGGGGTCCTCTTTTTTGCACTTCCGGGGACCTAGAAGGTGCAAACGGACTCCGTTTTTCGAAAACGAGTAGGTGTCGGAAAGCTCTTCTCATGATCTTTCCAGAACAGTAACTATTTTTCATCAAAAATTTACCAGGTACATAGAATTTTGTCTGAAGCATTTTTTGCTTTCTCAAGCTTTTCAACTTTAAAAATTGTACTGGGGTTTGGGTTCTCGTATTGTGGGGGGTGTTTTTTCTTGCTTTCTGTATTTTTCATCAGAAAACTAGAACACCAAAACTCTCTAAATAATCAAACCCTTCTACATCTTCTGTCTATTCTGAAAGATCACATAATAATAATAATAAAAACAAGCAGGCACAGGTGCAGGGTTTAATGGTAGACTCTTCTTTGGTTGAGCGTCTTTCCCCACACAATTATCATACCTGAAGGCACAGGTGACAAGAATTCTCATGTCCAAAGGTTTATGGTCATGTTTGGATGATGTTCAACCTCAGTTGCAACATCAATTTGAGATCTTTCAGCACAGGAACAGAATGGATGAGGCCATGGGGTTGTTATCCTTGCATGTTTCAGATAGTCTTCTCTTTCATCTTGAGGGTTGTGCAACTCCTTGAGCTATGTGGTTGAAGTTTGAAATGCTTTTTGGCACCATTAATCAGTTTCGAGCACTTCAGATTGAGGCAGAATTGACCACTTTGGTACCTGATTCCTTTCTTCTATTGAGGATTTCCTGATGAAATTCAAATCTCTCAGATCTTTGTTACAGGGTTGTGGTAAAAACAAAATAGATACATAGTGCATTTACCTAATTCTATCCAAGCTTTGAGGATCCTTTCAGATTTTCTCTTCTACCTTCTATTCCACCATGGATGCTTTGGGACCACATTTTACCATGCCTTCTCTTGAGGTATTCTGTGATCGATTGACACGAGAGCAGGCCAAGCTCACACAGTTGGATACTCTTCCTGGATCAAAGAATAAAGCATTGGTTGCTCAGACATCGCAAGGGAAACAGAAGTAGAAACATAAGTCGAAGATAGATTCAGTTGGTAGTGAGAGTTCCTCCAAGCCACCACCTAAAACAAATTCAAAACCACAATCCAATCCAAAACAAGGTAAATCTTCTAAGTCTAGTGAGTCTTCCTCCAAGACTAAGAAGAATCCAGGTGATCCTTGTAGTTTCTGTGGCAAGGAAGGACATCCAGTTTCCAGGTGTTGGAAATGATTAGAGGCTTTGGAGGAAGCCATGCAGCAACATCAAATTTCCTCACCTCAGCCTCCTCCATCCACGGGGAAAGGTCATGCTCTTTCTGCACGAGCCTCTTCTTCAGGATCCACATGGATTGTTGACTCTGGTGCTTCGCACCATATCACACTCACAGGATTTAGTCATTGCACTTTCTTATAGTGCTACTTCACAGATTATAGTTGGTGACTCTACACAACTTTTAGTTCAGGGTTCAGGTACTGTTTCATTAGATGGTGGTTGTCTTCATGATGTGCTTCTGGTTCCTAAAATTTTGACAAACCTTCTATCTGTTTATCGGATTTTCCACTCTGGCTCTAGTAAGACAGTTGAGTTCTCACCACATGATGTGGTTATTCGAGACCTTCATGATCCTGACTTGGTTGTGGCTAATGGGAGTGTGGATTCTGCATCTTGCTTACATAGATTTGATGGCTTTGAGAGTTTAGACACTGTTGGTTCTTCTCTTATCGCTCATGCAGATTCAGTGAGCATGCTTTGGCATGAGGGTTTTGGCCATGTCAATTACAGATATTTACAACAGATGAGTACTCAGGCACTTGTGATTGGGCTCCCACAGATTTCTTGTACTGATGGTGTATGTCGCGATTGTGTTCTTGGCAAACATCATCGAGATCCTTTTCCCAAGGGTCAAGCCACTCATGCTAGGGCACCCCTAGAGTTGGTACACAGTGATCTTATGTCCTTTCTGACTCCTTTTTCAGGGGCCCGCTATGTGCTCACATTTATTGATGACTTCTCCAGAAGTACATGGGTGTACTTTCTTAAGTACAAGTCTGATGTCTTTGACTCATTCAGGATTTTCAAGACATTTGTGGAGAAGCAATCTAGACTTTCTGTCAGGAGGATACGCACAGATAATGTGGGGGAATATGTTAATCAAGCTTTTACAGATTTTTGCACTGAGCATGGTTTACAGCATCAGTTTACTGTCCCTTACACCCCTCAGTAGAATGGTGTCGCTGAGAGAAAGAACAAAACCTTACGAGAGATGGAAAATTGTATGATACAATCTTGAGCTATGAGTTCTTCATTCTGGGCTGAGGCAATCAATTGTGCCAATTATATTCAGAATCAGATGCCTCATAAGGCATTGCGACATATGACTCCTGAGGAGGCTTGGACCCATGTCAAGCCTGATGTTTCTACATTCTGAGTTTTTGGTAGTGAGGCTTGGGCATTTATTCCTGATGCTCAGAGGAAAGCCATGGAGAGGAAGAGCCAACCACTCATATTTGTTGGCTACTGTGAGGATGTTAAGGCGTACAAGTTATTTGATCCTGATTCCAGAGAGGTCTTGTTTCGGCGAGATGTCCAGTTTGATGAGCGCTATCCTCAGATGGATTCTCCATCACCAGCTTCTCCCTCATTGCCTACTCCTCCCTCTTCATCACTTGAGGATTACTTATCTCTTGAGGATGATGTAGATGATGGTCCACCATCTCCACCACCACCAGATGCTCCGTCCTTGCCTAGGTGGGCCCGTGTCACTTTTGATGCTGCTGGTTCTTTGGTAGGTGATCCTTCAGATACTCGTCATACTCGTGCTCAGACATCTAGTTCTAGTCTTTTGAGTCATGCCATTTTGGATGATCCTCAAAAGTTTTCAGAGGCAACAGGTCACCTTGAGTGGGATATGGCTATGGATGAGGAGTATTCTTCTTTGATGAAGAATCATACTTGGGATCTTTGTCCTCTTCCTAAGGGAAGAAAGTTGGTTCGGTGCAAGTGGTTGTACCATACCAAGTATGCTGCAGATGGTTCTATTGATAAGTATAAGGCTCATCTTGTTGTGAAGGGTTTTTCTCAGGTGGAGGGTATTGATTACTCTGAGACCTTTGCCCCTGTTGCTAAGATGAATTCTATTCGCTTTGTACTTTCACTTGCAGCTTCACAGGGATGGTCAGTGTTTCAGATGGATGTGAAGAGTGCCTTCTTGCATGGTGACCTACATGAGGAGATCTATATGGAGCAGCCTCAGGGTTTTGTGCAGGACACTTCTTTAGTTTGCAGACTTCAGCGTTCATTGTATGGTCTCAAACAAGCCCCTCGAGCTTGGTATGAGAAGATGGACTCTTTTTTGCTTTCCACTCACTTCACATGTTGCCATTCTGATCACACAGTGTACATTTGGCGTCAGGAGGGTGATCTTTTGATTCTTGTGCTATATGTCGATGATCTCATCATTACAGGTAGCTCATCTTCCATGATTCAGGATGTTCAATGAGCCTTGATGGAGCGGTTTGAGATGATAGATCTTGGACTTTTGCACTATTACTTGGGCCTGCAGGTTATTCAGTCTTTGGATGGGATTTCCTTATTTTAGCAGAAGTATGCTCTTAATATGCTCCAGCGCTTTGGCATGCTTGATTGCAAGCCTGCCCCCACACCTTTTTAGTCAAGTGTTGTCTTGTCTTCCACTTGTACTACTTCTTCTGTGGATTCTACTCTATATAGACAGTTGGTTGGAAGTTTGTTGTACCTGACACACTCACGTCCTGATCTTTCCTTTGCGGTTGGCCTTGTCTCTCGATTCTCACATGATCCACATGAGAGTCATTGGCAAGCAGCCAAACGTATTTTGAGGTACATTCGGGGCACCACTCATTATGGCATTCACTACACATCAGGATCCCCTCACATTGTTGGCTTTACTGACTCAGATTGGGCTGGTGATGTTGATGAACGAAAGTCTACTTCTAGCTTTGTTTTTTGCCTTGGTTCTGGTCCTATTACATGGTCTTGCAAGAAGCAGTCTGCTATTGCATTATCATCTACAGAGGCTGAGTATCGAGGAGCAATGTTAGCTAGTCAGGAGGTTTTATGGATTCAACAGTTGATGGTAGAGTTTGGGTTTCCTCCTGATAGTCCCACTATGCTTTGGTGTGACAATCAGAGTGCCATTCATATTTCTCGCAACCCAGTGGAGCATCAGCGGACTAAGCACATTGAAATCCACATGCACTTCATCAGGCAGTTGATTCAGGATGGTTCTCTCATCTTGGAGTACATTCCTACAGAGGAGCAGGTTGCAAACATCTTCACTAAACCTTTGGCATCGCCGCACTATCTTCAGTTGCGCTCCATGCTTGGGGTGAAGGAAGTTGTCCTTGGGGGGTCTTAGTGAGGCCTTCCTTCATTCTTTCATGTTTTTAGCATGCTTTTTTCTCTTTTTTGGAGTAGAGTTTTTCCCATGAGGTTTTCTCTATTTCTCCACTTTACAGAGATTTGGTTGTAATTGGGTACCTTATCTGGTCTTGTTGCCGGGACCCAAGTTTACTTTCTTGCATTGTAGTTACCTTTGCTTTCTTGCATATGTTTGTAGCTGTACTTTTGCTCATCTTAAGGGGGGGTGTTAGAGTAAAGGTTTAAATTTAATCATGTTAATTAATTACCTTTATCTCCTTCTTAAAATTTCACCTTAGTTTGCATAATAAGACATTTAATAATTATATTAATTATTAAATGTATTATCCTTTTAGGGTTTTGTTGATCTCCTTTCTTAAGGATTGATCTTTTATGTAATTATGCTAATTCATTTGTGGAGAATACAGTTTTTCAATTTCACAGAGCAAAATATCTCTTTCTCTCTTTCTCCATTTTTTCTTCCCTGTGATAGATATTCTTGCATGCAGGTGTTCTTGGAATCAGAAGTTGGATTTGACAACTTCAACATGACTTAAAGGGATGTCAGATAGTGGATTAAGGGGATGCATGTCATGAACCTTATGATACGTCTTAACAGGCTCTAAGAGGATGGCTTGAGGGGAATCATGAGAGTGAATTAAGGGATGCAAGATTGTGGATTAAGGGTATGCAAGAGGATATGACTTAAGGGTCCTTTAAGAGGATGGCTTAAGGGGATGCAAGAGGGTGGATTAAAGGGAGTTGATAGAATGAAGGGATGTAAGAGGGTGGATTAAGGGGAGTTGATAGAATGACTTAAATGGATGTAAGAGAGTGGATTAAGGGGATGCAAGAGGGTGGATTAAGGGAGTTGATAGAATGAATTGAAGGGATGTAAGAGGGTGGATTAAGGGGAGTTGATAGAATGACTTAAAGGGATGTAAGATAGTGGATTAAGGGGATGCATGTCATGAACCTTACGATATGGATTAACAGGCCCTAGGAGGATGGCTTAAGGAGAATTATGAGAGTGAATTAAGGGATGAAATATTGTGGATTAAGGAGAGTTGAGAGAATGAATTTAAACCCTAAACCCTAAACCATATGACCTAAATACTAGGAGATGAACCCTAAACCCTTAAAACCCATATAGATTTGTTATTCTAAGCATCTCATGAACCCTGTTAGCTCTCAAAAACGCAGACGGAATGCCTCAAGGTTTCCAATCTCTTGGTACATTTTAGGGTAATAGACAAGGTTGAATGTTTTAGACCTTCTACTCTTTAGGTGCTGCTAGACCTAGGCGGGTGTACCTGTATGAGTGGAGAAGACTTAACTTGTGCTTATCTCTTTTGTAATGTTTTTCCCACAATGGAAAATGGAAGTGGACAAATGAAATTAGATTTGGTATAAATTGTATAGCAATATTCAAAACTAAATCCTAATGTGTTTAGTTAACAAATGTAAGAAATGAATGAAACTGAATGATGAAAATTGTAGAGATTAGTGCCTTATTGGGTATGCAGAGTCAAATGAAATCTAAATGAGTAACTTACTTCTGGAAAACACTCAAATTGTTTGGAATATGTTTTTGTTCATAACTTGTATAAACATTCAAGACTGTGACTACCAAGTTCTTAATATCCAGATGAACTCTCTTGATTACTATGATCAATTAAAAGTATTTAATCTCTCCTTGAAAGAACTAGTTAATTAACCACACAGATACAACAAATGTGCACTGATAAACTGAATATAAACTTGTTATACCAATTTAAATAACCAGAAAATGCCAACCCTAGAGACAACTTTAGTAATAATTTTAATGAGCACAATAGACAATTGAAACCAAAAATATGTCACCACATCAGAAATTCAATTGAAATCTCCATTGTTTTTCAATCATGCATCATAGTCTCATAGATTTTGTATCCTACTATATTTCTTTTTACCTTGTCTCTGCTCTATATCTCTCAATTTTGTTGTCAAAAATGTGTTTTATATATTGGCCACATGAAAATCATGTCCATTCGCATTCACACCCGAGCAGTTATTTCAATCGAGCCTTTACAATTGTTCATTGGACTCCCGCAAAGACATTACATAGTCATACCGATCTTCAATATCTCACCGATAATCATCAAATGTGCATCACTATAACGTCCCACCGTCTCATCGACATTTGATGTCTCGCTGAGAAATACCATTCATCTCATGTGTTACTATGACAATTCTAATTCAGGGAGATGTTTCATAGAATACTTTATGTCTTACCGAGATATATCCTTAAGTTCACTTTTTGATCGCCGTGACATAGCAATTTTCCTGCCGACGAACCTTCATTTGGTATAATTCACGTAGCGCTCACCAAAGAAGCCAGTCTCACCAAATGTATCTTCAAGTTTAAAAATTGTCATTGTGACATATGATTCGATAAGACTTCATGACTTCATTCTGATGGTAATGACGGGACCCACCTTCAGCTATATCAGCAAGACCAAACAGATGCTAGATGACATTTTGCTGACAGCTTAAGTCTGGCCGATGTAACCCTTTGTATCCCGATCAATAAGACTCTTATGTGTTCGATATGACTCTCCTTGATAATTATTGTCTCAACGCTAAGTTCACTTTGCTTTCCGATTGGTATGACCTACAATGACTCACTATGACATATAGCGATAACCACTGTCTTGCCTATAGATATCCCTTTATCTTATGTTTTGATGAAACACAATCATTTTCTCACCGATGAAACAGTACTTCGACGTGACATATGAGTCGACAAGATTGCATGACTTCCTTTTGATAGTCATTTGATATAATCCCCTTATGCTTTGTTGGCGAGATTAGGTGCATTCGTTGAGACTTTATTCTGATAACCATATAGCGATAACCACTGTCTTGCCTATAATCCATATAGCGATAACCACTGTCTTGCCTATAGATATCCCTTTATCTTATGTTTCACTGAAACACAATCATTTTCTCACCGATGAAACAATACTTCGGCATGACATATGAGTCGGCAAGACTGCATGACTTCCTTTCGATAGTCATTTGATATAATCCCCTTATGCTTTGTTGGCAAGATCGGGTGCATTTGTTGAGACTTTATTCCGATAATCTTTAGTCTAGATGATACGTCGTTCAGTGAGCTAGTCGGTGAGACATAATACATTTGACAAGACCTCACTTTGAAGACTTTTGGTTTGGCCGAAATGTTTGCTTAGGCACCGATCGGTAAGACAATATGATTTCGCTATGACTCATCTTGATGAAATATTTCTCACTAATATATTCCTTCTGTCGCCGATCGGTAAGACATAATGCAATCGGTAAGACCTCATCCCGATGATAGCCATCTGGCCGATGTGATTTTTCTTCTGTCACCGAGACAACAAATAGTGTCCTGCCGAAATTGCCTGCAGATGGATCCTGATCAGTGTGACACCACTGAAATCCTGTCGATAGGCTGCAACAAATATACATTAGTAGAAAATGCATTATGGGTCGGGGAGACCTTGATCAACTCATGCCGATAGGAATTATAATATGGAATATTCAGACCTAGAGGGACTTATGGGATCACATGGCTGAATATGGGAAAAATGTTTATGAAAAGAGGCTTTTGCATTTAATGGTGAGGACTCATTTGGAAACTCATGGATGTGAACAACATGTAAATTTTTTTAGAATTTTATAGTTCTAACAAACCCTAGAAATCGTAAACCCTAAACCATATGACCTAGATACTAGGAGATGAACCCTAAACCATTAACCCATATAGATTTGTTATTCTAAGCATCTCATGAACCCTAAACCCTTAAAACCCATATAGATTTGTTATTCTAAGCATCTCATGAACCTTATAAATTGTAAACCATAAACCATTAACCTATACATATTTTTTATTCTAAGCATCTCATGAACCCTAAACCCTTAAAACCCATATAGATTTGTTATTCTAAGCATCTGATGAACCCTACAAGCCCTAAACCCTAAACCATATGACCTAGAGACTAGGAGATGAATCCTAAACCATTAACCCATATAGATTTGTTATTCTAAGCATCTCATGAACCCTAAAATATTTGTCATTATAAGCATCTCATGAACCCTACAAACCCTAAACCATATGACCTAGAGACTGGGAGATGAACCCTAAATCATTAACCCATATAGATTTGTTATTCTAAGCATCTCATGAACCCTACAAACCCTAAACCATATGACCTAGATACTGGGAGATGAACCCTAAACCATTAACCCATATAGATTTGTTATTCTAAGCATCTCATGAACCCTAAACCCTTAAAACCCATATAGATTTGTTATTCTAAGCATCTCATGAACCCTACAAACCCTAAACCCTAAACCATATGACCTAGAGACTAGGAGTTGAACCCTAAACCATTAATACATATAGATTTGTTATTCTAAGAATCTCATGAACCCTAGAGAGACTTAAGGGGATGCAAGTGGATGGATTAAGGGTAGATATACAAGGATATGGATTAAGGGATCCTAAGAGGATAGCTTAAGGGGTGTTGAGAGAGTGACTTAAGGGGATGTAAGTGGATGGATTAAGGGTAGACATACAAGGATATGGATTAAGGGGTCCTAAGAGGATAGCTTAAGGGGTGTTGAGAGAGTGACTTAAGGGGATGTAGGTGGATGGATTAAGGGTAGATATACAAGGATATGGATTAAGAGGTCCTAAGACGATCACTTAAGGAGTGTTGAGAGAGTGACTTAAGGGGATGCATGTGGATGGATTAAGGGTAGATATACGAGGATATGGATTAAGGGGTCCTAAGAGGATAGCTTAAGGGGTGTTGAGAGAGTGACTTAAGGGGATGTAAGTGGATGGATAAAGGGTAGAGATATGAGGATATGGATTAAGGGGTCCTAAGAGGATAGCTTAAGGGGTGTTGAGAGAGTGACTTAAGGGGATGCAGGTGGATGGATTAAGGGTAGATATACAAGGATATGGATTAAGAGGTCCTAAGAGGATGGCTTAAGGGGTGTTGAGAGTGTGACTTAAGGGGTTGCAGGTGGATGAATTAAGGATAGATATATGAGGATATGGATTAACGGGTCCTAAGAGGATAGCTTAAGGGGTGTTGAGAGAGTGAATTAAGGGGATGCAAGTGGATGGATTAAGGGTAGACATACGTTGATATGGATTAAGGAGTCCTAGGAGGATAGCTTAAGGGGTGTTGAGAGAGTGACTTAAGGGGATGCAGGTGCATGTATTAAGGGTAGATATACAAGGATATGGATTAAGAGGTCCTAAGAGGATGGCTTAAGGGGTGTTGAGAGAGTGACTTAAGGGGATACAGATGGATGGATTAAAGGTAGATATATGAGGATATGGATTAAGGGGTCCTAAGAGGATAGCTTAAGGGGTGCTGAGAGAGTTACTTAAGGGGATGTAAGAGGAGGGATTGATGGTACATAAGAGGATGGCTTGAGGGGTTTTAAGAGAATGGCTTAAGGGGATATTAAATCAATTATAAACTTTTTATAAAATGACAATGAATTAAATTTAGTTTTATATTTATACTATGAATTAAATGTATATAGAACTATGTATATAATTGTACCTGTCTTGTTATGCCCATAATTTAAGCCGAATATTACAACCTTGATTACAACTTGGACATAAAATATAACTGTTTTGTTTTTCTTATATATATAAGTATAAAATTAAAAAATATTATATATATATAATTTATTTACTAATTTATTTCTCCTTAATTTTGAACTAGTTAAAAGAAAATACTATTTTATCTATTTTACCATAAATATATTTTTTCCATTTGAAAAAATAAAATAAAACTATACACTAATAAAATTATTTAATGGAAACCACCCTTGTCCTTGTAATTTATTTATATAAAAGTAAATTAACACTTCCATCTTTATTTTACCTTAATAAATTATAACATCATTAAATAAAAACTTATAATTAATACTTCCTAACCTCTATAATTAATCATAAATATAATAATATTAACCTTACCCTCCACATTTTAAAGTAGCTTCAATAATTATATTAAATGAAGAAAAACAAAAAAAAAAGGATATATTTTTTTTTGTAAAAAGAAAACTAAGATTCTCTATATTAATTTTCTTAACTTTATGAAAAGGAGTGGGATTTTTTTTTATTTCCAATTTTTATGAGCTAGAAGATTTAGGGACATGTATATTTTAGCTACATATCCATAATGAATTGCATATAAGGGATTCGTGTAAGTTTTGTCTTTCCCTAATCTTGGCATTATTCATGTATTTGTAGCACATTTACAACATTTATACAAAACTCTTACAATTTTACCAAAGATGGTATTGTACAATAACCTTTACAATGGAACTTAGATAGTCTTAGCTTGAATTTTTTCTCAACTTGTAAGCTTTTTTTCTCCTGTGTGAATACCTACACATAGCACAACTTCCTCTTAAAGCTAATGGGGTGCTCACCACCCAACTGTCGACTGGAAAACCAGTCACCCCTGAGCTTGGAGGCCATCAAGGAACTGGGTTACACACATTCTCGAAACATGCAACAACATTAAACACACAACATAATAATAACACCCAAAACCTAAGGATTCACATTCACATTGAATCTTCTCAAAGATTCAAGAAAGGGGGAGATTTAGGAGATTACACTACCCAATGAGGAAACACACATATATATGAATATTTATACAGTATCACAACTTCTCTCCTTATAACCATCCATATAACTCCACAAAAATAACATTTGAACTCACACCCAAATACTCCATACTCCGATAATGTGGGTACTCTTACCCAATTCTCCACCTTCTCAAAGGTTGGAGGTTTCCCCATTGGAGGATCACCCTCTCTCAACCCCACACTTGGGTAGCTCTCAAATTCTAAGAGAGCCATCCCCATACAACCCGCCACAAATAAAAACCCACACATAACAATGCAATAATGAATACTCATAGCCTTTTCAAAATTTAACAAATTCAACTAAGAAAAAACACAAAAGGATTGAAACCAACCTCTCACGCTTTCCAGGAAGAAATATGTAGAAGTGCTCAAATTTTTCCTCTAGACTCTTTTTCTACCCAAAAAAACTTCTTCCAAAACCAAAATGAAAATTTACCAAATCCCCAAAAGAAAATCCTCCCTTCAATAATACCAACAAAAAGATAAATAGAAGTCCACCTAAATTTGTTTCCAAAAAAAATCTTGCTTTAAATCACTCAAGATAAATGAAAATTTGCTCAAAATTTATCCATTCACAACCCACTCAAAATCCAAATTCATCACCCTTAAAGCTAGGCCTTTTTGAGAGGTCATATCTTGTTTTTAGTTCAATATATACCTTGAATTAAGTGCTCAACCCTTGGGTTAACACCCTAGGGGTTTCACAGAAAACAAAAAAAACATAAAATAACCTTTTTTTAACCCCCTTTTTTTTAGACTGCAGGAATCAGGTAGCACGACCCCCTATAAACTGCAGTGCGCCTAGTAAAATTTTTAACGTGACCGGAGGTGCTGGCGCGACACGCCCTCTGGTACCACGAGGACGGGGGAGACTAGAACACGTGACCAGCAGAGCCGCAACGGAATTACTTAGCCAACCGAGCTAGGGCCCCCACCCCTTAAGATTTAATATTAAGGTTTGGGCCTTGGTTGTTGGTACTACAGGCAAGAAACCCCACCAGTTCACCAAGGATCCTCCCCTTAATAGGAGGGTAAATAACAAACTCCATTGTTGACGCGGTAGAGAGCGACCCCACGAGGTTTGAACCTTGGTTGTTGGCTCTACAGGCAAGAAGCCCCACCATTTTTTTTTAACCCCTTTTGAGTCAATAAAGAGAATAAAAATAAAAATCTCAAATACCTCCAATTAAAATTTGACAAATTTAAATGCAATTTAAACACTTAAAATAAAACATTTAAACACTTCAAATAAAACTATATAATAAAAATAACATTCAAGCCTCAAATCACTTTACAAAATTTACATCACATTAAGACTATAGTTCCCATGGACTCTAGTCAGCATTCACAGGGTTTATCACATTGGGTTCTTTGAAGACCTCCAATTCCATTGGTCATGGAATTTGTACCTGCACACTCAATTTCACACTTTAATATATCCAATAAAATCATATAGTTAAAGCAATTGAAACATATATATTCACATCATATAATTTCCATCACAATTAAAAATCACATTAGAAAATCAATTCATAGTTACAATATTCACATAAATTCAACATCATTGAATCCTCCTAATAACATTTATTTATTTTTTATTTGATACAATAATAATAATTTAAAAGTCATAATTTCATTAATTCTACTAAAGCATCCATAATCATCAATAATATCCAATATGATGTCTAATGATCACATCATCACAACATGAAATCAAATACAAGTTCTAATGTCAAAACATCATAACATGAACATCATATAACATCAGTCTACATCAAAACGCAATGTCAATAGTCAATACACAAATCACACTATCTATCCAAAATAATAAAGTAGCACAGTATCAAGTATCATTGGTGGGTCTCACATGTCTCTAGATTCAAATTCCATTGTAATATATGTATCTCCTCTCTTTTTTGTGAAGCATCCAATATTGGGAGACCTAAAACAAAAAAATATATAAAAAATTAATTAGGAAATGACTATTAAAGAAAAAATAAAAAAAATAAAAAAAAATATATATATATATATATATTAATTAAATATATATACAACTATATACTTACCAATATTTATTTACTCCGTTGTACCATTTGCATCCTCTCTTTTTTGTAATGCATCTATGCTTGTCTCATGATCATCCATTGAAAGTGCCCATAAAACTTTATTAGTAGGCCTCCCTTGATATCTAACTAGTTTTATATTGGTTGCCAAAATCAAATGTGAATAATGTATAATCTTCTTTTGTCTTTCATAATCTTCAAATGTAGGCAAGCCATTCTTTCTCATCAAATATTTTCAAAGATAGGTGCCAACAACAACCACTGAACCAGTTGGATACTCAAAGTTGTCATCATCCACTCTAGGATGTACTGGCTTATGTTTTCTCTCAACACATCTAGCCAACCAGTGCTCAATCTCCTCTTCATTCCCCTCAGATGCAATAACAACATACACATGTCCTACAAAAATAAATAAATAATTCTATAAAGAGTGACTTATATTTAATTCACATATATTAAACATGCATACATATAAAATTCAACTCAATAAATAATGTACCTTCTTATACAAGATCTGAAACATGAACATAATCATCTGATGTGAACACTTGATTATCTTCAATTGTCGTTCCATGTTGAACATGTATCGATGTAGGCATTAAGGCTCTTTGTTGCCATTGTTCAACCCATTCTGTATTTTCACATGCCTCCCAATCACCTGCAATACAAAATTGGAAAAAGCATGCAAACTCCCTTGTCCATATTGTCCATGTGTTTGCATTCAAACTCTTAAACAAATGCCATTTTTAGATCCATTAATTTTCTTACAATCTTGTTGAGAAAAAATATCATTTTCTTCAACTAACCAAAAGAAGCGTCAAATTATTGAGCTCTCACTTGTTCTTGTAGATAATTTGGTATTGCACCAATCTACAATTGCACATGCATCTCTAAATTTCACAACATCCTCAAATTTTAGTTGCTCTATAGCAAGATCTATTTTCACACATGCACCTGCTCCATCACGTTCCCCCTTTACCATGACCAACTTAAAAAAAACATATGTGCTAGAAATTATTTTCTTTATGAAGTCTACATTATAACCAATAAAACATTCTAGCATTTTTTAATTGACTCGTGCAATTATCCGACCATATGAGATGTTCTAGCATTTGAATTCCTCTCTCTTTTAAATTTTTATAAAATATATCAAAACAATATTGAACAAACTTAGATGAATGTAATCAATTATCACTTACATAAAAATGGTACTCTCTCAAAAAATTTCTATTATCTTTTGTACTATCATCTGCATGCCTATATACAATGTGAAAAAATATAGCTACTTGAACTGAATTATAATATTGCGATTGAATTTCTTCTTGTGGAGCAAGCATATAATTTTTAGCAAAATCAACAACTGACAATATAGTTCCAATTGGGAATGCATTTTTACATAAACGAAATTGATTATCAAGCCAATGAGCATACTGAGAGTGTTCAACATATTTAGGTACAATCTTATCTTTACATTCATTAATAAATGCACACACTAAATTTTTCCACAATTAGCTCACAACGTTTTCTAGTTTTTCCATCTTTTAAAGAATACTCAACATTTTAATTTTTTTTTACATCCACTAATTGTTGTCCAAATTCATCTAAAATAATTTTATGCATACATTTTCCTAATAATAAAAAGTTACCACATCTATCGTATTCTCCAGAAATACATGCTTTTAAATAAAATAAGTTTCCATTAGAGGGTTCACAAAACAAATCTGCAATAAAATCTTTGATTCTTTCAGGTGGCATATGAATATCACAAATGTCCTACATAATTTGGTTAGCATGAAAAGTGCATCGTATGTATCAAAAAATATCATAATAATAACAAAATTGTACATGGGTCTTACAACAACAAGAAATTTATTGCTTATTAATTCTAACATACCAAGGTTTACACTTTTCGAATGATCTTTTACTTATATTAATATTCAATGGTAAGATTGAAGCATCTAATTTTTTTTTATATAATTCAATTTGAGTCATATCTAAGAGATGCTTTGGATGAGGTTCATGAATTTTGGAACCCACCCTTAATTTGAAGACATCTCTAATGTTAGGTGATACTCTTGTATTATCATGCCAAAAAAATTCAATTAAAGATTTAATTTCATTAGTTAATTTCACGTCTAATCTTGGGAGTCTACCACTAAAACTCCAACATTGATTAATTGGACCCTTTTTAATACTTTCTCTTCTTTTAGTAGTTCTTATCAAAATTCTAGGATTTACTTTTATACATTTACTAATCTTACTTAACATTCTTTTATTTGAAGCTGCTTTATCAACTAGAGCAGTTGTTATTGGATGACAAGCCACATTCTTATATTTTGATAAACTTTTCTTACCTATAAAATCAATAGCATTAGCAACACTATATATGACTTGTTCTACTGAATCATATTTCTTTTTTGGTTTTACAAAAACACCTAA
The DNA here is from genome assembly GCA_007258455.2 of Sequoia sempervirens. Classification (NCBI taxonomy): domain Eukaryota; kingdom Viridiplantae; phylum Streptophyta; class Pinopsida; order Cupressales; family Cupressaceae; genus Sequoia; species Sequoia sempervirens. The sequence goes on along the minus strand of VDFB02086081.1, from coordinate 117,511,050 downwards.
TTTTTTCATCACTATACTCATTTTTGACATTATCATCAATTGCACCATGAGTTGACATTGGAATCCTAATTTCTTTCTATAATATTTTTTTTAATATATTATATTTCCACAAGTTCTAATTTGTCTCCAAGAAACTTTACCACGAAGTTTATCTAGCACATCTCTTTCAATTGTGAAAAAAACATTATCACCTGTTCATCCATACAAGGGGTTTCATTTTCATTCACACAGCCTAGGGTTTCATTTTCATTTTCAAATATAAAAGAGATTTCATTCACATTTTCATTAGTATGAGGGATTCCATTCTCATTTGCATTATGATAAGATATAATTTCATCATTTTTTTGTTTTTTCATTTTTTCAACCCTAGAATTATTGATATCATTAATGGTGTATCCAACTTCATCTAAACAAGCAATATCAATATTATCAAAACTTGGGTTTGAGCACATACCTAGATGGATTGTATGAATAAGTGCATTTTCCATATCATTGGAAGGTGGATTTGAAGACATACCTAAAGTTGTTTGCATAGGTACTATTTCCACATCATTCAAAGTTGAAGTTGAAGGCATAGTTGGGTTTGTCTCCATAATTGCATTTTCTTCCATATTCACCATCTCCACATTTGCATCATCTACATTCATTTCATCATTCATGGCTTCCTCTTCAACATTCTTGGAACTAGATGCTTGCAAATTTTTCATTTGACGAATCCTTTCTATTCTATCCCTTTGTCCTTTTGCCTCCATATCTCTATTTGCTTGAATTTCTTTAGGTGTCATTAAATTTCTACATCTTTTTCTTTGTCTTTTCTTATCACCCATGGTTACTAAACCCTTTTTGATGACAAAAAAAAGTTCAAATACAACCTATTTTCAAATTTCTATCTGTTGATGGGTGTTTTTGCACACTTTCTCAACACAAGTAGTGCATAGGTGCACTACCTCTCTTGAAAGAAAATCTTCCACAATCAAATTGCAGAACACTATCCCAAGGTCTCTCGGGTGTCAAGTCTTGACAGTGCTTGGAATATCTTATTTGTTTCATGTGATTTGCTAGAATCACAAGGCGGACTTAGGGATGAGTTAAAAAGTGGGGAAGTTGGATTTACAAATGGAATTCTCACGATGGGAGAGTTGCTGTGTGTTTGTTGTAGGTTCAAACAACGGTCTTGAACTCCATTTTCTCATTGGATTTGGCTTTACAATGTGCAATAAACTTTGCCTAAGGTCACTATTTAAAAAAAAAAAGGGTAGGGAAGAGAGAAGGTTCCTAGACCTGAAACTATGAAAGAATAGTGGTCATGGAGGCTGCTACAGTAGACAAACTCCCTAAACTAGGTTTTTCTTGGCCAAGAGGATCCTATAGTTACACAAAACTAGTGCAATCTTCTAAGGACTGTAGATTTTTAGATTACACACACACATCATGCACATGCAATTGAACTAAGTTGCAACAATAAAGGAAAGAAGCTCAGACTAGCTTTGCAAAGTGATTCATCATCAATGAACCACAAATAGCATGAGCTGGAAATTCATCAAATACTGAAACAACAATCACCATCACCACTTCCATTCAAGAAAATAACACTAAAACTAATATGGAAGTAGAACCATGCATGCAAGATAAGAAAAATCAAAGAGAACATCCATAAAATCATGTAATGTTTTCTTCTATTGCTACAAATTCCTTTACAACAACTCTCCAACCTTTGCAAATGAGGGGCAAGCCCCTATTTATAGTTTTCCAAAGCCCAAATGAATGGCTAGGATTGAATTATAATGTGTGGCCCAGATTTGATTACATTAGGGTTTCACCTACCCCCCATTATTTAAGAATTTAAAATACATCTTTTGTCTTTTTTATATTTTGTCTTATAGTGGCTAGTCACTATAGCAATTTTTTCCTTTTTCTAATTTCCTTTTTACTATAGCTAAAACTACTTGAAAGTTGCCTTCTTACTTGATGTGTTTGCAATGTTCTTCATTGGATCAAATGGGCCCATCGACGACTGACATCAATGAATTGGTTGTCCCTGATTTGGAGGGGATGAATCATCATCATCTGGTGAAAAGTAGGACAACTCCCTCATTCCTTCTTCAAGGTCACCCCCTTGCATTTTGTCATTGACTTCCTTGGCACAGGCCATCTTCTAATGCTGACCTTGTTGATGGATGCTACGAGGAAAGGTGGACATAAAGAGAATGGTGACAGGAGCTATGTGCTTTTCCTTGTTCAAATTTCTCAATGGGTCTCCCCGATGGACCCGCGGTAGGATCCTTGAATCCTACATACATAGAGTTCCATAAGTGCTTTCATATACAAATCAAGACAAACGTTAGTCAAACCTTGCAAACTCCTTGTTAGATCCATCCATGCATTATCAAAATATCATCATATTCACCATTGAAGCTCATTTGGACCATAAACATTAATGCATGCCTAAGGGGGGCCAAAGGATGGAAGGCGAAAGGAAGGCGAACATCGAACGAGAGACAACAAAGCAAAAGGGAAGTTCCCAGACCTCACAAAACTTAGCAAAACCAAGATTTTTCAATTATAGTGCATGGGAAATGGGGAAGAAAGAGTGCCAAGACAAACTTCCTCGAGATTGGACTCATTAAAAAAAAGCAGAAGCTTGGAAGGGGAAAGTTGGAGGGTCATCACCCTTTGAAAAGACAATGAGCACACGATGGCTTGGAAGGAAAGTCCCAGACGATGATAGAAGGATGGAGTCTCGAAAAATGCCACAGAGGTGGCGGGTCCCGGAAGGTGGACCACTAGGGGCTGACAAAAGGTTAAAATGGCCAAGGAGGGATGGAGTCTTGGAAACGGCTATAGAGGGGGTGGGTCCCAGAAGGCGGACCATTGAGGGCCGACGAAATGTCAAAATGGCCAAGGAGGGATGGAGTTTCGGAAGGAAATTTCTGAAACCCCCAAAACTTAATGAAACCTTGGTAGTTCACTTAGGCACCATAAAAACATCCCGAATCCATAGGAAACTTGTCCCCAAAGTCAAAAATGAAGGAAAAAGCAAATCAAGTGAGCAGGGAAATCTCACCAAGGAAATATGGTAGGGCGGACCCGAACGACTTAGAAAATTTTGCAGGTGAAACATGATTGACTTGAAATGATACTATGAGGCTCGTAGACCATTTTAGATGCTAAAATCAGGGGCATGGAAAATGAGGCAATGACACAAAACGACCCGACAAGGCAACAGGAAGAGAGGGTCCCCGTTCCAAATGGGGCGTGTGTGCAAAATATGCACAATAAATGGTGAATTGTTGGGGAAATGCTCAAGAGCATTTTGATAACAAACTAGAATCACGAACCTAGAATCTCTTGGTTCCGACCTTCATGCTAGGGAAAAAAAACTAGACGCTCAACAAAAGGATCAAAACCACTAGCCAACCCAACCTTCAATATGCTAAAAATCCAAGTGTGTGCAGTTGTGTTAATTCCCATCCTTTAGTTGCTACAAGAACCCAAGCTCTGTCAAGTTAAGCTATGTAGTCTATTCTAACTCCAAAAGCATCTAGGACATTGCCTTGCTTCCAATCAGGCATCCATAGCCCCAATGAGGTTGTCATTATGATTCTCCCAAACATTACTCTATTGCTAGCCGGGCATCCATAGCCCCGATAGAGTTGCTCGGATACCCTTGAAAAGTTGAATTTTCTCTTTCTTTTAATTTTCAATGTTTTTATTTATTTATTTCTTTTCTCTTTTTAGCTCTTTTATTTCAACCCGCAAGCATTGAAGCTTGTGCTAAGGGATGAGAATCACAGCGGTGCTAGAGTGGAATTTTAGATTTTTCACTTAACTAGACTTCACAAAAGTCCCTATAGTGACCGTCAGATTCTTAAGATGTGTAAGAGCTGTAAAATTTCAGAATACATCAGAGTCAGACTAAACCAACAACTTATCCTCTTTGAATCAAACACCCGGATCACTTGACACTAACAAAAGACCTTCATCATCCACTCTGAAGAATTGATTAGGGTTTAACAAAGAAATACGTAGAACAACCCCAGATGATAAGTATAGTCATTGTGCATACATATGTGCCCAACCAATAGTAGAGGGACCTTGAGCAAAGCAACAACAAAGCAACAAAAAAATAGAAGCAAAGTGAACACCAAAATGAACCAAAGCAGAAAAATGAAAGAAAACAACAAGAAAAATCATCTAAAGAAAATAACCTACAACACACCAACTAACCTAAGGAAAGCAAGAAAGTAGAGTATTTACAAGAAACCTACACTACTAAAAAATGAGCTATGTACAAAGAGATATTTACAAAGCACCATGTTCAGGCAGGGCAAGTTGACATTAATGTTCATTGGATTTTGCAATGCATGCATAAGCAAACGAGTGATCGTTATCGTTCTTAACCATGCAAATTTATCTTTATATTCCAAAAAAAGAGATTCAACATTGCAACACTCAAGTTCAAATCAGCAATTGAGGTGATTCGTTGAACCCATGGTTAATCCATAAACATGTTTTCCCTCCCTCATTACCATAATCAAAATGAAGCATGCAACTATAAGTATTCATAGGATTAAGGAAGGATAGAACCTATATGTTGTCATGTAGATGTGGTAGCGTTGGACAACCGAGAGCAAGCACAACATCGTCGACAGGTGCATTGACTGCTTCGGATGGAGGCACCAGGTGGTGTAGCATTTCATGCATCAAGCCTGCATAAGGTAGGGAGAACATGGCAACAAGCATTGCCTCCACATCTTGTGTGGGATCAAAAATCCCTATTAGCTATTCTTTGAGGAAGTACACCTCATCTTCTTGAGTTTCCATTGCCCTAATCACTTCTTGATTGTTGTCTTCAAGGGGCACCATGTTGTCTTGTCTTCTTCCCCAAGTATCAACCTCATTTTTATGATGTTCAATGTCATGGGATGATGAAATGCATGAATCTATCCTAATGTAGCTCTCTGAATGTGGAGGAGGATCAACAATGATCATGGTGGAAGGACTCCAAGTTACATCTTGTGGTTGACCGGGTGCTTCATCTTTGTTGGTAGCTATCTTAGCACCCCCGCCTTTTTCTTCTTCTCTTTGCTATTCATGCATCCTATCATGACGTTCATTTGTTTCCCCTTGTTCACTATTGCTACGGACGAAGAAGGAACCCCTCTCCCAATTTGGGAACTCTAGTGCATCACCATTCAGAGGCTCAAGGAGTATGCATTCATCGCTACTAACATCTAGAATGTACTCCTTTATGGTATGAGCATACCTTCGTAGTACAACTCCCAATGGAAAGAATTCATCAATTGATGGCACCTCATCAAGGGGACCAAAATCCTCTATGTAATCTCCCTCCAAGGACTTGTCATAAAGCCTATCGTCCATAGTGCACAAATGCTCTTGAAGAGGCATAAATTCTTATTGACTAGTGGAAAACCTCCTTGTTTGATCTAATTCACTACTCAGAAGCTCAAGATTGTATTGTTGTCCTTCTTCTATTGCTGTCCCAACATCCTCTTGAGGACTACCTTTAGCTAGGTTGTCACTTGGTTCAAGCTCTTGATCCTCACATTCCATCCTTGAAGCAACTATAGGAAGTGGTGTGCTCGGTTTCCTTTCTTGTTCTTTGACTTGCTTGATGGCTTCTTGACATAGTCTGCATGTGAAATCTGAGTGCGATGAATCATGAAGTGTGCACCAATTTTGTAGTAGCAGCACCTCCAAATCCACTTGGTATTTCAACTCTGACCAATCCTTTTCTAATCTAGAGATGAGCCGGTCATATCTTTTCGCTACTGGGCCCTCATCATCACTTGAAAAAGAAGCTTGATGGTAGACAACCATGGTGAGTGGTTTTTCCCACTCCAAAATTTCATTTTCAGATTCTCGATTGTTGTCATTAATGAAGGAGAGGTCTTCCAATATGATTTCACTTATACTCTTGTCATAATATTATGTTGTTCCGAAGCTATCAACTTCTGCCTCTTTCTGATTTTCAACATTTTCATTGGCTACTGCAAGCTTTGTTGATGCATCCTCAACTTCCAATGGATCCTCTTCTAGATTGGAGGACTACTATTTTCTAATAGAGGAAAGGCTCTCTAATTCTTTTCTAGTTGAGTTTCCATCAAGACTGTTTGCTTTCCCAAGGGAATCAACTCATTCCTTTTCATTTTTAGCTTTATCGTTCACTATCCCAACACTAGTTTGTGTCGAATCCCTTGGTTCCTCTTCGATGTGTTGTCTTCTAGATGTTGACAGCTCTTTGGCCTTATGGGATGACTCACCCTCTTTGATAGTTGGCTGCTCCAACTTGTCTGAACAACCCTTGACTTGAGTGATGATGTTGTCACATGATGGACATGTAAATTCTAAATGTGGTGCATTGTGATATCTGTACCAACTTGCCATTAGTACTTCCTCCAATCTTGGTCCATCTTTTCTGCCCAAACATTGTTGGATCAGCCCCTTGAATGCCTTAGCTGCCACAGTTTGTAATTCTTCCTCTGGGTCTGCAAGGGCTAAAGGTAGATAGATTTCCCAAAAGGGGATTTCTCCTTGTAAGACCCTTTCAATTCTTCTCAAAAAATTTAGACACCCCAACTCATTGTGCTTGTGAGTGCAATGGATCAGATATCTATCCGCCAACGCGAATTGTTGATGGATTCTTTAGTCTCTTGTTCAAAACTATATGTAGCTGAGTGATGCTAATTTGTGCATGCTACTCCATTTCGACTAAGCTTTTGTTTTCCTTCAAAAATTTTTGATTTTAAGCTTCAACATGTGATGAGATCTCCTTATCTCAGATTTTTTCTTGAAAGTGTTTTTTTCAACTTCCAACTTTCAACTTTGTAGCCTCAACATGTCATGCCCTCCTTCTAGTGCCAATTTTGTTGATGGGTGTTTTTGCACACTTTCTCAACATAGGTAGTGCATAGGTGCACTACCTCTCTTGAAAGACAATCTTCCACAATTAGATTGCATAACACTATCCCAAGGTCTCTTGGGTGTTAGGTTTTGATAGTGCCTATAATATCTCAATTGTTTCATGTGATTTGCTAGAATCACAAGGTGGACTTGCAAATAAGTTACAAAGTGGGGAAGTTGGATTTGCAAATGGAGTTCTTAAGATGGGAGAGTTGTTGTGTGTTTGCTACAAGTTCAAATAGTAGTTTTGAACTCCATTTTCTCATTGGATTTGGCTTTACAATGTGCAATGAACCTTGCTTAAGGTCACTATTTTAAAAAAAGGAAAAAAGGCCAGGGAAGAGAGAAGGTTCCTAGACTTGAAACTATGAATGAACAGCGATCATGGAGGCTGCTAAAGTAGACAAACTCCCTAAACTGGGTTTTTCTTGGCCAAGAGGATCCTACAGTTACACAAAACCAGTGCAATTTTTTAAGGACTACATATTTTCAAATTACACACACACATCATGCACATGCAATGGAACTAAGTTGCATCAATAAAGGAAGGAAGCTCAAACTAGCTTTGCAAAGTGATTCATCATCAATGAACCACAAAAAGTATGAGTTGGAAATTCATCAAATACTGAAACAACAATCACCATCACCACTTCCATTCAAGAAACTAACACTAAAACTAACATGGAAGTAGAACCATGCATGCAAGATGAGCAAAATAAAAGAGAACATCCATAAAACCATGCAATGTTGTCTTCTATTGCTACAAATTCCTTTACAAAAGCTCTTCAACCTTTACAAATGAGGGGCAAGCCCCTATTTATGGTTTTCCAAAGCCCAAATGAATGGATAGGATTGAATTACAATGTGTGGCCCAAATTTGATTACATTAGGGTTTCACCTACCCCCCATTATTCAAGAATTTAAAATACATATTTTGTCTTTTCTCTATTTTGTCTTGTAGTGGCCTGTTACTGTAGCAATTTTTTTTTTTTTTGATTGCCCTTTTACTGTAGCTAAAACTACCTGAAAGTTGCCTTCTTACTTGATGTGTTTGTAGTGTTCTTCATTGGATCAAACGGGCCCGTCGACGACTGACATCAATGGATTGGTTTTCCCTGATTCAAGGGAGACAAATCATCATCATCTAGTGAAAAATAGGACAACTCCATGCCTTCTTCAAGGCCAACCCCGTGCATTTTGTCATTGACTTCCTTGACACATGCCTTCTTCTAATGCCGACCTTGTAGATGGATGCTACGAGGAAAGGTGGACATAAAATGAATGGTGATAGGAGCTATGTGCTTTTCCTTGTTCAAATTTCTGAAGCGGTCTCCTTGAATCCTGCATACATGGAGTTCTGTAAGTGTTTTCATATACAAATCAAGACAAACGCTAGTCAAACCTTGCAAACTCCTTGTTAGATCCATCCATACATCATCAAAAGATCATCATATTCTTCATTGAAGCTCATTTGGACCATAAATATTAATGCATGCCTAAGGGGGCCAAGGGATGAAAGGCGAAAGGAAGGCAAACAACAAATAGGGGACAACAAATTGGAAGAGAAGTTCCTGGACCTCACAAAACTTAGCAAAATCAAGATTTTTGAATTATAGCGGATGGGAAATGGGGAAGAAATAGTGCCAAGAAAAACTTCCTCGAGATTGGACTCATTCAAAAAAAGTAGAAGCTTGGAAGGGGAAAGCACGAGGGTCATCACCCTTTGAAATAACAATGAGCACACGATGGCTTGGTAGGAAAGTCTCAGACGATGACGAAGGGACAGAGTCCCGAAAATGGCCATGGAGGGGGTGGGTTCCAAAAGGCGGAACACTAGGGCCTGATAGAAGCTCAAAACGGCCAAGGAGGGATGGAGTCCCAGAAACGGCCACAGAGGGGGTAGGTCCCGGAAGGCGGACTGCCAGGGGCTGACGGAAGGTCAAAACAACCAAGGAGGGATGAAGTCCCGAAAACAGCCATGGAGGGGGTGGATCTTGAAAGGTGGACCACTGGGGGCTAATGGAAGGTAAAAATGGCCAAGGAGGGATGAAGTCCCAGAAACGGCCATGGAGGGGGCGAGTCCTGGAAGGCAGACTGTCGGGGGCCGACAAAAGGTCAAAATGGCCAAGGAGGGATGGAGTCTTAGAAATGGCCACGGAGGGGGTGGGTCTCAAAAGGCGGACTACCAAGAGCTGATGGAATGTCAAAATGACCAAGGAGGGACGAAGTCCCAAAAATAGCCACGGAGGGGGTAGGTCCTGGAAGGTGGACTGTTGGGGGTCGACAGAAGGTCAAAATGGCCAAAGAGGGACAAAGTTCCAGAAGGAAATTTTTGAAATGACTGAAACTTAACGAAACCTTGGCAGTCCACTTAGGCACCACAAAAACATTCCAAATCCATAGGAAACTTGTCCCAAATGTCAAAAATGAAGGAAAACGTGAATCGAGTGAGTAGGGAAATCTGACCAAGGAAATCTAGTAGGGTGGACCTGGAGGACCCAAAGGACTTAGAAAATTTTGTGGGGTGAAAAATGATCGACTTGAAATGATACTATGAGGCTCGCAGACCATTTTAGATACCAAAATCGAGCGCACACAAAATGAGGCAATGACACAAAACGAGCTGACAAGGCAATAGGAAGAGAGGGTCTCCATTCTGAATGGGGCGTGTGTGCAAAACATGCACAACACTATCTCCTTCAAATATTCAAATAAAATTATGTAGTATGAAGATCATTTTTTCTTTAAACTCTGAAGTACAAAAACATCATGAATGCATCCAAAAATTCTCTTTTTCCAAATCTTCTTGTAAAATATTCTTGTACTTGATTCCACTTTAGAAAATTTAATCTGCACTTTGTCTCTTGCAACAATTTGAATAGAATATGCCCTGCACAAGATAATTTTTCTATAAAAAATGTAGAAAATGGTGCTTTTGGTCCGTATTGTTGAAAATGAATGTTGCAAAAAAAACATGTTTTATTAGTATTTACCAAATTAAGAAAAAATGGCTATATTTGAAACGCGTACATGTTATGAAACATGTAAAGATTTTGTTCTAGGAACACGTATGCATTACATAACGCATACGTGTTACCTTTACCCAATAGGTAATTAGATAACGCGTATGCATTATGAAACACATACACGTTTCATTTAAATAACGCATACGTGTTATTTTAAAATTAAATTCCCAACCCATATGCAGCCTTGGTTTTAGGCTTGGTAAAGGCTTGGCAATCTAAGCCTTAGCCTTTGACTTGCAACTAAAAAACTAAGACAGATTGAAGAAGAATGTCCAACTTTGGCAATATGGCTGATGGACTTTTTTTCTGAATCAATCTATAAATTAAAACCCATTAAAGAACACAATGTCTACTTTCCAAATATATAATTTTTATTAAGATTGGATTATGTTTTCTATTTTTTAATTAATTTCTAAGCAAACTAATCCTTAGAATTAAAATATTAGGCTTTTTTTGTTTTTTAATAACTTTGTTTTGGTTAATTTTCTTGTAAAAAATATATATATGGCATCAAACTTCAGACAATTCTCTACACAATGAAAAAATAAAATTCAAAAAATGTTTAGTTTAGGTTCAATTATGCTATCCATACACGTTGATTTTTAAAAACAATAATTAAGGCCAATAAAAATTCAATAAAAAAAATATTCAACAAAAAATTACAAAAAAAATTCCACATCAATCTTCATGTTGTTAGCTATCTTTTCCCAAAATGAATTACCAAAATACTTTTATTTGGGTGTAAGAGTGGTGTCCGTATATGTGCTTGGTATGGTAAAAAAAAGGGACTTTTAAAAAGTGGTTTTTATAGCTCCCTATCAAATTTTAATTTCTATAATCTAGGTATTTGAATAATTTACATATTTGGAAACTAGATTCAAAATGCTAAATTTTATATTTATTGACTTTTTTTAAGATTCATTGTATAAGTCCGTCAAATTTTCAGTCCAAGTGTGACAAATTCTGAAAAACAGCAAAAACACTTCCACTTTTTGAGCTTTTTGTGTACCCAACTTCTTGCATCAGCCCTTCTACGACAAGTTATAATTCTCGCTAGGTGGCTGCATTGTACTTCTACAACAAGTTGGAATTCACCAAAATGGTAATTAAGTACTTTGAAGATGCATCAATATATCTTCTCATGAGAAATAAATGTGGAAGTAAATTCCCCTTGCCTAAAGCTTGGGAACAGGTAGTAGCTTGCTCTATTTAAAGTGGCAATGTGATGCCCCCACCTTATTTTTCCCACGACTTGCAGGTATCAAGTTGAGAATGGACACGTCAATATTCCTCATAGTTTCAAGGTGCCAAATAGCTTTTTTTGGTGTTGTCATAGACCAACGCTTAAAGGTGATCATGAAACACCCCATAGGAAGGGACATAAAAGCGATAAAGATGATACTTGGTGCTAATTTCCTAAGGGAATCAGAGCACTACAAGGTAAACATTGATATCACATCAAGGTTTGTGGCTTCCCTTGTAGACTTAGGAGAACAAAAAGAGCTGATGGGGGTTCTGACAATAAAATTGTTTAAATAACACAATCTAGGTGGGGTCGAGGCTACTCTGGATGTATCTTGCTTGGGTTTTGACATTTTAAGGCAATGGGACATCTAGCATGTGCCTGAGGAGGGTGCAATTGTGAAATGTCTTCCATTCCTCGACAACTTTCACACAATGTCAATATTTCAACATTGGGCTTTGGCACGCATTGGTAGTTTCTTCCTAAAAAAGGTGAACAATCTAGAGCCCATGTCAGATCTCCAGCAGTGGATTGTAGACTTTGATACCACACCTCCAATGGTCTAAGTAGTTTCAACCTACCCACTATATAAAAATTTCCTCTCTCTAGCTTTTTCACACTCTCTAGTTTGCAATTTATGTTCTATTTTGTCCTCCTATGGACATGCTACTGGAATTTGAGGCATTGTGTTCTATTTTGATCCCCCATTCACACACACACACACACACACATATATATATATATAGTAAATTTTTTTTAAAGCATTTATGCTTTCTACGTGTACTTCTAAACTTTTATAATATTAACAATATTCATGCTTTTTCCTTTTACCTCAAAAAAACTTCAAGGAGTAAATTGCTAATGTTTTTTTTCCAAGCTTTCCACAAATGTGAAAAAATCTAAAAGATGACGGAATTAGTAACTATAGAATGCATCAATGAAAAACTATACAATTTCAATAAGGTACTTAAAATAATTATAAATGACTTCAAATTAGGGAGCTATAAATGGATCAATGTGCTCTTTCTCAACCTTTATAATATAGAAAAAAAATTATAGACCTAGGAACAAATTTGGTGGAAACCCTACTTTGATACAAGTCCTTCAAATGTAATCAAAATGACATCAAATATGATATTAGTAGTTTGAATGTGTCCTTGATCAACCCTCTAAAAGTTAGAAAAAAAATATTTTCCAAATTGAGGAAGATATGTGCTTCAAATTTTATCCTATTGAATTAAAAAATCACTTTGATTCTTACATTTTGGGTGCCAATATCATTCTCGAATGTCAATTGTATTGAAATAACTTGCACAAGAGAATACAATAATAAGAAACACATTATAAATATTTAAGAAAAAGAACCCACTTTGATAGGACAAACCTCCAAAAGTTCCCAATAAGAGTAAAATTCATAATATGATCATCATAGACTAACCACTATCTCCTATATATAACATATACTTATTCTTTGGATACAACCCAATATACATTAACTAATTATTTAAGACTAAATAATTCATTACATAACTTAACTAAGGGTTGTTTCAGCCCATACTTCAATACAATTATTGAATTGCATACAAGAAATCACAAGGAATTAAGGTACTATCTTTAATTGTCTAAAACTTATGGGTAATATGTTGCATGTTAGATTCTTTCTTGAAGCTAATGTTGAGAATGTAATGTGCTATTATGAAGATCTTGTAGAAATTCCTATTTTATCTTTAGTTAGAATAAAAATTATAATCTTTTATGTAATTTAGAGACCCCTTTTGATTTCTATTTTTCTATTGAAACATGAATTTATAACACCATAGAATGCCATTTTTGGATTGTTTCCTAAGAAATCCAAGAATCTTAATTTCTATGATAAGATTTATTTAAAAAAAATTATTCTCTTTTTAAACAATTTTAAATGCTATCCTCCTAACATGGAATAATTTTGAGTCTTCATGGTTGAATTCTTCCCATTCCACTTATAAAAGAAAACTTACAATTATAATATGAGTACACAATGGCTTTACAATAGCACTTAAAGATGTGGAGCTAGATAGTTTTCCTATCTTAGTTATATATTCATTATTCTTGAAGGGAGATATATAAGTATTCGAACTTAATAATTTTAAAATCTTTATTATTTAGAGTTTATTAAAGATGAATTTTATTGGAGATCTATTTTATCACAAACATTTAACAACCTTATTAATATTATTTAAATATGGAAAGATATGTGATTTTTTTTTGTCGATTAATCACTATCTCATCCTTGGAAAGCTAAAGTGTTATAGGAACAATGATCTTTTTGTTGGAATCATAAGTTCATATTGTATAGCTAAAGTGTTATAGGAACAATGATCTTTTTGTTGGAATCATAAGTTCATATTGTATAGGATACACTTTTTCAATTAGAGTCTATATTTGTGAAAGTGTTTTATTATTTTTATTTGATATATTTATAGTTAGTTTGATTGGTTAATTTAAAACATGAGTAATTAATGATAAATTTTGGCTAAGTTAAGCTGTAAAATTTTACTCTAATGTAATAAAAAATGAACTTTTGTTATATGATAGATATATTATATCTAAAATTGGTTCAACTTTACAAACTTAATAATTTTATTTATATTATTTAAATATGTAAAGGAGTTTAACTATTTCTCATCTAATTAATCTATTATCTTTTGGGATTTAAAGTATCTTGGAATAAATCTTTCAATTAAAGATATTTCATTTGTAAAATATTTATTAGAGAGCCTACTTTAGAAGAATGTTTGGAAATTTTTTTTGAGAACCATAAGTAATTATTTTTAAAGCTATACATTAAGTAATTATTTTTAAAGCTATACCTTTTTTAATAAAAGAGTCCTTTTTCTGAAGGGTATTGAATTTGTTTGTTTTTTTAGTTAATTTGAGGGACCAATTTTAAATATGCATAATTAATGGTGAGCTTTTATCAAGTTTAGGGATAAGTAATTAAATGTAAAATTTAATTAAAAAAGATATAATATATATAATATTTGAGAGTCCACTTAGTCTCACATACTTAAATTATTTTTTATTTTATTTTATTATTTTCATTTAATCAATATTTGAATTTTAGAAAGTCTCTTGAGAATAAGAATATGTTTTTAAATCCCATTTTTAACAAAAAAATTTAAATTTAGATATTTTTTTGCTTGAAATCATAAATATCTAAAGCTGCAATTTATTTATTTATTTGATACATCCTTTTAGCTAATTTGAGGGACCAATTTCAAGAATGCATAATTGTGATTTTTTATCAAGTTTAGGAGTAAGTAATTAAAGGTAAAATATTTGAGAGTTGGCTTAGTCTCACATACTTAAATTATTTTATATTTTATTTTTGACATAATTCTTGAGAAATCTAATTTATAATTATATAAATTATTTTATATTTTATTTGAAGCGCCTTTGCTAATGATGAATTTTAATTATATAAAGAAATCTAATTTATTTGAAATTCGGCCTAACCTAGCAGACTTAACAACCTTATTAATATATTTTTTTTATTAAAGAAGGATTTTGATTTTTTTTTTAAAATGATGCGTCTTTGTAATAAAAGGGTCTTCATATGAATAATCTTATGGAGGCTCAGGCCATTTTATTGGTTGTGGAGTGGGCAGTCAATTGGGATGGCGAAGGATCATATGTGAGTCTGACTCCAGGTTGTGGTGAACTTACTGAAAAGGCGGTATTTGGATAATGTGAGCTGGCAGCTAGCTTTGATTGTTGAACAAATTCTCACTCTCAGTGCTTCTCTGGAATATATTACTTTCAATCATATTCCTTGGGAATGGAATAGTGTGGTTGATTGCTTGGCTAAATGGGCTTCTAATCATATTCATGATTGAAATTTGGTGGATTGGGGTCAACTACCTCCGGATTTGTCTCATCAATTGGATCACTTGGTTGAACTTGCTAGGGCCATTTAATGCCCTTGCTTTGTAATATTTCCTTGATTTAATAAAAATTTTACCCCTTGATGTGAAAAACTGACTTTAGCCACATGTAATTAATGTTGAACTTTTATAAATTGAGGGGTAACTAATTAAACATGAATTTTCTTGTACACAAGAAATTAAAAACTATATAATATTTGAGAGTCGGCTTAACCAAAAAAGAAAACCGACCAACCCTATTTATTATTTAAATGCCGATATATTTGATTATTTCTCAGATTCTCAGTTGATCAGTATCCCATCTTTTCCGAACGAGGAAAGGAGGATTTTGAATTCTGAATTGTTTCGCTGGAAATCATACTACCTGCGACTGCAATTTTTTGATTGGAAAGCTGAGGATTTTATTTCTTCTGTAAGTATTAAAATCAGAAAGAGTTACTTCCAAAGACAAGCATTAGGGTTTTCAAAAGGTTGGTTTGAATTTTGAAGTACTTTGGCTACTACAACTAGCCGAGTGGACTGAACCAATCGAACAACAGATTGAGAACGCTTTTAGCTTAGAAGTTCCATGCAAACTATGGAGGCACAGGCTGAACAACCAGCATGTGAAGGATCATCCGTCAAAGGCGCTTCATCTGAAAGCAGAATTCTGTGGGTTGGAGATCTGGAGGATTGGATGAATGAGAAGTTTCTTCGGTGTTATTATGCATTGAATAATGATTTCGTATCCATTAGGGTGATGCGAAATAAGAAGGGAGAATCCAAGGGATATGGGTTTCTGGAGTTCAACAGTCATGATGCAGCTGCGAGGGTTCTAGAAGCTCACCATGCAGTTTGTCAGTTTCCAAATACCCAGAGGCTCTTCAGCCTTAACTGGGCAGTTTTTGGCAATATGAAAATGGGTCCAACCTTTGACATTTTTTTCGGGGGTTTGTCACCTGTTGTTACCCCAGGTATTTTGAAACAAACATTTTCTGCTAAATATGGATCTGTTAAAGGAACTGAGGTTGTCATGGATAGGTTTACAGGTTTTTCAAGAGGGTTTGGTTTTGTAAGGTTTGCAGATGAGTTAGATCAAGTTCAGGCCCTCAATGAAATGAATGGTGTCGTGTGTTGTGGTAAACCCATACGGGTAGGAAGAGCTACAGCCAAAAATAAAAGATTTAGAAGCTGAATGATTAGCCTGGACATGATTTCAGTGAGACATTTTTTGAAAGTTTTATCTTCTTTAAGTTCTTGCTGAAATCTTCTTCTCTTATAAAAGCACATAATGTGTGCTCCAAAGATTGTGATGGACTTGTTGATGGAAGTTAATTATCCACAATCAGTTTTTATTATGTTTCTGATCTTGTGCATTTTGATGTTGGGTACCGGTAGATTTTGTTTTTTCTTTTAATTAAAAAATTTCTTCATAGTGTTAATTTTAATTGTTATCAAGTTCTTTATAATTTTAGGTAATAAAAACAGAATTGGTTTTTGTATTTTGGCTTAGGCTTATTATGACCCATTTCTTTATCTTTAGTTCATTTTTTCAATGGGCATAATTCAATTCACCGACGAAAATTTACCGCCAACAATTCACTATGGAAAAAATCACCGTCATGACAATTCACTGCGCGAAAAATTAATTGTATAAATTTTTGGCGGTTAGGTGAAGTTTCCTTTCAATGAATGCTATCATTTCTACTTTATTCATAGTATTGCATTTTCTATGAATGTAGGATTCGATATCCTGTTCTCCCTTTAGTATATAAACTCTATTTTAAGATGTAAATGTGTGGCTATTTCTTAAGATTAGTATTTTAAGTTATATTAAAAAATTATAATTAAAAAGATATCATTTTTTTTAATTTTCAATAAAATATATTTTTTAATTTTTAACTTTCACTCAAACAATTTGTTTAAGCTATATTTGGGCTGCACCAAATACCTCGACATCATTCGGTCATATAATATAACCCTCCAAAACTTTTCTCTCAACACTAAAGAAACGAAGACATGATAGGTCATTAAATTCAAGAGGAGCAGGGGCTCGGGGATATTTTGATAGCTTATACCAATGAAGACTTTCTTTTTATGTATTTATTATTTGTTTTTTCCTTAATTTTTTACCTACTCTGCAATTTCCATTGTATGTCATGACATTACATTGATAAAATTTACTAGGTAGAAACTTAACATTATTTGTAGAATCACAAAGTTCCTAATCTTCAGCATTCAATGCAAATATTACAACAATGTCAACTGTAAAATAAACCAAAAAATTAACAAAATTTAAGATTATTATAAAGTAATTATATTATTAACATTGTTGCTAAAACATAACACACACAACAAATTAAAACAGGTCTATTCTTGAACATTTTGGCAGGAACTTCGTTGCTCTGTAGCTCTTGTTTATTATAGAATCTATATTTGTAAAGGGTTTTAAAAATATATTTTTTATACAACAAGGGTGTCCCCGTGGTAGTCCAACAACCCTTATCTTGAGTACTTGAGGTGAGATAGGGCGAGACTAGTCCCCTACAAGTGAAGTTTTAAAAATGTTAGACCAATCTTGAAATTGCAAATATTTTGCTAATCAATTTTTAAAAATATCTGTTTCCATTTAATAAATACCTTGATTACCTATATTATTTTAGAGTTTGTTAAAAATGATTTTTTTCCTTCCTATGTAAAGATAAGATTTGTATTAAATAACCAAAAGTTTACATCCTTCTCAATGCAGATATTCAAAATGCAGTGGATTTCTGCATAAGTCCAAAACCAACATATACCAAATACTACCAAAATTGTTATAGAGGAATTTTAATTATATAAAGAAACCTAATTTATTTGAGAGTCGGCTTAACCTACAGACTTAACAACCTTATTAATATTTTTTTATTAAAGAACCTACTTTTGTGAAGGATGATTTTTTTTTTTTAATTTGATACGTCTTTGTAATAATGCAAGAGACTAGCCATTGAACTTTTATTAAGTTGAGGGCTAAATAATCAAAGATGAACTTTATGTACACAAGAAATATAACATATAATATTTGAAAGTCGGCCTATCAAGAAAACTCAACAATCCTTTCTTTAAATGCCGATATATTTTATTATTTCTCACTTATCAGTATCCCATCTTTGGAAAGCCTCTTTCGAACAAGAAAAGGAGGAGGATTTTGAATTCTGAACAAGAAAAGGAGGAGGATCTTGAATTCTGAATTTTCTCGCTGGAAATCATACTACCTGTGGCTGCAATTATTTGATTGGAAATCCGAGGATTTTATTTTTATGATAAATAGTTACTTCCAAAGAGAAGCATTCCTTTGTAAAGTGTTGGTCTGAATTTATAAGTTCTTTGGCTACTATAACTGAAGCAATCGAACAGCAGATTGAAAGGGCTTTTAGCTTAGAAAACTATGGAAGCACAGGGTGAAGAAGCAGTATGTGAAGGGTCATCAGTCAAAGGCGCTTCATCTGAAAGCAGAATTCTGTGGGTTGGAGATCTGGAGTATAGGATGGATGAAAAGTTTCTTCGTAGCTATTATGCATTTAATAATGATTTCGTATCTATTAGGGTTATAAGAAATAAGAAGGGAGAATCCAAGAGGTATGGGTTCTTGGAGTTCAAGAGCCATGATGCAGCTGCGAGGGTTCTGCAAGCTCACCGTGCAGTTGATGAGCTTCCAGATACCGAGATGCTTTTCAGCCTTGATTGGGCAAGTTTTGGCAATATAAAAATGGGACCAACCTTCGACATTTATGTCGGGGCTTTGTCACCTGTTGTTACCCCATATATTTTGAAACGAACATTTTCTGCTAAATATGGATCTGTTAAGGGAACTGAGGTTGTCATGGATAGGGTTACAGGGTTTTCAAGACGGTTTGGTTTGTAAGGTTTGGAGATGAGCTGGATCAAGTTCAGGCCCTCAATGACATGAATGGCGCTTTAGAAGAGCTACAGCAAGAAGAGTTACAGCAGGAAGAGTTACAGCCAAAATGAAAAGATTTAGAGGCTGAATGATTAGCCTGGACATGATTTCAGTGAGACATTTTTGAAAGTTTTATCTTCTTTAAGTTCTTGCTGAAATCTTCTTCTCTTATAAAAGCACATAATGTGTGCTCCAAAGATTGTGATGGATTTGTTGATGGAAGTTAATTATCCACAATCTGATCTTGTGCATTTTGATGTTGGGTACTGGTAGATTTTGTTTTTTCTTTTAATTAAAAAATTTCTTCACAGCATTAGACTTTATTGCTATCAAGTTCTTTATAATTTTAGGTAATGGAAACAGGGCATACGCAAATTCATTGCCAGCAATTTACTGACGGAAAATTCACCGTTATGTAATTGTGTGGCTATTACTTAAGATTAGTATTTTAAGTTACATTAAAAAAATTATAATTAAAAAGGATATGATTTATTTTGAATTTTCAATAAAATATATTTTTTTATTCTTAACTTTCACTCAAACAATTTGTTTATAAATTTTTAAATTGTTTAAATTTTTTATTGGTGTCTTAATATATATATATATGAACATTCTAAAGGTCTCCATATATAATTGTAATGAAATATACACTTTCCTAAGAAATTAATGTAGGCTAATTAAATGGAAACAAATCATATAGAAGTTAATTTAGATTGAATAACCTCACAAACTTCACAACCTTACTAATATTATTTAAATATGAAAAGTTAATTGTATCTAATTATTATGGAAAGTCAAAGTATCTTAAGGATAATGATTTTTTTTTGTGGAATCATAAATACATATCTTCAAAGCTACACCTATTTAATTAGAGAGTGCAATTTTGAGAGTGGTTTGAATTTTTTTATTTGATATATATTTGTAGTTAATTTGTGTGGCTAATTATAATAATAACTAATGATGCACTTTGATTAAATTGAGTAGTGATATTTTACTCTACAATAATTCAACATAAATTTTTATTATACAATAAATATAGTGTATTTGAGAATTGATAACTTCACAAACTTACTAAATTTTTTTAAAATTATTTGAAGGTGAAAGGACATTTAATTATTTCTCATCTAATCAACAAAACCAAAGTATCTTTGTACAATAAAAATTTAATTGAAGACACTATTCGAAATCACTAAATCATAAACATCTAATTGAAGGTTGCAACTTCATTTATTATAGAGCCTACTTTTTGAAGAGTTCTTAAATATTTTCCTTGAAATCATAAATACTTATCTTTAAGGCTATATCTCTTTTTATTGGAGAGCCTACCTTTGTAAAAGCTTTTGATTTTTTTAAAAAATTGATATATCTTTGTGGTAATTTTAGGGACTAACTTTAACCATATATTATGACTAGTATTTTTAGTTATCATCATTGAACTGTATTAAGGGTAGTTTTTAAGCTTTAATTTGAGTCAATCAAAATTTATTATTGTTTCTGATACATTATATTTAAATTTTCTTAAACTAAAGTGTAAGTTTCTTAATTTTTCAAATTTTCAATTTTTTTTTCTCAATCTTATTGGCTAAAAAATTTAAGTGCTGAGAGTGGATTTTCTAGAATCCTAAGGATTAACTTTTTTATCATAATTTTTCAAGATATTTTTGAGACATTTTTTCTCCACTTTAGATTTTGTGTTTGAATTTTTATTTTATGTTAAATATATTATTTTAATATACAAATTTAACTAATTTACAATTTAATTTATTCAAAATATAAATTTTATTGGAAGTCATAAAAATTAAATAATTATTTTATACTCTTATAATATAAACGTTTAAAGTTGAAAATAAAATTTTAAAATATTTTTAACTTATTTAATGTTTGCAATTTAAATTTAAAATATTTATATTTACATATTGTAATTATTATTATTAGTATTTTAATTATTGAATAGTTGAATTTACTAAATAAATTTTAAGTTCACAAAAATGACACCAGGTTCAAGTCTTATGACTTAGGACCATGGAAAATCATCAACAACATAAATTTGGTATGTTAAACCAACTTTAAACCTTGAAATTAAGATTGGTTTAAGTTTGGCACAAAAAGGAACACTACCCTCTCATGGCCCCTCCATACAAATTTCAAACACAAGTAAACAACACCAATCACCCCCACAATACAACATAATTTTTACATTTAGAAAATGAATTGACATCACAAGGGAGTTTATATAATACAAACTCAATCTTAACCTCTCCAAATAGGTTAGGTTGTCTTCACAAGTAATTCACAATATGTCACCACAAAATTTCCTTGGGTCCACTAGCCAAGGACTAACTTGCACACTAGATCTCAATGGTTAGTTCATCATCAACAATCTTAACCAAAGTACAAAGTATTAATATATACTGTATCTACATTAACATTTAAAAATTAAACATCTTAAATGCATACTTCCATTCTCATAATGCTATTATCACATTCATCAATTAAATCACCTTATAAGTTAAATGAACATAAATTCACCACATGTGAAATACACTACAATCCATGTCAAGTCATAGAATTAACTACTCATAGAATAAGGAGTAAGATCATCAAGTTAGTTCAATCATTCACCTAATATCACAAAACAATAATCAATGAAAATATGTATATATATATATATATATATATATATATATATAATGCATATATGATGACATCAAGGTATACCAAAATCAAAGATCCATGATAAAAAAATAACTCATATGAAAATTGTCCATGAGGATCATAAAATAATCAGCATTAGTGACATAACTCTCTAACACTAGGAGGTGGGTCTCATATAGAGAAGATGGCCATAATTTCTCCACCAAGAAACTATTGTTTGAGTGAAACAAGTGTCAAATTTTGCTTCTAAATGTAGATTCCTTAATATTTCCACCCAAAATATCAAGCTATTGCAAAGCTATTCCAAAATTTGTTAACAAAAAAGACTCTAATAAAATATTTGTGAGAAATTGAAGAATGATGTCTCACCAAGCATGTCATAAAACAGTTAGCTACTCCAAATGGATAGTTTGTGACACAAGAGGAGGCTAGGAGTCCTAGAATGGGGGGACAACATAGTCATGGATGTTCACACATACATCTTTCAATTGTGCAAGAAACATCCATAAACGATCAGGTCGTATATAAACTAAAAGCTAATTCTAATGCTTGCAAGGAAAAGGGATATGAGAAGGACAATGTTTAGAAAAGAGAAGTTAAGGTTAGATAAATGAAATGAAACATGTGGGAAAAGGGATGCCAAACAAAGAGACAAGCTAGTCCTCCTTTACACACAAAATCAATCCTCATCCATAAACATGTAAATGCTTATGGCAAGGTTTCTTCAACTTAAATTACATGATCTTATCAATATATGTGATGATATTACTTGGGATCTATGGCCAATGGCCATTCAAATATAGAAAGATGATACACTTCCTTCTAGGGGGCATGCGAAAATAGATACATATGCCTTGAAAGAAGCAAAACAAGGGGTTCTCTATTTGATGAGGTATGAAGAACAAAATATTAAAACAATATTCCATTAATCAAGAACCAAAAGCCTAGTGATTGGCTAATCATTTTACACTAAAAAAAAATATAGCTATAATTGTAGAGAATGATTGAAAGATATCTGCAAGAGGAGTGAAACCTTGTCTTTAAATATAATGGGAAAAATCCCTTTCCATAATAAGAGAGCCTAAGAAAAGAGAGAGAAGAGGGACATATGTTACAAGAAGTGTGATATTCATTGGATGATCCTTGGATGGTGTCCAAATAATGGATATAAGACACAAAAATGGTTAGAAGCTTGACCTATAGCTAGTTAGAAACATCATGCTCTCCTTACAAAATCCATGAGCGACTTACCATGTTCTAGTGCATGAATCCTCCAAGATCCAATAAAATCTAAATCTTAACAATTAATCACAAATTTTAGGTGGCATCATGCAATCAACAATTGCTTGAATAGTTAGGGTGTGTGTTGAACATTATGAGGAGAAAGCCATGTTAGGATTGATGTCAAGGATCAAAAGGGTAATCCAACTGGAACCTAAGAGCCCATCATCCATGCTAACTTTAAAATAACTAAACTTGCCTCACATGCCTCTTAGTTGGGGGAGGAAGTTTAGCATTGCATGATTCAGGGACACCACAACAAATGATAATTTATTAATACACAAATGCTCTAGTGGTTTGCATAAAGTAGGAGACTTAGTGAAAATTCAAATGTAGTAAAAGACATCACTTTAAGTTCCTACTCTAATTATATTTGAATAATATGTTTTAACAAACCATGAATTCATTGGATTGATTGGATACCTAAAAATGAAGTAAGATTTATCCTTTTATACAACACTTTAGTACACAAATTTGAATCTTTCATACGCATTTAACAAAGAAACAACTAATAAATTTTTTTTGACTTGAACCCATAATCAAATTTAAATTTAAAGGTTTCAAAATTAAATCTATAATTAGAACATACATTCAACCCGAATTAAAGAATAGAATATCCACAAATCCAATTTTGATTCTAAAATATAAAAGTTAGATTTACATACAGAAATTTACCGACTTCTAAAATAAAAAGTAACACTTATATAATAAACATACATTCAAAACAGACAATCAAAATGAATCTAAAATAAACTGAAAGAACTATTGAGAATGCAGTTGTCACCCTTACATATGTACATCTATTGTTTTACTACTGTCTAATAAAAAGCTTAATTGGAAATCCTTTGGTAGGAAGTGGAGGACATGGATCCCCTGATATCTTTTCGTTTGGGTCAATTGCAGAGTACCCACTGAAAACTTTGACAAAGTGATGGGCAAATAATAAAATCTCCATCTTGGCAAAATCACATCCTGGACATACACGAATGCCTCCTCCAAAGGGTACATACGTATAAGGGGCTACATTTGCCCCTTCCTCGTCAAATCTGAAAGGCCTGAATTTGTCCGGCTCCAAGAAATATTCTTGCTTCGTCTGTGTTGAATATGGCGTCCATAATAGCTGTCCACATATATTAACAAATTGTGTTGAATCTTAAGCTGAAAGTTTTTACAAACCTGAAGTGAAATTAATGGAACTTTATGATATAATGCAGTTTTGCAAAAAGCTTACTTTCCAGTCTTTTGGAATTATATAACCATCATAGTGAATATCTGTTATGGCTTTACGAAATCCTCCAAACACAGGAGGAAACATCCGCAGAGTCTCCTGAGCAACTTGCCATGTGTATTTCATATCTTTCAAATCATTCCATGTGATTTCTTCCCCCTCCTTTTTGCTGGATGCTATTCCCAATTGCTCTGCTTTACACAGATAACAGATTACACAACGTAATAAAAATAAACTAAACTAAATCTTTACTCCTAAACAAGATGTTTTTGATAAAGTAAGGAGGGTTTTGAAAGGGTCCGGAATCTTGTAAAAAGCGAAGAAATAGGACACTGCCAAAACACCAAAGTATCAAATTTTACCATCAAGACTAAACAGCAGAAACAAGTTTTAAAGGAGACCTGAAACCCTCACAAAAAGCAAAAAAGCAGCAGAGACGCCACAGAACAACCGAAACTGTCAACCAACACGTGGCCACCAGAAAGGGGGCACGCCCAAAGAAGAGCCACTCCTAAACAAGATGTTATCGCGTCACAGGTGCTAAATTTAACCTTGGTCTGAAGATTTCTTCCCAGATCAAAGTTTACATGTCTAGTGTAAAAACAGGGTACAGCTAAATAGGCCCTGGATATCCACTGACCAAGTGCATAAATTGGCTCAAATAACTGGGTTATGGACCATCCAGATTTATTTCAAGAAAAACTCAAAAAAAAAATATTCTGATTGATAAGAGGTATTTTCCAGTGTATTAGGTTATGCTATTTTTATGAGGATTTACTGTGTAGTTTTTGAGTCAAATTCATTGAGTTTCGATTCATATGTATTTGTTTCTCATGAGAATGAATAGTCCACTTAACGTTTATTGTATGTAGGTGATGCTCACAAGAATGAAACATGCTGACTTCCAAGGAGGTCGACCATCCCATTACTACTCCGACTCAAATGCACTTAACCAGTTATTTGAACCACTTTAGTAGTATTCCTTGAGCTGTAGTACCAACAACAAAAAAAAGTATAATACTACTCTGTTGAAAGCAGGGGTTGCCAATAAAATCTGAAATTACCACTATATGTATGTATGCTGGAATTATAATTTTGAAACTTAAAGGAAGCTCACAGTTAGAGGACAATTTTTGAATTGTTTGTGGGTGTTTTAAGACATCCATTTCAAGGTCACAGGGTCCCTGCAAATTGTGGGCATTCGTAAACTTCAATCCCTATCAATGATTGTGGGTCTATCAATAATATAAAACTCAGAACCAAATAATTTTGAATTCGAGTCTATTTGCACTCCATTATTTTGGCCCTCAACTTTTCCTTAGTTAATTCATCAGCATCCTCCTCAAAGATCTCATTTATGGTATTAAAGACAACTAAACAAGGAGAGATGCTAATGGAGAGTGTGCATACATACCTTGGGACATCTTTTGGTAGCATTCTGGATTTGAGGACAAGAGCTTAAGCATAATGGTGATTGTTGAAATGGTGCTCCCAAATGCAGCATGAAGCAACAATGAAATGTTGTCCAAGATCTCTTTGTCTGTTAGTGGGTTCCCTCTTTCATCTTTGAAGTTTAAGAAAACAGAGAGCAGATCCAGGTTACCTGAATTAAGACCACTTCTTCTCCTTTCTATTACAGAAGATAGAATTTTATCCACCTCCAACCGTGCCTTAAGCGCCTTGTGAAAGCTCGTTCCGGGAAAATTCACTGGAACAGACAAAGTTCCCGCAAGAACAGTGTCGAAAAGCCTATCAAGATGTTCCTGTTCATGCTTGTCAGTTATGCCGAAAAACAAGCTGCTTGAAATGGAAAACAGAAGGTGCCTCACCAGAGGAAGTACTTTCACTTCATCTTTTCCTTTCCATTGTCTGTTGATCTTATCTTGAATGACTGTATTAATTTGAGACAAATAATTCTGCAATGCTACGGGATCCAGTGATCCTGAAAGAGCATTACGCAGAATCCTATGCTCTTCACCACTTTTGCTAGAAACAGAGTCTTTCCCCATAAGTTTCAGGAAAGAAGCGGGCCATGAATTTGTCAACAGCTTATTCTCATTGGACAGTATGAAGCGATTTCCAGAGGATCCTGATACTACTACTGTGGGATGCCCAATTAATGAAGTCTTGAAAACGTGCCCGAATTTGTTCACCCTTTTATCGAAAAACTCTTGGGCTTTATTTGATCGAAGTGCCCACAAGAACTGCAACGTTTCTCCAATCAAAGGGAAACCTAAACTTCCAGGGGGAAGCCCATGACATGGTTTGCGTTTCAAATTGAACAAAAGGATGAGAATCCCAACAGGCACAGCAAAAGCTGTGAAGATAAAGGAAAGAGTAGGAGGAGAAAATATCAGTTCCATAACTTGCTTGGATTTACCAACTCTGTTTATCAGAAAATGATCCGGCAACGAAGAATTTATTGGGAAACTGTATAACCTCTCATTTGGCTGAGCTTCCAGACAGCTCTCTGCACATGTTGTTTGTGCGTGTCTTAGAGAAGAATCTCTTGAAATTTGACCCACTTGAGAGAATTCTAGGTTGATGTGGTGATGGGCTTGATTAATGGGGGAGGAATCTTTTCAGTTTACCAATTGAGTGAGAAGATGACAAGAATGAGAAATCTTAAAAAAATAGATGATAAGAGTAAAAAATGGATTGCCTTAGTGATCAATCTAAGAGAGTAAATGAAGAATATTATCTGGTTTATAGAACATACCATGGCACTAGAGGAGTTCTAGTGGAAAAAAAATTCTGCAATTAGAGATTTAATTAGTCTATTGCAAGTAACTTAATTCCGTTTTAGTTAGTTTATAATAAAATGTTGTATAAAATTGAAGTTAAGATTTTTAATCTAAATTTAAATTTTAATAAAAAATAATGATAAAACTTATTTTTTTATAAAAGTAATTAAATTATAGTAAAAAAATTTAGTAAACAATGTTTTCATAAAAATATTTATAATTTAATAATAAAAAATCCAATAAATAAATGATTCTTCTTTGAGAAAGATATATAATAGTTTAGTTGAGGCTATGATTTGTATTCCTTCTTTTGAATATTTATCTTCTAGCAAGGAAAACAATTTACCCCCCATCCCCCTGTTGTGTTTAGGCGACCTTCCTAATCACATCCAAATGGGGTTTGATTCAAAAAAATATTGTAAAGCTAAATCAAAACAAAGCTCTCTAAAGCTTTATGGATTTAAACCACCATAGGTGGTGGTCTTGTTCTTTGTTGTCATATAGCTTTGATAAATTTGGTCCCACTGTGTGTAGTGTTGTGGCTTGTTGTAGTGTTAGGACTCTTGGACATTCATGTTGTTTTAGGTTGTAGTAGGGTGATTTTCTCACTTCTATGTATGGGTTTAATCCTTCTAGTTCATATCTCTAATCAAAAGTGTTTTCCATAATAAAAAATAAATGGATAATCTAAATTTAAAATCTTTATTGATTTGTAAAAAATGATATAATATAGAAGTCTACAAAACTTCAATCTAGAAAAACATGTTTTTATAGGAAACTTGTTAGGGCAATGCAACATAGGTGCATCAAAAGATGTTAGGGATTGTTATGAGCACATGGTTGACTATTAATGGCAACACCCATGACAACAATCATTGCAACTATAGGTCTAGGGGGTGTTGGTCTTGATATGCCTTTAGATTTTTTGGAAGGTAACTCATTTATTTTTGAATTTGATCTCTGTAATTTTGAAGTTCTAGCAAGAATTATTACTAGTTGGACCACAATTAAACTCCCTAATTTTATTTTGTAAAATAATTGAATATGACACCCTAAGTTAACTTCAGCTATGACTCTCAAAGGAAAAAAACTCTAGCTTTTTATAAGAAATTTTTAGTCAAAAAGTTCATAGTCTTTGTTAAAGATCTAAAACCATGGGTGATTGGATTAATCTCCACTATAAGCCCTTATTGATGAGCAAAATGGGCATTTGGTTTTGTAGAAGAGGATTATATGTGATCTTCATTAATATAAAGGAATAAAATGATATGATTTTTATTAGTGACTCATGCATTTTATGAGGGAAAATGGATTGAAGTTGTGAAAATATACCCAATGCAATACATGTTTGGGTGGAACTTCCCAATCTCCCTTTAATTTACTGGGATGAAAAATCTTTAATTACCATTGGAAACAATTTAGACCACTTTAATGATAGGCTGAACCACAGACAATTTTTCGGTAACTCAAATTTGCATGGAAGTCAATTTAGAGAAATGTCTCATTAAAGCCATTGAACTAAATCTAGATGGATGGTCATATATGCAAGTTCTTGACTATGAATGATTTCCCTTCAAATGTAACAAATGCCATGAGTATGGTCACTTTATTAAGGAGTGTGAAAACAAATAAATTGTGCCTCAAGTACCCCAAAACACTTAACATGCCTTCTTGACAATATAAATTTTCAACAAAAGAATGGTCAATATAATAAGAGTATCAAACAAGAACAAAATAATTATTATTTCAAGGATGTTTAAAATATTAGGAGGAAATATTGAAGTCCTTTTGGAAGAATAAATGCACAATCATGTTGAAGTTAGTTCAAGAGAAGTGTGAAGGGAGGTAGAAGAACAAATCCCTTTTGAGGGAGAGAGAATAATAAGTCAAGTTGAAGTTGGTTTAAAAGAAAAGCAAAATGAAACATAACAACTAAAAATAACTAATCAATTTTTTTTATGCACCCTCATATGGTGGAGGAAGTGGATAACTTAGTCACTTCTTTGACATGTTTAGCTCTTAGAAGTGTTGTGGATGTTATTTCATTCAAAACCTTGACTTGTTCACTTTAAGATCTTCATGATTCATTGTTTTCTAAATTAATAGTTTAAAAAGACTAAGGATGAAGACAAGAACCTTTATTGATTTCTTTAAATTCAACAATTTTAAAAAAGAAGATTAAAAATGAAAATAAACGAATCATTTATTATTTAAAAAACATCAAATATTTAAATCAAATAGTTTAATTCTTAACTTTTATTTTCTAAATCCAAACTAAAATATTAACTTTGTAATATATTTTCATACTCCTTCTTTTCAATTATTCCATAACTCTTCATTATAAAAATAAATAAAATAAAAATTTCTAACTCTCCAATACAAACCAACCACTTGATTCCACAAACAGCTTGGCAGGCACCAAATGTAATAAATGAAAGATTCAACTACTTCCACTAGTCTTTATTTTTAAATATTCTAAATGTAGGCATTTGTACCTCGAGATTTTAAAAGAAATTTAAAAACCCTTGGAAATAGCTTACCATTCGATATATTATAAGAAGTCTATTAAAAATATGCACATCTTTACGAATAATTTGCTTAATGCACGTGAAGATGTGGTAAACTGTCCCTCCCACCAGATTATGCGGGCCTTATTTCAATAGTTATCTATTGTGTTTTTGTTGTTCCACTTTTCGTTCTCTAATGTAGGTTAAAATATCTAAGATGAGTTTAAGCCTTTAGAAAACAAATAGAATGACATCAAGAGGATGGAAAAACAAGCGCTATACAAATGAAAATATTTTCCACTTTGGATGTCATCCTCTAGACTAAGAGGAATTAAACCCACCAATTTCCTTTATATTAATAATATTTTAATGATTGTGAATCATATTGACAATCAATTTGACCTAAGCAACACATTACTAGTGGTTGATGAATTCAATTAGTAGATGAAAATTTAAAGTTTTGTCGTAATTTAAATCAATTAAGAAGTTTTGAGCAAACCTTTCCTATTTTCATGTGGTGCTTATGTGACAAAAAGGATTTTGATTAAGAGAATTGATAATGGTTTCCTATGCATAATATATTAGGATAATAGACATGCGATGTGGAATTCAATTTTAGTTGATATGCACACTTTTTAACATAAAGAGGGATAAAAATTTATTAAAACAAGAAAAAATAACAAAGCAAGGCCATTAAATAGCCTTATAAAGCTCCACCAAATGGTCCAACTGTTGAGACAGATCAGGGGGTAATTGACCCAATTCATCAAGTTACAATCATGAGTATGATCAGAAGCCCATTTAGCCAAACAATCAACAACACCATTCCACTCACGAGGAATATGAGTGAAAGTAATAGACTCCAGAGAAGCACAAAGATGGAGAATCTGTTCAACAACCAAAGCCAAATGCCAACTAACATCATCTAACTACTACCTATTCAACAAGTTCACCACAACCTGGGAATTAGATTCACATATGATCCGACACTAGCCCAACTGACTTCCATGCTCCATAGCCAATAAAATTGCCTGAGCCTTTATAAGATTATTAGTATAAAGACCCTTATAAATAGAGAAGATAAACTGCACAGCCCCAGAGCTATCCCACCAACCCCACCAATGCCAGCATGACCGGAGTTTCCACGAGAAGAGTCATCTGTGTTAATTTTAAGAACTCCTTGAGGAGGAGGGGACCATCTTCCCTCTCTATTCACCTTTGGGGTAGGATGTTGACATCTGTTGCGCATGAGCTGTCGTTGCAGAGGAGGGAGATGAAGATGATTAAAACAACCAACATCACCAGTAGCCACATAATTTGATAGATCACACTTAGCCGCCACCATTTATCCCAAAGAATGCAAAATCTTCCCCCACAAACGAGGTGCCACCAATTGCACATCCTGAAAAATCCACCGATTCCTCTCCAGCCAAAGATTCCAAAATATGAAGGATGGGTCAATAGCCCAAGCTGCTTGAAGAAAGGAGGTAGAAATAAGAGCCCTACCCCACCGATCCACAAACTCAGCCAAAGAGGAAACATTCCCATAGGGCGTATTCCACACCCTCCACCAGAAATGCCAAATCTCCTGAGCATAAGAACAATGGAAGAAGAGATGAGAGACACTCTCCTCCACAACACGACACAAAACACAGATTGAGGAGCCTTGGAATCCATTCTTACATAAATTGTCCCAAGTAAGACACTGATTTTGAGCCATTAACCACATGAAGAAATTGCACTTGGGCCATGACCACTTGTGCCAAACTTGCTTCCACCAAGGGACCTCAATATCTCTAAACAATTGCCTACCCAATTGCTTATAACCAACAGACATAGAGTACTTCCCAGACCCATTTGAACCATCCCAAGCCAAAATATCTAGTCCCATCAGAGAATTGAAAGAGCAAGAAGCTAAAAGCTGAGCAAGCTCACGCCTATCCCCCTTCGACCCCCCCAGGTGGCCACTCAGAAGGGTGCTTCCAATGAAAGGTAACAACAGAGCCACAATGTTCAACGATCTTGTAATGCTCAACAATATCCTAGCCAGTTGTAGTAAAAACATCACAAAGGGGCTGAAGATGAGGAAAAGCAGACAAAATAGGTAGATGACCATTCCAAGAATCCAACTAAAAGAGAGCTTGGGAGCCCGATTGACAAATCCAGAAAAGCGCATGTTTAATCAACTGAGCCCCCACTTTCAAAGTATGCCAAATCATAGAACCACTCCCCTCTAGAGGATAGCAAGGAATCTCAAAAGGAGCAACACCTCTAAGATACTTATAGTTGAGAATACGAGCCCATAACTGATGTTGATTGGTACACCAACACCAGTAAAGCTTAGCATCAAGAACTTTCCCATTCAAAATAGTATAGCATAAACCAAGACCCCCTTCCTGCTTTGGTCTACACACAGATTCCCATTTAACAAGGCTCCACTTAGAAGACATCAAGTTACCACTCCAAATAAACTGATGAGAGAGAGTGTCAAATTCCTTAAGAAAATACATAAGGGTCGATTGGACAAAGCACCTATAGATAGGGAGGACCTAGATAACAGAGTTAAGGAGAGTAACTCTAGCAGCTGTAGACAACCATCGATGAGTCCAATGAGTTGCCTTCTTTCTCAATTTATCAAGCAACATCTGCCATGAGGATCTGGGCTGATGACCAATAGCAAGTGAAATCCCAAATAGACAAAGGGTAGATACCCAATTTGAAATCATAGAATAGTAGCGATCCTCTACTAGATAACCTGAGGGGTGTTAAAAAAGAAAATAGAAGACTTTTGTTCATTGAATTTCTGACCCGAAGCAACAAGGTAGATATCCAAAGCTTGCCTAAAGGATTCAGCTTCATGAATACGAGCCAACCCCATAAGAGAGGTGTCATTGACAAACTAGAGATGAGAAAGCGTTGGCAGATCCAACCCCCACTTCCAACCATGAATCAATCCTTGAGAGACCCAAAATTTAAGAAAGTGACCCAACCCTTCTGCCAAAATGATAAATAGATAGGGAGAGAATGGATCCCCCTGATGAAGGCCCCTAGTCACCCCAAACAGCTCTGAAGGTTCCCCGTTCACAATGACTGAAAATGAGGAAGAAGACACACAACTCATAGTCCAACTCACCCAATCAGGAGAAAACCAAAAGGCCAACATAATATTTTGAAGAAAACTCCATTTAACTCTATCATAAGCTTTAACCATGTCCAACTTGATGAACATAGACCTATCCATAAAGGTCACCATGGAATGAATGACCTCAGAGGCAACCACCACCCCATCCAAAATTTGACGACCTGCCACAAAGCCTCCTTGCTCCTTCGAAATGACAATAGGAAAACAAGATTTAAGCCACTCAACAATTAACTTCATAATAATCTTATACACCACATTACAGAGTGCTATAGGTCTAAAAAATTCAAACCTATCAGCACCCTCCTTCTTAGGAATGAGAACTAGAAAAGTAGCATTCAAGGCACGAAGCATCTGCTTATTATGAAGAGACTCACAAACAACTTCCAACAAATCCAACTTCACAATGTCCCAAAACTCCTGGAAAAATTCAACTAGGAACCCATCAGGGCCAGGAGCCTTCCCCTTATTCATCCCAAACACAACCTCCTCCACTTCAAACAAATTAATTAGATGTATAAGAGAAGCATTCATCACATTAGAGATCAAAGAAGGAATACAAGCAAGAACCATATTCTCCTCAACATCAACAGGAAGTGAATCCTTAGAAAAAAGAGCAGAGAAGAATTGGCGAGCTTCTCTAGAAAAATCTTGTTGCGAAGATATGGCTAAGCCTTCATAATTAACAAGATAAGAGATATAACACTTATTCCAACAAGCCTGCATAGAATGATGAAAGACAACAGTATTCCTATCCCCTTCTTTAAGCCATTCAATCCTATCCTTTTATTTCCAGAATATCTCTTCACGAAGTTCCCACTCCTCCACCAATTTAAGGGCTTGGGAATCAGCATGCCCAAGAGCCTCTAAGAATCCCAGATCCCTAATCTAGCGAGTAATACTAGCAAGAAGCTCCTGCACTTCCCTTTTCTTGGTTTGAAAATTTCCAAAACACAACCTATTCCATCACTTAAGATGATACTTGACACATTGCAGCTTCTTGACAAAATAATACATAGAAGTATTGTACGCTGGGGCCCCATCCTGCCACCATTGAGCAACAAGATCATACAAAGAAGAATCACGAAGCCACATAAGCTAAAATTTGAAAGGAGGATTCTTTGGATTAGGAAAATATGTAGCTGAAAAGTTAATTGGCTAGTGATCAAAGCCACACCAATCCAGAATCTTAGAGAAAGTGACCAAACTGCCCCCAACCCAAAAACTAGAAACAAGAAACCTATCAAGCCACTCAGAAATTGCCTCTGGCCTACTCCGCTGATTATTCCAAGTAAAAATTCCATTAGAGGGTTTAACATCAACAAGAGTTAAAGAATCCACATTAGCCCAAAATAAATCTGAAGTAGGACCCAGTCTCGACAACCCCCCTCTCTTCTCCTCAAGACACAAAACATCATTGAAATCCCCAGCTAAGATCCAAGGCAGATAGGGTGCACAAGACCTAACATATCTGATATGGGCCCAAAGTTGGCTTTTACCATGGATGTCAATTGGAGCATAAACATTACTAACCAAAATAGTTTCACAAGAGTCCAAAATTGAAGCCACCATCGAAATAGAGGAAGGGCTAGAAATCCACCAATGAGGAAACACCTTACGAGGATCCCAGAAAAGAGCCAAACCTCTAGAACTTTCCCTAGAACCAATACACTAAAATTGACTAGAAAACCAAATACAAGGAGCATACTAAAGCATGAAGTCCACCTGAAGCTTGGTCTCCTAAACACAAAAGATATCTGGAGAATGAACCCCAATCAAATCCTAAATAGCTTTTTGATGGGAGGTGCTATTCAACCCCCTTGCATTCCATGAAAGAATAATCATGAGGAAGGTTGAGCAAAGTGGGCATCAATGGTCTTAATAGACCCAGATTCCACCAGCAAATCCCCAGTAGTTTTAATCTTGTCCACATCATTCTTTCAACTAGATTTAGAGGAGTTTTTGAAATGCCCCTTCTTGAGAGGGCATTGTAGCACCCCTAGATAAGAAGTCAACCCCCTGACCTTTACCTTTACCTAAAGAAAAAGCCTCCTTAGCTAAATCTGCTAAAATAATATCATCCTGTAAGCCAACGAAAACATCCAGAGGCTCAGAACCCTCTTGTTCCAAAGGCAGAGAAGTGTCCTTAACAAAAAATTGCTTGTTCCAACCTTGTATCCATGCTAGTAGCTCCAGATGAAATCCCAACAGGAATCCCCTCCTCCAAGGCCTGATTATCTAAGACCTCAAAATGATTGAATCCCTGATCATTCTTTTTGTCCTTTAAGGCCCGCTTCAGACCCCTCCCCTTAGCTTTCGGCTTAACATGAATGAAGCCATCCTTATCAGACCCACCCTTAGCCACATGCACCTTTCTTTTATCTCCCTTCTCCATCGAAGGCCCCGATGAAGGAGGGGAAGAAGCCCTATCTGAATTGGATACCTAAGGATATTGGCACTGAAGGTGTCCATACTCATGACAAAAACATCAAAAAGGGAGGGACTCATAATCTATCTGTTGAATCCACGAGGTATAACCAATACAAATTTCCAAAGAATATGGAAAAGGATTATTTAAGTCAATTTCAACACAAATACGAGCATAATATAATACCTTTTAAACCAAAGTAGTCTGAGCAATGGCAACCGACTTCCTGAACAAAGCAACAATCCGGTGCAAAATATCCTCTCTCCAGAACTCTAAAGGTATCCATGGCAAGTGGACCCTCACAGGAACTCAGGAAGGTAGATCTTCGGCAACATTGAATCCCCCATGCCAGGGTTTCATGAACAAGCCCATGCTATTGTAAAAATATGACCCTTCCTAAAAAACATGATTACGATCTGAAATGCAAGAAAAATCAACCAAGAAATATCCATTCCTAGCCACCAAAATATCAAAATCACCATCAACCTACCAGGTTCGACGCATCCAAGACTCCAAAGCCAAAAGGGGAATACAAATACCTAAAAACTTACAAATCAGAATATGTTGTGTCCAATAAGAGAATTCCTCATGCACTAATTCTGGAGAGATAACCAGAACTAGACGAGCCTGGCTCTACAACAAACAACCATTTACTTTTTTAAGCTTGGAGCTCTCCCCCACAAATGAGAAATCTGTCCCGCTGGCATGCATGTCCACCAAAAGGCCCTAAGGCAGCTTCACTCCTGCAAGAACCAAACTTTGGGATACCCCCTCCATATCCCACACCCAACACCCAATGCAGAATCAAAAACCCAACACTGAAGCCTCCCAACACCCCAACACCGAATCACACACCCAACCCCAATACCAAAACCTCCCAACACCCCACCACTAAAATTCCACCCCTCACACACTGAACAAACCCTTAACTGTAGCACCAAAAATCCCCCACAAACCACCTTCACTCACTTCCCCGCCCAAATTAAACCGCCACACACCACACTGCTGAAAGCACCGCACCCCACCTCACATCATAGAAATGCCAACATAGAGAAAGAGAGGGCCCAGGGCCTGTTACAGGCCGCAGGCTCTCGACGCCTGCTCTCACAACTCATGCATCCTTCACCATATAGGCTGTCAAAGTTTTCGTTGATATGCACACTTAATGTTCAATTGAATAGCCTTATTTTTAATATATTTTAGATGATAATGATAAATGCAATGTAAAAGAGAATGTTAAGCAACAATAGTAGTACCTAGATTGAATATAATCTTAAATGTAAGCATCATTAGCTCTTAGGAATCAAAAACACCACATGATTAATATAAGAAAGAGTCTGAGAAACAAAAAAAAAGAAGAAAAAATATCATCTCAAGAGCTTGAAGCTATCAAGAACACTATCAACTACTACAATTTATTGTCACAATTGCATGAATGTCACTTTGTAATAAATAATGTTTACATGCACAATGGATTGATAAAAACTTAAAAAAATCACCATGGAGGTTGTTGGTTCTTGCTTGAAAGAGAGCTTCCAAACAATTTCCTTCTTCTTAGAGTTATAGAATAATGAAGCCTCTTTTCTTCAAATTGGAAACAATAGAGAGAGATAGGGTTAGAATATTTCTCAATTAGCCTATAGAGCAATTATCTACCCAACTACTAGCAATCTTAAGGAGAGATTAATGCTTGAACAATCATTAGAATCATGAATTTTTATAGAAGGCTAGCATGTTGATTGAATTTTTGCATGGTGCCCTCTCATACAAGAAAAAAACAAACTTAGAAAAATGGTAGACAATAGGAATCCTTATAGAATTATGAAAAATATGACACCAAAGTGCTAATATCTTAAATTTAAGATAATTCATACTTAAATAGAAAAATGGACACAACATATAATGTGAATTTGTAAGGTTATACAATTTTCAAATTTATATTTTGACCCCACTTTAGTGAGCATATGATCTAAACTAAATATGTATGCTAAAGTAAATACATAAAATAATAAATTATATCAAAGGATAATCTATAGGATATGATTTATTCAAGTGAGGTGTATGTTTCCCTAGAGAGACTTGTGAAACTAATCTATGATATCCTACAGAAAGAAAAAAATATTAAATAAAATTGTATAAAACAAACATGTTAGAAAATTCCTAGAGTAGTTTGCAAACACATCACATACAAAAGAGAACACAATATGAACAATTATTCAACAATAAACACTCAAGAGAAGGAGAGAGAGGGATACTACAGAGATTTGTAAAAGAGGTGTTCTGTATGATGTGTTTTTAGAAGGAACACCAAGTATAGCTAGCAAGCTATGTTAAGATAGATCACAAACACTACAAAATTCATTATAAGGTGACCATGAAAATACCTAAAATAAGAAAGGACATATGAGGACCCCTAAGTTAACAAGTTGCATTATGTTAGGTGGCTCATATGATACCAAAACTACAAAGAGTTTAAAAATAATCAACACCATGGAGGTGGATGCTTTAGGGAGCATAAAAGTTTAGTGTGTGCTATAAGAGCCACCCTTTAAATAATCGCATAATACAAAGAATGCATAATATTTTAATGTAGAAAAGGGGAAAGGAAGATGCCAAGAAAAATGAGACATCAACAAGGATGTTGTGAGCATAAAATATGTGATATTAGGTTCATGGTGTGACACCACACAATATAGAGATACCCCATGGAAATTAAAAAAATCGCTTGAAAACACACACACTGAGTGATCTAGTGGCTTGGATTCAATATAATATTCTAGGAGTAATGATCCTTAGATATTATTTTGAGGAAGGGTTTGAAATATCATTATTCCCCAAGCCACATGGAACTAAAAGTACAAAAGAGGAAATGAACATTGAGATAAATAAAAGAATTGGGTTAACATGGGAGATACCTAAATGCCTCAATGCTTTGCATTGTCCCAAAAAATTAAAAAATAAATATACCAAAAATAAAAGAATATGACAATAGGTTTTCCCTTATATATTTGTGTAGCTACAAGGGTAACATGGATCCTCTAAGGAAGACTAAAAAACAAACAAGTATATGTATAGGGATAATAAATTAAACATACAAAAACTTATGTTCTGGGTATGTGCAAGATCATCATGGAAAAAACAGGCCCTTAAGTGGAAAAAAATTCAGAAAAATCAGAGTTAGGCAACTTCACGTAAAAAATTGAATAAGTTATCTATATTATTTAAAAAATATGTAAGAATAGAATTTGTATCAAATTGAATTTATTTTCTAAACTACTAGGTTTGTTTTTTTTTTTTTAAATCTATTTGGTGAAAATTTGAAATTTCAATGCAGAGGTACTTAAATTTCAGAGAAAAAATAAGAAGTGGGTGTCTTTCTGACCAATCTCTAACCACAATAAAATGATAATATTTTTTTTATAAGATTTTAGATATAAGTAGAGGACTCATGCCCGATGTTATGCATATTTTTTGTAATTTTTTTCCAAGTAAATAATTAATTATGAATTTTTTATTACTACTTTTTAAAAAATATAAAAACTCGTATGTCTGACCACCTTAACTTGGTCAAAACTTCATGAAATTTTATTTTTATTTTTTTAATCCTATAGTATGTGAAGCATAGAATGTGACGCATGTTTTGATTCAAAAAATGTGATACCGCTTTGAAAGTTATAGATGTTTTTCAATTAGCCTATCAATTAGGACTTTAGTCGTAATTCAATAGAAAATGAATAATAATTACTTATTAAATTTAAAGTAAAGCATAATTTATATCGATGGAAAGCCTAACTTTTAAAAACCCTTTTCGTTTCATCAATTTTGGGTAAAAAAATAGTCGTCAGCCACATACCCATCATATTGCCACTTTTTGGCCCATCATGATCCTGCACATACCCTTCTAATAAAACAAAGGTATTCCTTTACTAGTCATCATTGAATGAAATACCATGCACTAAATCTTGATCATAGGAGGAAGGAGGAAGTGATTATACAGGAAAAACAATTAGATTAGTGCACAATAGGTGTCTCACTTGCAAAAAGGGATAAGGAATTCATTACAAGCATAAAATAATCTTGAGTATCCTATGAGGTAATTTTCAATGATCATGTGAAGATTGAAGATAGTGCAAGAATGTCCAAAAAGGAAAAAATAGGTAATCCCTAAAAGAGGAGGTGTTTGAGTTACTATTTGAATATTAAATAAGTGGTATTTCACTACTAGCATCCTCAACTAGAGTAGGAAGAGGATCAAAAGAAGGTAAATTTTACAATATGAAAAGAAATAATGAAGAGTGGTCTTAAGGTGGTGGAGAAGGTGGGCTGAGTTTTTGTTTATGGAATGGTGGGGTAGGATAATTATTTTTCTTTATTTTGGGAGATGGGTGAGGGATTTCTATATCAATGATGGTGGGATGCGAGACCTCAATAAAGACTTGGTGTTGGGTATGCTAAAAGGGAATGAGAGAATATAGCGAATATTTTTGTCACCTCTTGCACCTCTAGGGTTTTGCACCTAAAAGGAGAGAGATAAAGATCAACACTTCATTCAAGAACAAACCCTTGATATTTCAATGCAAAAGGAGATTGAAATATGTCAAAGGAGATTGTTCCTAAAGCTGAAACTTGATAAAGAAGATAAACTATTGATGAAAAACTAAGGAAATATAAGATGTTTGAAAACATGTTATGATATGCAAGGAGACCTAAGAAGATGAATAGAAATGGAAATAAAACAAAACAGGAAAGTAAGATAGAAAGTGTGCACCTAAAAAATGTGTTGAAGATTGGAATGAGGACTAGAAATGTTGCTAATCCTAGAATTTTAACCTATTGGGACACTTACACCATTCTGGGCGACTTAGTCCTAGATCTGGAAAATTGTTCTAGAGCCCATTTCAGCCAAATGGGTATCTGAATCTATAGAAATTTCTGAAAAAAATGTATAGTGGGACTAAGTTTCCATTGATGGCGACTTAGTTCACTTTAACTTTTCTAAAAACCTGAAAGTGGAAATGAAAGCCCTC
Organism: Sequoia sempervirens; assembly: GCA_007258455.2. NCBI lineage: Eukaryota > Viridiplantae > Streptophyta > Pinopsida > Cupressales > Cupressaceae > Sequoia > Sequoia sempervirens. The sequence goes on along the minus strand of VDFB02086081.1, from coordinate 117,471,006 downwards.
AATTTGCACTTTTTGTTCCTCCAGGTGTCTAGTTTTGAAACTACCAAATTCAAGCCTGAAAGTGGTCCTTGTTGTGGATATTTTTACCTTTCCAAAAGGGAGATGACTTCAACAAGTTTGAAACCCATTCTTCAATGATGTCCAAGCCATCCAAGCACCTAAATCTGCAATCACACAAAAGAAGAGAGAGAAAATGTTGATTGTTAGGTATTAGGGGTTTGCCAAGGCAAACCCCATTTAGGTAATTAAAACTAAATGATGAAATAAAATGATGAAAAATGATACATGAAACAATATAATTAGAAACTTGCCATGATGATGGATCTTTGAATTGCTGCAATGATTGATGAAGAATCTTTCTCTTGAATGCCTTAGAATTGAGCTTGAATGCTATCTTGAATGCATGATTCTTGCTTGTTTGACTTGGAAATATGAATAAATGATGAATGAATAATGAATGAATAATGAATTAGGGTTTAAAGGTCTCCTTTTATAGAGGAGAGTTAAGTGAATGGCTAGAATAAGGATCATGATCAAGGGCTAAGATTAAATTAGAAAATAATTTAATCAAGGATGGAGGTTAATTCAAAGAAGAAAGACATGGATAGATAAAGAATTGAGGTGGAAGATAAGATTGGCACAAAAAAAGAGGTGATAGGAGAAATTAAATAATCTTTAAATAATAAAGATTATTTAATTTAGGTGGCCAACATTGGAGAAATAAATAAAATATTAATTTTATTTATTTAAAAATAAAGGTGAGAACAAATAATTAAATAATTAAAAATTAAAAATAATTATTTAATTATGGAGGAAAGGTGGAGTGTTAAACACTAAATAATTAAAAATAATTATCTAATTGAGAGGGAAGGGATAATTAAAATAATTATTTAATTGGGGAGAAAAAAGAAAGGATAAATTATTAAATACATATAACATTTATTTAATTATAAAGAGAAAAGGCTAATGAATAATTAAATAATTGAAATAATTATTTAATTATAGAAGAAGAAGGAAAAACTAACCTTTGAATTAAAATAATATTTAATTCAAAAGTGGGGGGGGGAAGGACCATTAGACTTAAATGCTAAATAAAAGTCAAGAAAAGTGTGAAAGTCATTTACAATTTTTTACAACACTTTTACAAGACATGCATTTTATTCAATTTGCAAGGGTCCAAGACCTAATGTGAATGTGTCAACTGACCACATTAAAACATTAAATCTAGGAAAAACTAGGCCAACATTCATAAGAAAGACCCAAATGAGCATGAAAATGTCCAAGGATACATTTTTTTACGCTACATTTAGCCCCCACTTTAGTGAGAGGATGAACTTGCTTCAAACTCACACTAAAGTAGACATTCAAGAAGGGTCCAATTGTACCAATGTGGGTGGTATAGGATAAAAAAGATGAAGGAGGTGATCAAGACCCCAGGATCCAAGATCCTAAGTCAAACCATCATAAGTACAAGAGGACAGGAACAGGGTGAATGATCAAGATATGCAATCATGCAATGGAAATAACTAGAAGAGAGAGAAGTATAAAGGTAAATCAAGCTTTGACCATTTGTCCAACACGTTGTGGATCAGATCTAGGTTGTTTGTCCAAAAATGCATACTCATTCTAAGTCAACGGAACTCTTGGCTGTTTGTTGGGTGAGAAGTCCTAAAAGGTGAGAAACATACACTCATGGCTGGTATGTACTCACACACACAGGTGGCTATGGGGAAAGTCATGCCTTAGAATGGGCTTCCCACTCAACCATACTAAAGTTATACCTCCTAATAGCTTTAATAAGGTGCCACAATGAAAATTATTTTGTAAATGCTTTTGGATGTTATGCAAAACTTTTGTTAAAGGGGATTTTGATTTGTTCATGTAAGGTCTTCTTCTTAGAGTGCATTGTGCCTAATGTCTTTGAGAGAGGACAAGTAAAGGTGTCAGATCATTTCCCATGGGATGCCTTGTTCACATCATGCCATGTCAATAGACCATACACTCTTGGAAGGAATCAAACCCAATGACACCACCAAGAAGAGGACACATCACAAGAAAAGAGAAAAGTCACGCCATGAAATTTTGTCAAAATATGTCATCTGTGTATGCCCCCACTTTAAATAAATTGGTACATCATCACTGTGAGCTATCTATTTAAAGTAGCCAATGATAAATGAAAGAAGGTCCATGGGAGCCAACTTGGAAAGCCCTATTCCAAGTCATATGTTTCTGAATTGAGGTACATCATGAATAAGTACATCACATACGAGTCAACTTAAGGCATGTTGTCCGCGTCCAAAGCTTGCTCTTATATGTTCACGAAAGGTTAATTTTGTAGAACTAAGTTGAGCAAATGAAACACAAGGTTGTTTTGGTTTAGATTGTGATATTTCACACTCTCCCCTAAAGGAAGGCGTGAAACCCCAATCACTACTAGAACTTGTTTTTGAAAATGAATCATTTGTATATGACTCTTTGGACCATGATGGTGAGATTTTGGAATATTTATTGAAAGGAGGTGTAGAATCTAATGACCCCCAATTATCAAGTGCTAAAGAGTTTTTTTACATTGAAGGATTAGCATCAACTTGTATAGGTTCAAGTTTTGATCTAGGAATGAAAGTATTAGGGGAGTTGGAAATGTTGTGATCATGTGATTCATAGGTTCGTTCATCTGTGTCAACCATGTATATCTTGTTGTTGTATTCAAATTTCATTGTATGGTATAGAGGAGAGGGGACTCCTTTCAGAGTATGAATCCATGGTCTCCCTAGGAGAAGATTATATGGAAGGGGTCCTTACATGATATGGATAGAGGTAGGCAATACGATAGGTCCAACCTCAATAGGCAATGTGATCATCCCTAGTGGTTTCCTATTAAAATTGTCAATGCCACGAATATGAACATCATTAAGTTGGATAAGCTTTTTGTCCATGCCAATTTTTTTAGGACTTGTCAATGCTACAAACATTGATTTCAACTCCATTGTCTATGAGAGTGTGCCTAACTAAAGTTTCATTAATGATCACCTTTATCATCAAGAGGTCATTCGTATTTTGAATCTCAAATGAGGGTAATTCATGTTTAGGGAATGCGATTTATGACTGGGTGACTTGCATGGGATGAAAGGTGGATGGTACACTATTCAATTTTATTTAAGATTGGATCTCCTCTGGCTTTATTTGCAACATTTCTTGAAATAGACACTTGAATGTAGGTGATAGTTGAATGAGTTGTCATACAAATATATTAGCAAGAGTCTTTTTAAGGTCCTCAACACTAGGCATACTATGTTGAGGAAAAGGTAATGGAGTGAGAGTGATGTGTGGTTGCCTACATGTTTGAGCAACTAAGTTACAACTTAGTTGCTGCAAAAAATTGTTACAATTAGATTGCATCATGGATTTAAAGAAACCTTTTACTTTCTTATGTGATTCAATAATGGGAGGTGACTTAGGAAACTCGCTAGTTAAAGGATATCCCACTTGTGTCATCATAACCTCAAGAATATTGTCTTTATTTGCATAATTTGTTAGTGAAGGGGATTCTAATATCACTTTATTATCTTCACCTAGGGAAGGTTTAGTGTTTGAAGGATATGTATCAATCTTCACATTTTCTTGCACCATGATATTTTCCCTAGGAGAAGAGTGTTTAGGAGAGCTACAAACTAGATGTTCTTGACATTCAAAGGTTGGTTCTCCTAAAAGGATTTCATTGCAAGTAGGAGAAGGATCAATGGTTGAATTTTCTTTCTCAATAAGGGTTTCACTAGGTCAAGGGGGAAAACTAATATTCTCATGACCTTCATCAATTGTGTTTTCTAATATCAAAGTATCTTCTTCACAAGTAGGAGAGATACTAAGAGAAGAACAAATGCTATTGTCATGATTACCTATGGTTGTGTTTTCTTGTTCATCATTTTCTTGTCCACTAAGAGAGGTAAGAGGAGAGAAACAACTAGGATTCTCAAAACTCTCATTGATTGGTTCTTCTAACACCAAAATATCTTCTTTGCCAATAGGAGAGATATTAGGAGAAGAAAAAATATGATCATTAGGAATGTCCAAGGTTGTATTCTCTTTCACTAAAACATTCTCATAGGGAGGGGATAAGAAATATTTCTTAGCATGTCTAAATATGTAAGACACTAATATTGTTTGAACAAAAAATGAAAAGTAGTTGTAACCATTTCATGCAATGTTTCAACAATGTAAACAATGTATATCCAAAGATGCAATTTTTTTTTATCCAATATATGCAAAGCTTTAAGAATGCAAATAATGTATATGCAAGAATGAAAAAGAACTTTTACGAAACACATGAAAATTTTTATGAATAGAAACATTGTGTATGCAAAAGTGAAAAGTACTTTATCCCATTTTATACAAAATTTCAGAAATGTGAGCATTTTCAAATCTAATGATGCATTAGATTGAAATGATTTGAAAAATGACTACCCTAAATTGATGTTCTTGAGCTAGATGCATAAAAATTTAATGTTCCCAAAAATTTCTAGACTTGTAGTATATGATACTAGGAGGCTTAAGAAGCACAAAAATGAGGTTTCCGATGTTGTAATAGACAGTTTAAAATCTGCATTGGGACTAAGTCGCCCAAAATGGAAAATGAGTCCCAGTAAGGGTGTTTTTTCTAATTTTCATAAATTTTCAATTGGTTTTGATGGTTTTTAGGATGCATGACCTAAATAATAAAGGAAAATTCAATTTTTAGATGTTTTTCAATGATTTGAGATGATAAAATGCAAACTATATGCTCTTTCACTAATGCAAAATTTTAAAACCCTAGAATGCAAACTAACTAATGCAATGCAATGTTAATGCAAGGTAATTATAGGATGATGATGGACTCCAAAATTAGAAAATGTGATGTTCTAAGGCCAGGTTCAACAAAATTTAGCAAAGATTTTTGTCACCTCTTGCACCTCTAGCGTTTTGCACCTAAAAGGAGAGAAACAAAGATCAACACTTCATTCAAGAACAAACCCTTGAGATTTCAATGCAAAAGGAGATTGAAATCTATCAAAGGAGATTGTTCCTAAGGCCATAATTTGATAAAGAAGATAAACTATTGATGCAGAAATAAGGAAATATAAGATGATTGAAAACCTGCTATGATATGCAAGAAGACCTAAGAAGATGAATAGAAATGCAAATAAAACAGAACAAGAAAGTAAAATAGAAAGTGTGCACCTAGAAATGTGTTGAAGACTGGAATGAGGATTGAAAATACTGTTGATCTTAAAATTTTGACCTGTTGGGACACTTACACCATTCTAGACGACTTAGTCCCAGATGTGGAAAACTATTCTGGAGCTCGTTTCAGCCAAATGGGTATTTGAATCTACATAAATTTCTAAAAAACATGTACAGTGGGACTAATTCACCATTGATGATGACTTATTCCACTTTGGATTTTTTGAAAACCTAAAAGTGGAAATGGAAGCCCTTGTCCTGCACTTTCTCTTCCTCCTGGAGGTGTCTAGTTTCCAAATTGCCAAATTTGGGCCTAAAAGTGACTTTTTGTGGATATTTTGACCTTTCCAAAAGGAAGATAACTTCAGCAGGCTTGAAACCTATTCTTCAATCATGTTCAATCCATCCAAGCACCTAAATATGTAATCACACAAAAGAAGAGTGAGAAAATGTTGATTGTTAGGGATTAGGGGTTTGCCTTGGTTAAACCCCGTTTATGAAACATGAAACATTAAAAAATATAATTAGAAACTTGGGCCATGATCAATGGATCTTTGAATTATTGCAATGATTGATGAAGAATATTTCTCTTTAATTCCTTATAATTGATCTTGAATGCTTGATTCTTGCTTGCTTGACTTGGAAATATGAATGAATGATGAATGCATGATGAATGAATAATTAATTACCTAGGTTTAAATGTCTCATTTTATAGAGGAGAGTTAAGTGAATGGATAGAATAAGGATCATGATCAAGGGCTAAGATTAAATTAGAAAATGATTTAATCAAGGGTGGAGGTTAATTCAAGGAAGAAAGACATGGATAGATAAAGACTTGAGGTGGAAGATAAGATTGGCACAAAAAAAGAGGTGATAGGAGAAATTAAATAATAAAGATTATTTAATTTAGGTGGCCAACAAAGGAGAAATAAATAAAATATTAATTTTATTTATTTAAAAAGAAAGGTAAGAACAAATAATTAAAAATAATTATTTAATGGAGAGGGAAGGGATAATTAAATAATTAAAATAATTATTTTATTGGGGAGATAAAGAAAGGATAAATAATTAAATAAATATAACATTTATTTAATTACAACTTAGAGAAAAGGCTAATGAATAATTAAATAATAGAAATAATTATTTAATTATAGAAGAAGAGGGAAAAACTAACTTTTGAATTAAAATAATATTTAATTCAAAAGTGTGGGGGGGGGGAAGGACCATCAGACTTAATGCTTAATAAAAGTCAAGAAAAGTGTGAAAGTCATTTACAATTCTTTATAAAACTTTTACAAGACATGCATTTTATTCAATTTGCAAGGCTTCAAGACCTAATGTGAATGTGTTGACTACATTATGTACAACATTAAATCTGGGAAAAACTAGGCCAACATCCATAAGAAAGACCCAAATAAGTGTGAAAATGTCCAAGCATGCTTTTTTCTACGCTACAGAGAAGAAAGTGAGGAATTGTAGATCATAATGATATTAGGAATGTCCATGGGCATTGAAAATGGAGGTATATTGGGGTATTGAAAATATGAGGATGGTCTATTGAGTGTGCCAAGACCACTTATACCTATTTGGGATGAGGTTGGTTTGGATCTCAATGAGGGATATAAGTGGTTATATTAGGAGCAATCAGAGGTGGGGAATGAATAGATGGATTAATTACTAGATAAGAGGTGATCTCATAAGAGGAGGGTGCTTGATGTTGAGAATGTCTTGAAAGAAGATTTCTCTATAGCCATAGTGTACTAATGCTTCTTATGTTATCTTGCAAGATGCTTACTATGGTGATGGGACTCACATTAGGTTGTAAGAGGAGGGTGAATATATTTTCTACTTCAGTTTCTAGATGCTCCCTATTTGGGGATAATAGGAGTAATAGCCCCAATAGCCAAAGGTGTAGAGATCGGGGGCGCATAAGGTGGGACTTGCACCAAGGGTGGATTTCCTATTTATATCAAAGAGATAGGTGGAGGAACTAAAGCTAACATTAACTTGGGTGATGACCAATTGATAAACAAAAAGGTTATTGTCATATTGGTTTATTTCCCTTTGCTACCAACGAGGTGGGTGGGGGAATAGAAGGAACTACAAGAGCATATTATTAGGATAGTATTAGATTGGACTATGGAATATTTCAAAGTTTGTGTACATTACTTGTAATTTTATTGTTTTATTAGGACATCTTGGCAATGAACTACCTAAGTATACTATTGTATCACATTATCTCATTTATTTATGATTCATGTATAGATGATATGACATATGATGACATGGATTGAATGTATATATTTTTATTGCATTGATGTAAATGGGATTACTTTTTGTTAATTTGAGTAATTGAACATTTATACGGCCTCTAAACCTTACAATTAAAGTTTGGAGGAGTGAATAAAAGAGAGTTCAATGTATGTAGAATTCAAAAGATAAGAAGATTGAACAGTTGAAGAAAATAAAAAATTAAAATACTTGTAGGTTGTCTATGTTGAAAAGGAAATAGAGATGAATGAGATGTAGAGAAAGCCAAAGAAGTGATTGGAAAAAATGGGTCGTAGCTAGAACAAAAAAAAGTAGAAATAATGAACAAAGATTAAATGCAGAAAATAATGGTACAAATTGTATAAGACTATGGATGAGAAATGAATTTAAATTGAATTTGAAATTGAATTTTTTTTGAATGCTAATGCAATTTTTTTCCTAGAAATTAGTGATAGATTGAGAATAGTTATTTTATGGTGAAACCCTAAACTTGTTTCAATTGACAAACAAAATTATCAAATTGAGTTGTTGCCTAGTTGCAAGACAGAGGGATTGTTGGTTTTCATTAATTGGTATTATTTTGAAAGTTGTTTTGTTTTATTTTATTGTAACATATAATAACCCTTCTATGAAGTAAAAATTTCTAATTTACACCAAACAAGTAAATAAACTAAGTAACAATGGCAATGTAATAAAAAAAATTCTTTTCTTTGTTGATAATTTCCAATCAAAATGCATAACATATTACAACATGAATTCCATTTCATTTCATATAATACATCAATTTAAGAAACATACATTTACATACATATCTCAAAGAGATTTAGAACAAATAGTTGTAAGATAGTCCAAGATCCTTTCAAATCTTGGTTTTTCTCTCACCTGTTGTGGAGGAGAAGCATCACTCAGGTGATTTTCTACCAACTACAGACTCATAATGCAGTCTCTTGCACATCTATCACCGATAGATGGACCTTACCTTCGATGGAGATATTGGTAGAGTAACCAATAATGAAAACCAATTGAGCATAGTGTCATGTCCTACATAACTAGAACTTGTATACTGCAATTTATGTCTAGCATGTAATATTTGATGACGGTGAATTAATAGTGTTAGTCTCGGTAGTCATACAATCTATAGTGGAGTCTCAAACATTCACACTAATTTTTCCAAAGTGTTACATTCAATATTCCTACTAAGAGGACCATCTATCACATACACTACCCAGGGCTGATTTTACTCAAGGCTATCTTAAGCTATACATAGGTATTT
>VDFB02086081.1:117385937-117462145 GCA_007258455.2 Sequoia sempervirens | reverse complement strand
TTGTTGCCTTTTAGCACTTTGGACTCTTAAGGGGAAACTAGTGGGCAACATAGTTATCTTCACAAACTTGGTTTGAAGTAATTTCATTCTTTTTTGTGCATTTAAAATAGAGTTTTAAGCCTTCCACCCTAAAAGTGACCTCTAAATAACTTCAAACACCTTAACTACCTCATTCTTATTCATTTGTTTTGCAAACAAGCATTTTCATTCCAAGAGGCTGAGCTTTGATTTTTGCTTGTTGGATTGAATGTGGACGTGACACAACTTTCTTTTTTCTAAAATTGTTCAACATCATTGAACTAAGAATTTATCACACATCTGCAGAGAAACAAAGGAGTACCACAAACTAAAACACATTACACTTTGGTTCTCACTAACTTGATGTACTCTTCAACATCTCTCTTCTCTAAAAGCAACCTCTAAATCACTTCAAACACCTTAACTACCCTAAAACCGACCTCTAAATCACTTCAAACACCTATATTAAGCTACCACTCTCAAGACCAATGTAACAATGATACAAAATAATGCTTTGAGTTTGAAAGATGGGCCACTTTCCTACTTTGGGTGGGATTTCAGACTCTCTAATACTATCATGCATTTCTTTCATTCCTTGTGCCTCCACCTCCCACTTCCTTCTCTTGTGGGCCTTTGAAATTTTTCCTTTCCATTCGCATAACACCCTAATACCTTGACCACCACTTCTCAAACCATACATTCCTCTTTGGATCTTTGGGCCTTTTGATGATGTCTTACATTTGTAAAAGAGCCAATGGGGTATCCTAATCCTCAAACCCCTAGATCCCCATTGTCTTGTGTCCTAACACCCAAGAATCCCATCGCCTGAACCCTTGATGTTGGACCTTGGGATAATTATTTGCTTGAACTTAAAGCAATCATTTCCCTAGATCTCCACACTCAAGCATGCACTTTCACAAAACCTCACCATTTGAATGGACTCCACCCATGACCACGACTAACCAAGAATGCAATTAATGAGCCCAAATTTGAATGTGAGAAAATGGCAAGAAACTTTGGACCCATGTTAGGCCTTCAACCTCTATATAAGGAATAAAACTTCATTAGTTTGGATAATCTTTGGACATCATCTCAACAAATCCAAAATTGAAAAGTCAGACACTTGTGTTCACTTGTTGAATCTAAGGACAAAAACCCTTAGGTTATGGAGATTTTTCGATGAAACCCCATTGGTTTCCTAGAGTTTGGAGGATGAAAATTGTTTGGATTTGTGAGGGAAATTTCACACAAAGGTTGCATCTGTATGCCAAGCATAGTGGATTTCACCATCCCAATATTTTTCTAAAAAAAATTTTGATCATTGTAATCTTGGTTATGAGCAAACAATTGAAGCAAAAAAATTGTAATCATGAAGTGAGTTATTTGAATTAAATACTCTATTCCAACCAACTTATATGTGTAGATCTATTTATCATATGTGAATGTTTTAGATCTAAATATCTTGTTTAAATGTTTTGGCTGATTTTCATTGAATTATTCCAAATCCAAGAAATTTGTGTAATAATTTAGTTAAGGATCATTGCATTTATCATTGAGCCTATGGTCAAATGTTCTCATCCTATGGCATAAGTCTTGAATTGCTTTAATCAGTTCTGACAAGTCATGACCTCTTGATTGGGAAGGTTGTAACTCCCCCATTCATTCAGATAACCAGATGTATGTTTGTTGACAATATCAAATAAAACCTCCAGCCAGGGTTTGCTAGTGTAGGGAGAAGTAATGCATGAAATTTTCTTTTTGATTTGGGCTAAATGTGATTAGGACGGGCCCTGACAGGGTTGTATCAAAGCCCAAGAGAGAGATATGTTGAGGAAGAAAGTAGAGAAATTATAGTGAAAATGTGCATTAGCATGTCTCATTTTATTTATAGAAGAAAGTACAGTGCACAACAATCAAGCAAAAGCTAAAATCCATCTATGAAATAAATTACTCACTATCAAAACTAACCTTCAAATTAAAGAAGAATTTAAGAAGCTATATTTTCATATAACTTCTTCAAATGTATTTAAATTATTGTACAAGGAACATAAAATATTAGAGATGCACTTTCCAAGCAATGTTGTTTTCCTATCGGTTTATGTAAAACATAATTATTGTGGGGATTCTACTTAAGATTCAATTAATCAAGGAAATTAGAAATGTTTTGGAGTTTTGTTCTACCAATGCAATTATTTTCTATACTAGCCATTATGGAGAAGCGGTTTATACAAATTTTCTTTGTGAAAAATACATTGTGATTAAATTATTTGTTTAAAAGTTATGTCTTGCTTTTTATTTTCTAAAAGAATCCATATTTAGATGGTGTTGCAGTCAGATAAACATCTATTTTTCACAGAGCTCACAACTTTTAATAGTATTCTTTTCCTAAATTTCTAGGTCAAAGTGCATGATGATGTCATTTCATGCCTGCAAATAATTGAATCTTCTAGTCAACAAATGGTCACATCTTGGGATGGAATGATTAAAATATGGAACATTGATGAAGGTAGAGGTAGTTGGGCAACAACTTTTGGCTCATCTAAGAAGACACAAAGTGCCAGTAAGTATATGAAGAATGGTCATATGATATATTATTAGTATTCATATGGGAGTCTAGCCATATTAATTTTTTGAAAAAGGTGAATTTATGTCATATAAAAAAATTGATGGTTACAAATGGACCACCAAATTTACTAAGGCATGGGAAAGTTGACAAAGAAGAAAATCAGATGGTGTAGGGTTAATCATATGAGTATCTAGTTGTTACTTATGCAATGTGAAATAATGCTTTGAGTTTGAAAGATGTGCAATGCAATGTAATCAACAATATGAATATAAACTACATAATATTTAACCATTCTTTTTATGCTATTTACATTGATATTTAACCATTGCTTCAAAGAGTTTAATCATGCACATGAGGAGGAAACTAAATTTTGATTGTCAACTTCTATATATATCAATTTTCCAATAATCAAGTGTATTTCCATATACAAAAATGGCATCAGCATAGCATTAGGACACAATATGTGGCTTGCATATGCCATCTCGATTATCTATTCAAATTTTGAAATGTCTATCTCATCCCTAAACTACGATTGGATGTCATCAAAATGGAGCCTCTTTGAGCTTTCGTTGGCTACGGTATTTGCACACAAGAAAAAGTCAAACCACAGTGAGATTAGTTATACTATAATTTAAAATTGAATAATTAATATAAAAATCAATACAAATTGAATTATAATTGAAATCTTGATTACCTAAAATATACGTCTCTTTGAAGGGTCAAGAGTCCTAGAATATAACCCTCTCAAAGAACTGACCAAACCAACTTTTGTAACGTCAATCTACATATGTGAACAAAACCATGAAATTGATCCAAGTTAGCATAGAATTACAATGCGATTAATAAGAACATATTTATCAAGCACAAAATAAATAAACACATACCTCTTTTAGGTTGATCTTTTTGTATCTCCTTAATTTAGGTGTCTCAACACCTCCTCCTTGAGGTGTTTCAACACCTCCTCCTTCAGGCGTTCGAATACTTACTCCTTCAAGTGTTGTGGCACTTATCAATAATGATGTATAGCTCACAACTGTCTGTACATAAAAATGACAAGTACATATGAAACTACGAATCTATGTCAATGTATGCATAATCAATAAAAGATCTTATAAATTTTTTAATTCAATCAAATTTGAGTTCAATTACCTTTCCCTTATCTAACAACGTGCCTCCATAGTGCGGAGCATGGTACTTTCGCTTCGCACTAGGTGTTTCCTAAGGCGGTAAGATAAACATATAAGTTAATATATAATTTCATTATTGACAATTCAAATGACAAGCAAATATACAGTAAAAAAATGTAAATGAGTGAGTGTGAAAATACATACTGTGTGTGTGTCAAGGCCAAATTAAATGGCCCTAAGGGTGCTATCAGTCACCTGTGTGAGCTCCTCCTCGACATTAACTGTTAAATAGACCATGTAAATAAATATTAGTACTTGATACTATCTCTTATTAATATTCATTTTTAAAAAAATGCATTTTTAGCAAGTTATGAATTTACACCTTAAATGTTACCTGTGTAACTACTCCAATTTCCACCTCTCTAGCAAGAGAGGACTCTGTAGGGTGTGCTCCACTCCCCTGCGTGTGATCTGCTATAATCTCCAAATCCTGGATGTCATAATCAGAAGTGTCTAATGGATGCTCAGGGGGTTGTACAATAGGACCCAAGCATATTTGCTGGCATGTATTGCAAATATGTGGCACACAAATATGTGGACCCGAGGAGGATGATGTAGTAGCACTGGATCCATCGCCAAGATCACCAGAATGTGGCTGAGCTACTGAAGAAGCATGGGAAACCAAAAGACCACTCAAAGAGTGAATGGCCTAGATAGTTTGTGTGGTTGCATCCTCCGTAATATTTGGATGTTTTACTAGAGGTGGCAGAGGAAGGGGAGGACAGGGAACATATGGGCACCTAACTACTCTAGCTGCCCCTAGCCTATCTTGAGGCATACCTCTACCAACGCCCTGGAAGGGTTTAATGTCAAAGTAATTAACATGATGCCCTAACAAAAACTTAGCATATAATTTTTTAATAAAGTAAAAAGGTACATCAAGATTATTGTTGGGTGGTTTATCAAAAACCATACACCAATGAACCCAAAAGTTATCTACTATGCCCCTATGCATGCACCATTTTATAGAAAGTTTTGGCTTGTTAACATTAACTGGAAAACCAGTGCTGGGGTTAATAAATAAAGAGGCTATTTGGGATTTTGTTATTTGGAGATCTTTCACATCATCATAAGACAATCCACATGCATAATATTCCTTCATGGTTTCTCACCTGGAGAGGGTTTCTACATTTGTAATTATTCCTGTCAATGTGTTTGACATATGGGATAATTGAGGGATTTTCTTATAAACATCACAAATGCCCCTCAATTGCTCCAATTTTTCATGAATTAAGTCTTCAATTGATGGTTGTGGAGGTGGTGGAGCATTTGGCATTTCTGTATTTTGATTCTCAGCTGGTGGATTTTCATTCTCAACTGGTGGAATTTGTGCATTCTCATTTTCGACAGCCATAATGCCTAATTAAATTTAAAAAATAATTAATCTAAAATTAGACAATATAAATGAAACACTATTTTTAAATCAAAATCCATTAAAAACATTCATTTTTTTATCAAAATCTATTTTGAACTCAATTGTTTCATAAAAATTCAATCAAAAACCCTATTTTGAAAAAAAATCCACAAAAAATTCATTTTTTTTATCAAAATCCATTCTCAATTCAATTTTTTCATAAAAATTCAATCAAAAACCTATTGTGAAAAATCCACAAAAACATTCATTTTTTATCAAAATCTATTCTAAACTCAATTTTTTCAAAAAAAATCAATCAAAAACCTTATTTTTAAAAAAATCAACAAAAAACCATATGAAATTATTCAAATCTAAATGAAAATTGAATCAAATCAAATAAAAATAAAAAAACTTACCTTTCCAAATCGAATTTAGCCTAAATCGGATATCCGTTACGCGAAGAATGGATGCACTGTGCACCCGCAGGTTCTTCTCAGCCGAATGACTTCAAAAAAGTGACAGAAGTTTTTAATCTATGCTTTTTACAAATCGGATATCCAATTTGGATCAGATATCCAATTTGTAAAAGTAGGTTTGGTGTTTGGTATGGTGACACCCAAGCCTAAAAAAAATCAACACATTCTTTTCGCATTTTTTCGATCGATGAAAGACGTGTTTTTCCCCTCATTGCCACTTTTTGGCCCACCATTAACCTGCACATACCTGTTAACAATATTAATTTGGCCATTAGTTTGAGGATAATAAGTCAAACTCATGTTCAAGGTAGTGCCCTCAAATTATTTCCATAAATTGCTAGTAGAAGCAAAATTACAATCATTAACAATAAAACAAGGCATCCCATGGAGTTTGAAGATAGAAACCAAGAAGTATTAAGCAAATAGAATGATAATGTAAAGGTGAGCTAATTCGCATAAATGGGGATATTTTCTCAAGTTATAAACAAAAACCAACCTCTTGATATTGGAAGGATCATAATGAAATCCATAGAAATATCTATCCAAGTGGTTGAACTAGAAAAGGAAGTGATTGAAAAATATTAAGTCTTTAAGAGTTTCCATTTTATTTTGATCACACATATCACATTCAATCCCAAAAGAAGTTTTTCTTCACTCAATTATATTTATTGGTGTAATCAGTTTAGCCCCACCATGCACAAAATACAAGATATGATTGTTTCCATGTTTCCACTACTCTTAAATGACACTTTTGTAAGAATGTATTCATTGTTGGCATGGTCAAACGGTGTGGAGTTGACCAAAATTGAGAGAGATTAATGTGGAGGGATCCCATATCCACCTCTAGGTCTAGACAAAACATTTTTAGGTGTCATGAGCATTGAAAACTACTCTATCATAGTTTGAAGTTTTTTTTATCTCAGGGTTCTTATGAGACTACACTAAAATTCAAAATGTTCATATATGTCACTTTTTAGTTATTCAAGTCAAAAATTTGGATTAGTGTTGGTTGATTCCCTTATAAAAGTGTGACACAACTTCGTCATTTTACCCAAAGAACGTAACTTAAATTCATACACTAATCCTCATCTTCCATTTTCACTCCCATGGAGTGCAATTAGTTAACTACCATATTCATTTACATGTTTGGTCATAGACCCACCATCCTCCATCCTAAGGGTATACAACTTCTATCTCAAGAAAATATTATTCACTAGGCATTTATCCTGATAAATTTATCCAAGTTTCATCCAAATATTAACTACGATAATATATTCATGCACATTCAACAACACTGAATAAGACAAAATGATTCTAATAATACCTTTTTCTTTTTTATCCATCTTGTCCTAGTATGAACCTGTGATGTAGTTGTAGGTTTTGATATTGATCTGAATCTACAAGCACATCATCCATCTTAAGCTTCCATAACTCAAAGTTTTTGCTTGAGAAATTTTTCATATCTATCCTTGATGTGATTTCCATATATTCCTATAATAAGATCAAAACCATCTCTACACAAGCTCCCACTCAAATGAAGATTTTATACAAAAGACCCTCTACCCAACACTTAAAATATGAGGTGATCAAACTCTTATACCAAATGAAAGGAAGAAAGGTATGCGAAAATTCTTTCTACACTAATATTTTGAGGAGAGTGTTGTACAAATTTCAATGTTTCAAAATAATAGAAAGGAAAAACACAAGTTTAAATAGAAAATAAACAATAAATACCATAATGAAGATGTACATGTAGAAAACTCTTTAAGGAGAAAAACCCCACACTCAAAAGTAGCTCAATATATTATTTAGTAAATAATGATTACAACACACTTGTAGGGAAAGCCTTCACAAGTGTATCACCAACCAGAAATCTAGAGGAATACTTAAAAATAATATTTATAAAACTCTACATGCAACCTCTATCTCAAGCACCTAATATTTAAAAGATACAAAACCTAAAACCATCAAATGATAATTAGAAACTTATGAACTAAAACCACCCAAATTTGGTGTCCAAATTATCCCCCAATCAAAGGTACCTTATGATGTGTCATAATACACATCATAAGTTGGTCAACAGGTGTAACTCCCCTGTATAGCTCTTTTATGCATCGAACAAATTTTTGCATTCCCTATGCAATCATCCAAAAGCTATAACTTTTGATCTAGTCGGTTGATTGGGCCTTTTTTAAAATTGAATTACTTGAAGAAATTTATGTGATGGGAACCCTCATAAGTGATACCAAGCAATTGAGATTTTTTATTTTGGTCAAAAACTAACCCTATATCCTAGAAATTTAGTTTCTTCATTTGATAAACAAAATCACATCTTTTGTAATCTTACAAGTACCTGAGAAAGATTGAGACACCTTTCCCAACATATTTCCTTTATTTTCTTTTTATCTGCAATTTAACTTGTTCTACAAGCTAATAGAAGCAATGCAAAAACTAATGATTTTTTGGGTGCATGCAAGCATGCATATAGAAAAAAATAATAGTCTTAAGTTTCAAATAAAAATACAAGTCCAAAACATTCAAGCTTACTCATTTACATTTTGTGTATTTTGTTATTCATCTAGTTATATCAATGATATTTAGTGTTTCTATCAACATTCATCATAGTTGTATCAATTTGCGTTGATTGTGTTTGGTATTGAATTTTGGTGGATTTCATTAGCATTGTGAAAAATATTAATTGTTGACCTAAATAGAATTTTACTACATGTGTTCATGTATTATTCATTTATTTTACTATCCATTTTACTAAAATGAAAATTATGTACTTATAGTTCACTTGGTAAATTCGTATTTATTTTTTGTTGATCCTTAAAAAATTAATTCACTAAGTTATTTATGTACTTGTTCAAGTAAATGATATTATGATTTAAATTGTCATTTTCTTTGATCCCTTACTTAAGGTTTTCTAGTTTCAAGACAAAGACGGGTCCCCACTAAATATTCACTTAGAGTAAGCCATTGTTTTCCAAATTGAATTGCTTAGAAAAATATATTTATCACCATCATTGATGATAAAATTGGATTCAATATTTTGTTTTGAACTAAAATGGACCTTAAAAATTATATTTAAATTACATATTGTATTTGTTGTATGAGCACCGAAATCATGTATATATTTTGAGCAAGTTGTACTAGCTTCCCTTGTAGAGTGATGAACTTCTTTGTTGGAATTGACTGATTCAATCCACAACTCCCATGAAATACCTGTAAGTGATTACCTATCACAATAGAGAAGATCAACAATCAAGATTGTGCTCAATAACCTGAGAATTATTATTGATGCAACTGTCGGGCTCAATATGTTGCCATACAAAATTAATAAATAATTACAATGTATCAATCCTTATGAAAAGGATGAAAGGTAACCCTAGATTAGGGTTAGATTAGAACATGACAAGTGTCCTCATAGGGATGAATGAGACAACATGTTCTAATATTATAAGCTTTAATCATGCAAAATGCAACTAATCAATAAAAACAAATAATTAAATAAAAGCACTCCTAAGTTTAGCTTAAGTGTAATAAAACATAAAATGGCCCAATTAATTAATTAGGTGATGACTTTATTACTCCAACATTCTTTTCCTAAAATCTTAACTTTTTTATGGAATATGATTATCTTACCTAAATGAAGTTTAACTTTTATACATCGTATGATTAAGTTTAGAATAAATTTCTATATGTCTTTTATGTTCTAATTTTTTTATTATACAATATTTCATTTACAAAGTGTCAATATATTCAAGGGATAAAATTGAATATCGATGTAGTGCATTCTAATATTTCACTTTAGTTATAAATAAGCATCTATAACTTTAAAAAATGTATGGGGCTCTTTGTTAACTTATATTTTGATAAATAGAGATTTTTTAGGCATTACAAATAGTGGGTTGTGCAATTGAAATTGAATCAAGGAGGCAAAAGCATATGAAGTATTTTAAGTAAAATTTTGTTTATCTAATGAAGCTTGAATTGGGTTTTAATTTTCACTATGTAATTGACCAAGCTTGCACGATGAGGACTCTATCTAGGCTTTTAAACTAATTACTATTACTTTTCATAGCTTTGGTGTAATATTTTTTCTCAAAGCATGGGCTTTAGGTGCCAAACCTATAGACTTGTTAAATTATCTTCACTCACTCCATGAAAAAATGGTTAACACATACATGGTCTTCTCTACTAGAGCATCAATGCTCGCACACATATAAATATTTTTCACTTATCTATAGAAATAAAATGAAATTTTCCATTGATTTATTAATGAATCTCCATTTCACAATAGACTCAACCATTGACTACCCTTATTACAAATTTATGGTAAAAACACACGAGAAACAACTAAATCTTATATCAAGTGAAACTAAATACTAGCATACATATATTAAATATTTATAATATATATAAAATACACTGAGAGTTATCCTTCTTGAGGGGCCTATTTTCATCATTGTGTTTGCATTGTCTTCTCATATCCATCATTTACACAAGTCTGCTAGACAAAAGTTAACAGTTACATTTACAATAATTTTATATTAATTTTATATTGCTGAAGGGTCCCACATAAAAATATAAGTTATTCAGCACGACTTACATAAAAAATAAACAAATAAAAAAACTCAAAAAATGCTCGGAATACAAATAAAGATTGTCAACAGAAAAAACAAGAGCCGACTGTGTGATGAAAAGAGGAAATAATCGCAGTCATGGAACAAGCACAAGCACAAGTAAAGGTGCAGAGAATTTCAACTGTGGCACCGGCAATCCCAACAGAGAGGCGCCTAATGTTTCTCTCTAACCTTGATCTTCTCTGGTTACCAGTCAATAATGTTCAGAGGATTCTGTTCTATAGAATCTCGCCTGAAAACCAGTACCCTTCAATTGTAGAGAGCTTGAAGAAAAGCCTCTCCTCGGTCCTGGTGTACTTCTATCCATTGGCTGGTCGGCTAGAGAAGGGAGAATCAGGCAGACTAGAGGTTAACTGCAACGATGCCGGGGTGGATTTCGTGGAAGCGTCAACAGATATACCCTTCTCCTACCTGGAAAGAGATGGGTTTCAGTATAGGCCGCTTTTCCAAAACCTAGTTCCCATGGCTCATCCTTTACAGGAACAGAATCCCAGTAGACCTTTCCTCTCGGTACAGGTATGCACATCTCTTGAAGACTTCTTTAGTACGCAGTATAAAAAAATTTCAAAGTGTAAAAAATAATAGGAATTTAAAGTTTTTAGGGGAATTTAAGACCCAAGCACAGATCTTAGTGTTTTCTGGATTCTTACTGGTGCGTTGGTTCTTTTCATATTCTTCTGTTTACTTCTCTATTTGTTTTGTTGGTTTTTTTTCATATTTTTCTGTTTACTTCTGTATTTGTTTTGTTTAAGTAGTTTTTCTGGTGATTCATTTTTTAATATGAAAGGTAAATTTGTTTCACACTCTAAGGGTAAGGTTCTATGGAGGAGGCTTTCTAAAAAATTTCAGCTGGTGCTGTTGAAATTTTGTAGGAATTTTTTAAAGCTGATGATCCCATGAATTTAATAGTGCAGTTCAGCTAAAAGTTTAAACTTCAAAATTTAAGAAATGAACTCCAATATTTTGATAAAAATTAATTTTCTCTTCTTCTTTTTCCTAAAGGAATTTAAAATTTCAGATGATTGATAAATGGGAGAAAAAGTTCTTAACCTGTAGGGGCAATTTGAGTCTCCCACCTCAATTTCACCTGCTCAAATCTGTGGTCCTAAAACGTAGGGGCGGCTATTTTTTAGGAAAAGATTTTATTTAATCCTGTAGCACAATTATTTTTGCTTCATGGGAGCCCCTTCCATGAAAATAGATCCTCAAGCCTCCCATGACACCTAAGCATGTACAATCTTGGGAGCAAATATTTGTCCTGTCTGTCATATTCTTTTCCAGTGATCATAGATTATGGCATCCCCAAATCATAGTAAAGATTGCTATCAATAAAAAAATTGTATTTTTATCTGATAGACTACATTAGTGTGAGATTTGAGCCTGAACACACCTGCAAACCACTGTTGAGTCGTTGGAAAACAAGTTTTATCTGTTGTTTAATGGTAAACCAACTGCAATTTAATGGTAAAAGCCTCTAAAATATCAGGTAAAATACAGATAAATATTAATTTTTCAGTTGGAGGGAACATTCTATTTTCATTTGCAATGTTTTTTGTCAATTTGGTGGCAACTTTCTTTTCATTTGCATTGCTTTATGTTTTAAATGTATATGCAAATATTTCAAAATCACATCATACTAAATTTCCTTAAAGAAAACATCTAGATTTGTCTAAGTTTATTTCATTCCATTATTTAGCACTTATTATTAATTATTTAATATAATCACATACAACTAGAATTTGTAGCACATAACATCCATATGCAAGCCTTGAACCTCCTTTAAATGCAAATGCTATTTATAATAATATCTAAGCATCATCAGAAGCCTCTTATTTTTATTTTTCTCACATTAATACTAACATCTATTCTCAAGAGACATTAATCTCAATTTTAAGAAAAATGGAAATAAGATGCCTTATAGATCTACAAAGTTGACTTAGAAGTTAGATAAGCAACTTCCTCTTATTGAAGTGAAATAGAAATAGGAAGTAATAAATCTAGTATGATCCCCTCTTGTATACATGCATCTATAAAATCGTCAATGAAGGTCAAAGATCTCTTGTAGGAAGAGAGTAATACATCTCTTCTAGATATTGATGAAGGTCAAAGTCCATAGAGACAAGATTCTAAACTAAGGAAATCAGTTCTATAATAAATTCAAGCATTGGCATCTACGCGAAGCAATGCACATTAGGGTTTCATTCTTATATGACAAACCTTACCTACATTTTGTTTTTGGTGACAAACATATGTACTTCCCTTGGAATTTTAGTTAGTTAAACTCTTAAAGGATATTTTTAACTAATAATATTGATGATTTTGTGAAATTATATAAAATTAAAATCATAGCATATATACATCATTTACCTATGTTATATTATATTAAAGCAGTTTGTTGCTAGAAAAATCATTTTCTGAAGGACATAATTTGTTAGAAACATCTTTTGAAGTATGAGCAATCTCTTTTAATGATGTGCTTATGTCACTATCACAACCACCTTATTAGAATCAACTAATCAATTTATTAGTGGTAGCTTCATCCCCATTCCATATCAAAAACATTAGTTTAAAGTGAAAAATGTTGGAATAACTAAGGTTCAAATGGAAACTATTGGTGGGAATTAATGCATGATTTTTGGGACCATACAATCCCCCCTCCAAGGAATTGGAAGTACCAATCCTTAAAACCTAGGATAACCTCTAAAGTAGGTCAACTCCTATTCTAATCCTAAAAACTAAAATTGTTATGATGAAAATGGAAAAGGAAAACAAAAATGAAGAGGCAATATTGGAGAATAGATAGACCTTTTAATTCAATATTATAGAAAATTCAAATGCCTTCAAGATTTTCATAAGAAAAACTAGTTAACAAAAATGTAAGAGGTGATCAATTAAACATGTTGCTAACATTCAAAGCAATCATGATCAATTTAGATGAAGAGAAAATGAGATAGCCACAACATCTTTATTAAGAATTCCAAAACATGTATAGTTATATTTGGTTTTATAATGCCATGTTTAAAAAACTAGCTTATTAAGGAAATACTAAGTTGTAAAATAAATGGTTTTGGATTCTATTTAACAAGCTTAAAAGTCTAATTTAGAGAATAAATTAGATGCTTAACATCTATTTCTTTAAAGTAAAAAACTATAGTTAAAAAAATATATGAGGAGATTTAGAGCTCCAATCTTTAGCAACTTCACTTTCAACATAAATTCATTGTACTTGGGAAGCAATAAATCATTGATTTTGTATATTGATAATCTTTTATTTTGATCTTGTACATATTCTTGCATGAACATTTGCGGTTTTCTCTTAGATAATCAATTGTATATAATTTGGATTGTTGTGTTCCTTTGGGAAATTCTTCATTTATGATATGGAATTCAACAGAAAAAAGTATCTAAGGGGTACCTCTACAATTAGAAGGTACAAAACTAGTTTGTAATATCTTAACTTTCTAAAATACTTTATCCAAAATAATTTGAGAATACTATATGTGAATCAAACTAAATCAATATTATTATTCAACAAGACTTACAATAGCTTTACAAACACATAAGTATCTATAGAACAACTTAGACAAGGATCATCTAACAAGCGTCACTCAATCATGACTTTGTTGAAGTGATGTACCTTGTCATGGAGTATTTTCTAACTAAAATACTATAGCTAAATAGTTAAGGTGAATAAAAATAGTCTCAAACTAAGAGACTAAATATAAGGCAGTATGTGAGGTAGAATAACCAATATTATAATTTATTCAATTACATATGTGAAAATACAAACTTAATAAGAAATACGATTATCAGGTAATTCTTGTGTCTTGGGTAGCATATGTACCCATTGTGTATCATTATCATTTCTCAAAAAAAAATAGCCTTCATTACATTCAAAAGAGATGAAAAATGATGCTTGACATTTTGAAAGGAAGTAGAGTATGTGGAAATGCCTCCAACAATAATATTTTGAGGAGAGGGTTAAGAAAATTTTAATCTTTTAATAATTATAGAAAGTAGGAACACATTTAAACATAAAGTAATCAATATATACCATAACACACATGTACATGGGGAAAACCCTTTGGAGAGACAACACTCCAAAGTGTCTCAATATATTATTTAGTAAACCATGATTACAATATACTTGTACAAAAATCCTCACAAGAGTATCACCAACCAAGGATCTGAAGGAATTCTTACAACTCAACAATATATAAAAAATTCTATACACAACCTTCATCTCAAGCACCTAATATATAGGAGATACAAAACTTAAAACCATCAAATTGTAATTATAAATCCATGAGAAAAAAACCGCCCAAAAGTGGTGCCTAGATTATCCCCCAATCAAAGATGTCTTATGATGCGTCATAAACTAGTCAGTAGGTGTAACTTCCCTTTACAACTCTTTTACGTGTCCAACAACTATTTATATTTCTTATGCAAAATTTTGATAGCCATATCTTGATCCAAAGGGTTGATTGGGACCTTTTTAAAAATATAAAGTACCCAAAGAGATCTACACAGCTATGGGTCGTGTGGAGCAATCAAAAATATTTATTTTTTCCAAAAACCAACTCTATAGCCCAAAAATTGAGTTTTTAATTTTATATTTGAAAATCATACTCTTTTGTGATCTTAACATTAGGGCAAGGTTGAGACACATTTCTCAATATTATCCCACTTTTCGAACACCTTGCAAGATAAAATGAAGTGGCAACAACATTATCTAATTAATAGGGATCAAGAGGCCCATAGACTCATAGCACCACCTGAATTTTTTTGTGCTCATTGACTTTGTTAAAGTATTAATGACATTCTTCAAAGTGTCACTTTTACTAACATCACCCTCCCATTATCTACCATATGTCAAACAAAATGGTATTGGACATCAATATAATTTTTCTATGCATGAAAGGTTGGGTTCTTTACCAAACATATGGCACATTGACTATCATAATGAACCATAATGACTCTTTCCTCCAGCTCAACATCTAAACACAATCTCTTAATACAAATTATTCCTTACAAGCATTAGTTTCTAATATTTACTCTACTTCTATAGTGGAAAAAGCAACCACGACCTGTTTCTTATGCATCCAACTGATTGCACCACCAAACATAGTGAAAACATATCCATTAGTTTATTTTATATTCTCATTATCTCTAATTCAATATAAATCCACAAATCCACAAATATAAATAGAATATATGTCCCCTATAGGATAACCATGATAACATAAGGAATACTCAAAGGAATCCTACAAATACCTAAATAGTCATTTCACTACATCCAGATGTACTCATCCAAGATTAGTCAATAATCAACTAAGGACTCCTAATTCCTAAGAATTTATGTCTAGTCTTATACAAACCATACCATACATCAAACTCCTAACTACGCTAGCATAAGGTACTCTTCTCATATCATCCATCTCACTAGAATAAATTGGACAGTTCTCAATAGACAACTTTGTCCCCATCATAATAGGAACACACAATGGTCTACAATTTATCATATTAAACCTCTCCAGCATTGATTTTTCATACTTACTTTGTCCCAAGGGTATGTGCAAAAATATGGGGAACCAAAAACTTGCCACAACCACTTTTTGGTCCATCTAGGACATAACACAAACATGTTATGACACACTCATTTTTTTTAGATAAAAATAAAATTGTGTAGAGGTTGAGCTCATTTGAACTTGGCCTCTCAACACTTCATAGTAGACAACAAGCCAAAGATAGCATGCACACATTTTGGATTTGATCAAGTCACCCCCAAAATACTACCACAACATCTATGAGGTCGAGGAGGTGGGTTTTGTTTTGATTATATTAAAACTAGAGAGGCCAATACCCATAACAAATTAGCCAAGGAGGTGGGTTTTGTTAGTTTATTAGTGAAAAAATCAATTAAATAGAAAGAGAAATAAAATTATTCAATTGTATTTAATTTTTAAGAATTGAAAATTCCCCACCAATTCATAAAACCCCTAGTGAAGAACAACCACAAAAAACTCCTCCAAAAATTCCTTGACATCCTCCTAGGATGCAAGTAAACATCCTAGGGAAAGGGTATCTGCAAGATCATGATGGGCCAAAAAGTGGCAATATGATGGGTATTTGTAGGGTATGTGGTTGACGACTTTTTTTTTACCAAAATTTGATAAAATAAAAATAATTTTTAAAGAAGATTCTCAGCTTTCCACCAATATAAATTATGTTTTACTTTGAATTTAATAAATAATTATTATTCATTTTCTATTTGAATTATAGCTAAAGTGCTAATTGATAGGCTAATTGAAAAACATCTATAGCTTTCAAACGGTATCACATTTTTTGAATCTGAAACATGCATCACATTCTATGTTTTGCATACTATAGGATTAAAAAAATAAAAATTGAATTTCATGAAGTTTTGACCAAGTTAAGGTGGTCAGACATACGAGTTTTTATATTTTTTAAAAGTTGTAATAAAAAAATCATAATTAATTATTTACTTGGACAAAAATTACAAAAAAATGTGCATCACATCCGAACGGGAGTCCTCTACTTATGTGTAAAATATTATAAAAAAATATTATCATTTTATTGTGGTTAGGGTGGTTAGACAGACACCTACTTCTTATTTTTTCCCTAAAATTTAAGTACTACTGCATGGAATTTTCAAAGTTTCACCAAATAGATTTTTTTTTATAAAATAAACCTAGTAGTTTAGAAACTACATTCAATTTGCTACATATTCTATTTTTACATATTTTTTTAATAATATAGATAAATTATTCAAATTTTTATGTCAAGTTGCCTAACTCTAATTTTTCTAAATTTTTTGCCACTTAAGGGCCTGTTTTTTCCATGATGATCCTGCACATACCTGAAAATAGAAAACAATAAAAAATAACTTCAAACATTAATTGAAAAGTTGAGAAATCCAAATGGAACTACTTCCCATTGGTCTACCCTTGCCACTTAATTGAAATATATCATTTCTCACATAGATTTTGTGAGTGGAAGAATGAACATTTGGTCAAACAAGAGGGATGAAGCACAGAAATATTATGCCACCAAATTATCCTACTGGAACAAGTAAAAGAAAAAATATTAAAATCCAATTTGTGTACATTGTTCATTTACCCATGAACTAGTGCACCCCTACATGGTAGTTGTAAGAGATTCCCTATCCATTTGTGCCAACACAAAGGGATAAAGAATAATTTTTAAGATAGGTGGTGGACCATTTTTTACCATTCTCCATGCAACAAAAAGGAGGTACCACAATATTTTTTGATGAAACTCTATTGCAATTTTATCTTCAATAAGATCCCAAACTAATTTTACATGTGTGAGTTCAAGGGTAGTCTACATAGGATAAAGAGGGGGCACATTGTTTTCAAGACTAGGCATGGAGAACCCTTGCTAAGCCAAAAATTGAGCATGTCACAATCCCTTTCATTGTGAATGAAAGTGTTGAGGTGGAGACCCTAGAGCTTATCATCTCCCTCACTCAGACCTTGTTACAACACATTAGGATTTCAACACAAGGTGATGAGGGTGAGGCTCCCAGATCTCAACATTCACCTCACATTTAGCAAAATTATGGGTCTATGTATGATTATGGGTATGAGGATGCTCAGGATGCATGTGGCCAGTGTTGAACACCCAGAATACTAAGAGGGGGGGTGAATTAGTATTCTTTTAAACCATTCAAACATTTAATTATCCAATCCACTTAGCAGATTCAATTGCAATAAATGAAATAAATCATGAAACATTCAACATCACATAACACATGAACACCAATAGTTTTACATGGAAAACCCAAAATGGAAAAAACCATGGTGAGGATTAGCTCACAATATATTATAACCGATTATAGTATATTTATAGAAGTGTTCACTGCAGGTGGGCTCACTATCCAAGTGGACTCACTGCACACTAAGAAAAAAAGAGATATAAGAGATTTTGTGGCGCATAGCCTAGATTGAATTGTTACAACTACATCTATCACATGCATGAAATACAATTCCAATAAAGCTCAATAAACTGACTTTACATACTTCATCAAATTTTGATCTAACACTTTGATTTCCTCTGTATTTGCATCACTTTGATATTCTACTCAACATTCATAACTTAAATTCATAATGCTTTGATAATATTCGCTCAATTTGCATCACATACATGTCTATCATTCATAAAAACACTAAAAAGGATCTAGCTTATATATTTGCTTCAAGCATAACATCATTTAGGTCGGCCTAATTGATATAAGGATACACAAATTTGTGAATTGAAAATGCAGAAATATGTGAATTAAAAATACATGAATTTGTGAATGGAAGATACAGCTGAATGAAGTGGTTAGATGCAGTTGAAAGAAATGGTGAAATGCATCTAAATGAATTGGAGAATTGCAGTTGAATTGCTCATGAAAAGATATATGAATTGCAGTGAAAGAGATATTGTTTTGCAGCTGCAAAAATAAAGGTTATTGAAATGCAAACCTTGAGGAATGAATTGTAGGGAAATTTGTTTGTGCAATGGTTTGAAGTGAAATAGGGTAACCACCTGTATTATACTTTTTCTTGTGTTTGAAGATTGGAGTTGGTGCTTCGGTGTTTTCGGAGTCGATGCTTCGAAGGAAATTCGGTGCTCTCAGTAGGTTGGTGCTCACTAAATATAATCAGGATTGGAGATTTGTCAATGAGACATATTGTGAGATAGCAAGTAAGGCTTTTTGTGTTGTCAGTGAGACACACAATTTGTATTCAACAAATTTTTGGCTAGAAGACCTAATAAAGCATTTATTGAGAATTTGAGAGTGGGTTTTTCACCCTTTTCAGGGTTTTTCCACTCATAAATTTGGTGTCTCCTTTTATCTTGGTAATGTGTTGTCTTGTATATGGTTCAATACTTCTGATGCTTATGTAATATTGTAAATTGCACATATTTATATCTTTCATGATATACAACATCTTTGGTTAATCATAAGAGTTTAGTTTATGAGATTGATTTTAGTTGACTACTGATTCACCCCCTCTCAGTGGTCCTGTACTCCAACAACCTTTAACCTTTTCATTAATATTTAAATAAGTCGTAGGATGGCATGATTGGCTCAATACCTTCTTAAAAGGAAGAGTTCTTTATTTTTGCAAGCTCAATACTATAAGATGAGCTTATATCTTTTATATTAAAAGGTGGTAATGTATTTTAAAACCTTGGAAAATGAATGAGAAATGATAATAAAGTCATGGTTCCACCTTATACATTGCAAGATAGTGAAAATGTGAGTCGATTATTTTGTTTTAGGTCTTAACTACGGTTTAGTAAAGGAAGCCACAAATTGGATTATTGTTAAATTTTCCTTTGATAACCTTGGTGGTGTGCTTCATCTTTAAGCATTTTAAGAGCCATGTACAAGCGTGGCCTTCTATTCGTATGACATTTTGCATATGGTTTTCACCTAACCATTTCTTGGTTGGTTTTCTTTGTGTAAATCTTCGAATGGTGGGAGGATATCGGGTGCGTAACCAATGGTGTATCATGTTGTTTTTAACTGATTCTTGCCATTATCCATGAGTAAATCTTTTGGCGATTGAGTGTAGAATTTGGAACCGAATGGTAACTATTTTTAAACCATTTTGGAACTAAATACAATCTACTAGTTATTTATACTGAAAATAGTGAAAGAGCGGAGCTGGGAAAATATTGGTTTCGATGCTATTTTGAAAGCATGTCGTTCTTTAAGAACAAGATAACAAAATACAAAAGGGGAGCAAGCATATCAGAAAACATAATAACATAGGAAGTTACAGTCGGTTTTAAATATCATAGTTGGAAAAGGGAACCATAGGAGGGCACTCAGCTTGCTGAGCTGAGAAAGAATCGCAATAGCAGCTATTCTTATTGTGAGGAAGCATGAAAAGTGTTCATCTAAGAGTCTCTTCCAAAGCTCCCAAAATATTTACATACAGTCTTTTTCACAGGCTCATTAATAGTCAGGTAACCCGATATTGAATCCTTTAATTTCTACTCTAGAAGCTTCATAAAGTTTTTTCATGCGATTTGTGAGCATTGCTTGTTTAGAAATCTACTAACAATGAAATTATATTGTTCTCAGAGTTAATAGAACTTAGTGGAATATTGTGATGGGTTTTTAAATAAACAAGAAAGGAGCTAAACACATCAAATGACCTAGTCTTGTTAGTAAGAATATAGTCTCAGAAAGAATAAAAGACTATGCCCAGCTGAATTCATTGATTTATTAAATTATGTTGAAGCCTTCAATAACAGCCTACACCAGGTTGGTAGAGCAAATTTTAGATCTTGTATGGTGTGTAATCAAGTTATTGCTTAAAATATTTATTACATTCATGTTTACTTGAGAGCCTCCATGAAATAGAAGTTATCTTTAAAGAAGAGCCTTGAGCTCGAATGTGTCCTGCTAAGCTCAAAGGATACTTATGTAGCTTGCACGTATTGTGACCTTAATAGTGTTTGAAGAATATTATGAAATATAGATTGTTAATGAAACTATTGCACATGTTTGTTGAATGAGTTGAGAAGAGGTGTTAAAGTGTGGTTAACCACTAAGTGACAAGATTGTCCACAGCATAGGAGAAAGCCCTTGTTGGCTTTATTGAATCTTTCATTTTTGGGAACATGTTTTTACCTTGGAATGCAGAGTTGTTTGTGCTAAAGTCCAAACCCTCTATAAGTTACTACCTTCTTTCTTAATAAAGATAATGTGAAAAGTTTTGGATTTTCTAAAAAGATTACCCTATCTTGAATGGGTAAAACCCTTCTAGGGTTATGTAATTAACTTGTAAGCTTTCAAAAGGAGGCATTTGTGTTTGAGGTCACTAATTAACCTTGTGTCCAAATAGGAAAAATTCAATAACCATGTCAGCATATGATTTCCAAGAAGACTTGTTGTGAGAATAGAAAACCCTACATGGGAAAACCCTAGTATATTATGACCTTGAATCAATGGCAGGAGCCAAGACCCGAGAGTTACGCCAAGTAACACAGGGGATTCAAGAAGGGTCCTTTCTTTTATCAACCTAGGTGAATCATGATAGAAAAATATTGCATGTTGTGTCATGAATCTCTTGTAATGGTTTGATAGGTGGGACAGGTAGTTCTAGAATGCCCTAGGTCGGAAGTGTTTTCCAAGTTGAGTAGGGTGGGTGAACAATGAATTTGTTCTAAGTAGTAGTTGCACTTAAGTTACAAAAACTATGGCCATAGTGAGTGCAGATGCCACTACGTGCACTTGTCAATTCACTATGACCCAAATACTTAGCTAGCCAAAGTTGTTGTACTTAGTTGGAAGGTATCCATAATAGTGCAACAGAGTTAGTTAAGTAGGGCACAACACTAGAACTCAGATGGAAAAACTAAGAGGGTTCCCAACTAAACCTTTCATTGAAGGGTAGGGTCATTTCCAATCATGAAGGTGTGTGGGGGATTGCTTAAGTCCATGGTTGGAGGTAAAGCACCCAAATGATGCTCTTCCTCTTGTAGATGGCATGCCGATTCTTGGAAGACAGTAAGAACCAGATATGGATCTCTGACCCTAATTCTTGTAATTACTTTTATTAGCTTACTCAAATGATTTATTGAAATGAAATGTAATATGTTCATGCTTCTAATCTTTTCAGTTAGAACAGTAAATGATGATGCTTTTGTTATATCTATATGAGATATGTTGCAGTTGCATGGTTGTTTTCATTTATTTATTTTAAATCTATCACCTTGCTCAAATGATTATTAACCTTTGGTGTAAAACTTTTGGTAAACCTATGATTTGAAGGAGTTGGTTGTTACAATACCCAAATCATTATGTAATTTTCACTCTTTCTATCTATCTTGTTCCTTTTTTCATCAAAAATGTGAGAATAGGCATTACATTAAAAAACTAAAAAATGAGACATTGTAGGCTTTCTACCACTCCAAGCCTCTTCTTGTGTTATGTTCATAACTGAAGTCCTTAGTAGGTAAATTCTATTCAAAATATATAGTACAATATGAATTACTTCAGCCCAAAATTTAGCTTCTATATTTCTAGAGTGCAACATGTATCTAGCCATTTCTATAATACTTCTAGATTCTTTCTTTTTACAACTTGGTTTTGTTGGGGTGAGTATGAAATGGTTGATTCTTTCTTTATACCATGTTGCTTACAAAAATCTAAGAAATCTTTATTCATATATTTAGTGCCTTTATTTGTTCTTATTATCTTTAGAGATATTCCACTTTTCTTTTCAGTTAAAATACCTTAAACTCTTTAAACTTATCAAACACTTCATCTTTATTTTTTTTTAAATATACCCAAGTTTTTTGGTATAGTCATCTATAAAAGTGAGAAGATACCTTGATATTGCAAGTGATAGTGTTCTAAAAGGACCCATTACATCACTCTGAACCAAATATAGAGGATTTTTTCTCTCCATGATTTGCCTTGTGGGAACTTTCCACATGTTGCTTTCCCATAGCACATCCTTCACATACCTTGTGTCCTGGTGAGATTTTTGGAAGTCCATGCACCATATGTAATTTCTCCATAATTTTGAGGCATTGATAGTTGACATGTCCCATATGCTCATGCCATAACCTGCTCATATTTGATCATATTTGGCAATAGCCATGTATGCTCATTTCTATAGTTATATATAAATTCTTTAAATTTATATGATCCATTCTCCACTTTACCAATTGCAATAACTTTATAATTATCATTCACATCCTTGATTAAATAAAATTTTCATTATAGAACTTTGTCTTATAGGTCCTATATTTGCAATTTGATATACTGAAAGAAGATTTTTTTTCATTTTCAGAGCTAGCTTCACATTTTTAAACACCCCATTATCAACTTGAGCATTTCCAATTCTTTAACTTCTAAAGCACTATTATTTCCTATTGTAGGATAGGGAAAATAAGGTGTAAAGCTTGAAACTTGCACATCAACCACCAAAATGTTAGTAATAAGCTAAAATTCCCAATTCAAACAATAGAAAACAAATGAGCATACAAGAATTGAAATGAAAACAAATCAAACCAAGTATACCTCTTATTCCATAATTGAATCACTTCTATTGCCCTTCCCCTCTTTGCTTTGAAAGATAGTAAAGTGTTTCTCTCAGATTTTTGGAGTGCACTATTGAAAGATTTATGACAATAATAGCAGCAACAAAGATTTCAAGATGGTGTTTATAAAAAATGGAGATCGAAGCTCGAATTTATGGATGAAGTGGTGGTGAAATGATGGACAAGATCAAGAGAAGAATGAAAGATCAAGATTACACAAGACAAAATCCATGGGAAACTTGCTCATTTCTAGATTCAAAATTAGTGCCATGTGATTGGAGAAACTAGTGGAATGGAAGCAAAACTAGTGGGTGGAAGAAGATCGGCGAGATTAGTGGAAATTCATAAGAGATCAAATTTTGAAATTAGTGGAAATGGAAAAGTTAGATTTCAAAAATCATGGAGATGTGTAAAAGTTGAATTTTCAAAAATTAAGATAAATGAAAAATCATTTATTTTCAGAACCATGCATAATTAATTAAATGTAAACAATTTAATTAATTATAGACTAGACATTAGGTTAGTGAGATTAAATAAAATAAAATATTTATTTAATATAAGATAATGTTAGCTCTATTTTTTTTGCCGGTATTGGCATGGTGTGATGGTTTATAGGTGGCATTGTTGTTCTTGCCACCAAGGTTCAAACCCCGTTGGGGTGGTATTGTTGAATGGTTGTATCCGGTTCATAGCTCCGGTCAAAAGCGTTTACCCTTTGAATAAAAAAAAGATAATGTTAGCTAGGAATTAAATGATCAAACAACAATTATTTAGCCAGATGGACTCGGGATAATTTTAAGTGTCTACACCCATTTATATTTTCTTCATAGTGTTATCATTTCTTAATGATTTAATTTTAAGTGTCTACACCCATTTATATTTTCTTCATAGTGTTATCATTTCTTAATGATTCAATTTGTTCCTTATTGTAAGACATGTGTTGTGTAGCAGTAGAATCAGTAATCTAATCATCCTTACAAGAATTATTTTCTTTAAGTACAATACAAAGAGCATTAATTTTAGAATCAAAAGATTTTGTAAACTTATTTTTATTCTTTTTTGTATCCCTAATCCTCTTATAACACTCATTTTCATTGTGACCAAGATTACCACAATAATTACATTTCCATTTACTTTTATTATGATCTTTGGATGGAATGTATCTAGTTTCATACTTTCTCTCTCTTGGTTGATTTTCCTATGTATTTTTGTTTTTTTTTTTCCTTTTCATTGTGAAGGCTTGAGACTCGTCATTAAATGACTCCCTTTCTTTGACTTGATATTTTTCTTCTTGCACTAGCTTAGCACATAACTCTTCAAATTTTATATTTATATTTGTTAATTTATCAGCAATATCTAGCCCTCTTATAAATTGTTAATAGGATCCTAGAATAATTTGTAAGATTATTTACACAAAATAATTTTCATCTATATCTTTTCCAAGAGAAACAAGTTCATTTTTCTTTTCCTTTAATTTGGTTAGATGAGGGACTAGCTCTTGTGAATTTGATAATTTCATATTATACAATTATGTGGTGAGAGTTAGGATCATACATCACCTAAATTTTCATATGTACTCTTTAAAATAACCCATACTTTGACTCCAATTCTCTCATTGCAAACTTATGGAAAAACTTCCTAAAAAAGAGTGAGCTTGATCAATGTTGTTGCCTTTTTATCTCTTTTATCCCAATCTTCTTGATCTTTTCTTGAATGTGTTGGTCTTTGTTCATTAACATTAACAATTTCATAGCAATTTTGAAGTGTTAGAAAAATCTCCATACGAGACACCCAATCATAATAATTTTTTCCATTTAATTTAATTGCAAGTAGAGGAATACCAATGGCATCCATTATGCTAAATTCTCTCTTTATGAGATGAGAATGAAATTAAATAACCTTCATATTCCTTGATGTATAATTTTTTATAAAATGTTTTTTTAGAAAAATTTGGAAATCTCTCGCCAATTTTTATACTTATATACTCTTTTCTTTGTTGGAATACTGCTCACTTCCTTTGCCACAAAAGAAATTTCTTGTGCTGCAATCTGCATAGCTCACAACCAACCAACACTACAAAATTTGCATGTCATTGCCTAAGATTTAATTGGGCTTTGACAGCATATTGAATAAATAAATTATTTGATATAGAAAAGATAAAGAAGAGTGTAAAATAAAACACTTGAATATTACATATTATCAAATATCAAATTACATAACAATTTGTTTATTTCTTGTTGACACACAGAGTGGTTGTTGTATTTATAGATATCATACAAATCTCTAAAATATCCTATAATGGCTATTAAAATCCTTAAAAGAAAATTCAAAAAATGAAAATTCCCATATGATAGAATGTTCTGTAGACTAGAATGTTTAATAGATAAATATAATCTCCAACACTAAATATTTTTTAAATACATTCTATAAATAAACAAATAAACATTATCTCCAACAAAGCCACTCCAACACATTGAGACAGTACAATAGAAAAACAATGTACTCATAGCAATCACGGACCAAAATAGGATATATTACTTGACAGACTTCATTTCCACTTACATTGATCTTGTTATAAATTACAACATTAAGTATAAACTTGAGTATAAACATCATTTCTTATTTCCAGCATAGAATTACCCTACGATAGGAGAATGCACCATTATATATGGCTCAACTCTGAACACATTACAACCGACACCACTATAAACTAAACAACAAACTTAGGGCGTATATCAGACCATCATATGTAGCGGGAGGGTAAAGGTTTTCACCGCTCACAAAGATAAGCCACAGCACGATCCAGCCAAGCAAAGCATCTGTACCTCCATTCTATGTGAAAGCACAACACTGCAATCACGGTAGCAAATCCCACCCCGTAACATAACCCCATTGACACTGCCCACCACCGATCCATTTTATCTGTATCTGCAACTACTGTACTATTCGACTCTACCTGGCTGCCTCTTTCACCGAAACCAGAGCTATGTGTTCTATTTTGGAGGGAAGGCCCCCTAAGTTTGGGGTTCCCTAGAAATGAAGAGGCATCAAATGTTGAAAACTGATTCCCCTGCGGTATTAAACCAGAAAGCATGTTGTCTGAAAGATTCAAGGCAGAAAGGAACGTGAGACTTACCAGTTCCTCGGGAATCTTCCCTGACAGCATGTTTACTGAAAGATCCAGAGACTGTAGATTAACCATCTGACCCATGGATTCTGGAATTGAGCCACTGATATTATTGTTTGAAATGTTGAGAGCAACTAGACCCTGGAGAAGTCCCATTTCCTTAGGAATGCTACCCCGGAGCTTGTTATGTGACAGGTCCATGACTTTGAATGATCTCCAGATTTTTGGATATGGGCGTGCCGTTCCTTTAATCCAGAGCGTTATTTGATCCACAAATAATACTCTTTTGTAGATGTATGTATCGACGTCAGTCCAAAAACCATATAATCCCTCCAAACTCTGCATTTCAAAACTCTGTGATTGATTTACCATAGCATGTAGCATTCCTAAGCTTTTCGGGATAGTTCCTGATATATTGTTATGAGATAAGTCTATGACCTGAAGACTCTGTAGCTCAAACAACTGGGGTGGAATGCTACCTTCAAGCTTATTATTTGTCAAGCTGAGAATGCGTAATTGTCTCATCTTTCCAATCCCAACTGCGATGCTGCCTTGAAACCTGTTATTTCCTATGTCAAACACTCGAATATCTGTACACGTTGCAATAGATGGAGGAATAAGACCTTGCAGATTGTTTCCATTGAGGTTTAATGTCTGAAGTTGAGTCAGATTTCCTACCTCCTCTGGCATCTCGCCTTGGAAATAATTTTTAGCCAAATTTAAAACTATAAGAGACGAACATCTCCCCAGATCCGCAGAAATCACATCCCTTAGCCTGTTGTCTGACAAATCTAAAATCCTCAAATTATTTCCATTTTTAAATATTGAATTCGGAATACGTCCACTCAGATTATTCGCTGACAGGGACAAAAAGGAGACTGGAATAATTGTAGCAGGAATAGAGCCATTAAACTTGTTATGTGACAAATCCAATGTGATTCCATGAAAAGAAAGAGCTGAAATAGAGCCGTGAAAACTATTATTATGCAAGTCGACTAATCTAAAATTACTGTAATTGAGTGGGGGCAGAAAGCCTTCTAGTTGGTTATTTGAAAGATTAAGCATGGAAAGACTGGGAAGATCGCGCAGCCAAGTAGGAACATCTCCCCATATTCTGTTATCTGACAGGTCCAAGTCTTTAAGTGAATATTGAGTAGACAGAAATGCTGGAAAATTGCCTTCAATATTACAAGAGCCCAATCCCAGGTACTCCAGACGAGAGAACTTTGGAACCCAACTTGAAGGAATGTTAATGATCAGCTGATTTCTAGATAACTGGAGTATACGAAGTTGAATCAATTTCTGGAACATGGAAATAGAAACACCGCCTGTTAAATTGTTCAAAGAAAGTGACAGCTCTTCCAATTCAACAAGCTCTGAAAATGAATTTAGTATTGCTCCAGACAACTCATTATTATCTAATATAAGGTAACTTAATGCAGAGAGCTGACCCAAAGAAGTCGGGATATCACCATTTAGCTGGTTGTTCTGGAGATCCAGATATTGGAGGGAGGAAAGCCTACCAAGAGAGTATGGTATTCTGCCCTTCAAATGGTTAAATGAAAGATCAATCCTTGAAAGAATAGACGGTGGCCTCACTAGAGATCCAAATGGAGGTATATACCCTATTAAGTCATTGCTATCAAGAGCTAGTGTCTGAAGTTTTGAAAAGTTTGCAATGGAAGGAGGAAGTACTCCCTGTAGACCGGCCTTAGACAGTCTAAGATGGCTCAGACTTGAAGAGTCCTGTATGAAATCCGAAGGAATGGAACCACTGAGACCACAGTAAGAGAGATCAAGTGAAACCAGGGACGAGACATTCTGGAACCAAGCTGGTACTGGGAATGGGAACGAGTTACCTCGAAGATGGAGGTGAGATAAACGGGTGAGGTTTAGAAGTGAAGGAATACTTCCTGAAAGGTTACATGCAGATAGGTAAATCTGGCTAAGATTGGGGAGATTGGAGAGGGAGTCGCCCCAGTTGTGAGATGCCTTTCCAAGATTCACTTTCTTCATCCCCATGTATTCCAAGTTTCTCAGACTTCTTACCAATTCATCAAACCTTGAACTCTTCAGTCTCCATCTCGAGTAATCCTCTGGGGAATAGAATGAGAAATAGTCTGACAGATCAAGATGCTGTAAAGCTGACAAATTTCCCAACTCTAGAGGGATCTCACCATCAAATCTAGAATGAGCCAAACTAAGAAAAGTAAGTCTCTTGAGTCTTCCCAACTGAGGAGGTATTGAAACGCCCTTGAAGTCATTCCAACTCAAATCCAAGTGCCGCAGATGCTGCAGATTAAACAGAGATGGACGAATTTGCCCCCTCAACTCGCGGATGACTTGGTAACCGTGATCATCTCCCTTGTGATAAGGGTTTTTGAGATCAAGTTGAATGATATGGTTTGTTTGGTAGTCGCAAACAATCCCGTGCCAGTCACAACAGTTGTATCCGCGCCATGAGCTTAATCGACCATAAGTGTCGTTTAGGCCCCCTTTGAAATCGAGCAGATAACTTCTTTCATCATCTCTACATCCACTGGTATATGGGAAATCAATCATCATACCAATGCCCAAGGCAAAGCTTAGAAAAATATAAAACGAAATGGGAGACATGATTGTATGCAAAGGATCAAGTTCGTATGGCGCAACGTCTGTGGTTATATATATATATATGCGCAGAGTTTACGAGAAACTTAGACAATTAATTATAAAAGGGCTATAATTTATGTTTCTTCTCAATTGTATTGGTTTAAACTCGCAAATATTTTTTTTGGTCTGTATGTTGAGATATTAAGAGGGATTTTATTTTATTTTATTTATTTATTTATTTATATTTGCAACATTCTTATATGTATGAATGATAAATTTGTATTGATTTGGTTCTCATATTTATAATTGCATGATAAAGGATTTTATAAGTTTTTTAATGTTAATATATTCATGTATATTTTTTTTTTAATTAGTAAGACTTCTTAAAATATATTTTTCATAATATTTAATAATGAAAAACAATGATCTATTATGTGTGTTAAGATTTTAGGAAGGACTTTTCTTTTATATCTCTTGTATGAGATCTATAATTATTTTCATTTTTATTGTAACAACTAAAAACATATTGGTAGTCCTTGTATATAGATTTTTAATTAAAGTAAAATTTATTTTATGGTAGATATGTTGCTTATATTATTTATGAATTAAGATTAACTAAAAAAATAAGTTCAATATGTAGGTTCAATGGAACCTATAGGTTGCCAATTATATTTTAGTACTTGTGTAGAAGAGAAATTCTAGACTAAGAATGCAAGTGTAAACCAAATAGTCTACTTCTACCTCAGATTAAAGCATAAATGAAAGGTAAATATATCAATGCAAACATAAAGAAGCATAATACTTTCCATAACCTTTTTGATGACGCTAATGTTGCTAATGAGTTCCCCAATGTGATAGCATGTACCTACAATTTTTCTCATACAAAAATGTTTGGGGATGGCATTAATTTAAAGAGATAAGGGGGGATGAATGGAGGACTAGGATTTACTTGGAATGGAGGGCTAAAATTTCATGATAGGGTATTTGAATTTGAAGTTGAGAGGAAAGAGATAATAACATGCAATTGGTTGGCCAACAGAGGGCTAGTGTTGAGTTGATTAGATGGACGGTGAGGATTAAAGGTTAGTTTGGATTTGGATTGAAGGTAGTTGAAGATGGATGGTTAGGATTAGTCTAATTTATGTGATTGCTAGGATTGATTATTAATTTTATTTTTGATTTGATAAAGTTTAATTTAAAATTATTATCTAAGAATTGGTGGTCAGAAATATAGATGGCTAGAATTACTTTAGTTGATGGTTGACCTCTCGAGAAGGCCCAATGCTTCACCTCTGTGAGCATCACGAAGATGCAATGAGTGATAAGTGGACCATTCAATATCACAAGAGATGGGTTCTTGTGAACCACTACTCATGAAACATGGCTCAATGAGTTTGACTTGAAAAACTACACGATTGAATTGAATTCTGATAGCAATATCATAATTTGACACACTGTGGAAAATATCTCTTAGTTATCAATTGATGTAACTAAGGGGCTCTATAATGAATGGTTCATAAGACAACACTTGTTGAAGGTTTTGTAAATGGGGTTGCAAGCTAAGAGGGCTTAACCTTGGGGAGAACTCCATGGTCAAGCGTGCTTGAGTCAAAGTAGTAATGCGATGGGTGACCTCATTGGAAGACCCAATGCTTCACCTCTGTGAGCATCACCTAAATGCAGTGAGTGCTAAGTCGACCATTCATTATCATGAGTGATGGGTTCTTGTCAACCACTACTCATGAAACATGGATCAATGAATTTGACTCAAAAAACTACACAATTGAATCCTGATAACAATATCATAATTATCAGCTATTTTCAAATAAAAATTCTACTGTTAGACGTGACAACCTTGTGTTTACTATAGGTATACAACTGCCACGCGTATATGTATTTTGACTGTTAGTGAAATTATATTATTACGTTATTGGTTCGATTTGGGTTGATTTATGACGTTTTGCGTGCAAAATGGGTTGGATAGTTAAGCATAAAGATTATTAGGTCGAAAGTTGCCAGGGAGTTGTTGAGATCCATCCGGATGGTGTTTGAAAACTGTGGAAGAAGAAAAAACTAAATGCCCAATGAATCAGAAATTTATTATTTATTATTAAAATTTATATAAAAGATAAATTATTGATATAGATGTCCGATGCTCCACAGATATTGAATTGCCGGGTCCCGCTTTTGACACAGTTTTCTTTGGCGTGATTGACCAGCGACTTCACTCAGTTTTCTTTGGCGTGATTGACCAGCAGTTCATTTATTGGGTAACATGATGCCACAGTGCATCCTCGGGGCTGTATGGCCACATCTGTTTTCTTTGGCGTGATTGAGCAGCGACAAAACCATTGGCCGGCAAGCAGAGACTAGCGCCGAGTATTAAATAAATGCAACGTCACGCAAGAAAAAGTCTACAGAAGAGAAACGCGGTTGTCTATGGAGCCATCAGACTGCACATTTGACCGTGTTTATTAATTTGTTAAAAATAAGAATTCAAAGTATTCTGTATTTTCAATTAATTAATAAATACAGTCAAATGTGCAATCTGATAACTGGATAGACGTTGCCCAGAAGAAACAGTCCCTTGCTAATCACTCCGAAAGTGAGTGAGGTATCCTTTCCTCACTAATTATTCGCAAAAAGAGATAAGTGCAGAATGGAGTTGTGTTACACCTAGGAACAGTCATTTTATTTATAAAATTGCATGATAATTATTCCACAAATGAAGAGTGAATTTTTAGTTAAGTTTTGAGTAGAAGATACAAGTTAGGCAGCTAGTGTGAAAGGCAAGTTAATTTATTAGTACTTGCGGGAGATTAATGTTTTCACTTGTTGCATTAATGCATTTTTTATGCGGTGCTGGTCAATCACATTCTATAATTTAAATATATTCTTTTGTATTTCTATAGTTTGAATTTAAAAACTTATTTTTTATTTTCAAAAATTAGCATTTATCTTTTTTTCTATTGATTACGGGGTTCTATAATTCATTTTTCTTTTAAGTAATTTAGGAAAATAGAATGAAAGAGATAAATTTGGGCAGATATTTTGACATTAAAAGCGAGGGTTGGGAGTACAGAATCACTAAATGCATCTAGTTAATGGATTAAATGACATGCATTCAAGGAGAAGCCGCTAGAAGCATTGAATTGCTACGCATGCTCAATGTGCTTTGTTTATTATCGATTAATGCATTACATAGGAATGTAAAGACTTTGTTTGTGTTCATCTAAACTTGAAACTCTTGGTGCTCTGTACAGGCTAGGGCAACAAGAATATCCATCTATGTCTACTGTTACAGTTTGGAAATCTTTGCTGGAGCAACATCTTTCTTGAGGGGGGTTTTTTAATTTCTCATTAGTATGTTTTTTTTCTTCCTTCTTTTTTCTTTTTATTCTTCAAGAATCTTGACTACTGTTACATCCTTTTTGCTTGCATCCTTCTTGCCTGTGCCAAAATGGGACCTTTGGATTAGGGTACAGAGATACATCAAAACATAAAGGATAGAAGAATTTTGTCAAATATAATTGTGACTGTCCTAGTAGACATGTATGCAAAATGTGGAAATGGTCTGCTGCAAATTTTACTCTTACTCTTACTGTGGAAATCTTTGTTGGGGCGACATTTTTCTTGAGGTGGGCTTCTAATTTTTTTTTGCTTAATGTGCATTAATCACATCTATAGTTTTAGTAGAAACCCAATTGATCATCTTTCTTGAGGTGGGCTTTTAATTTTTTTTCTTACACTAGAAATC
The DNA here is from genome assembly GCA_007258455.2 of Sequoia sempervirens. Lineage (NCBI taxonomy): Eukaryota > Viridiplantae > Streptophyta > Pinopsida > Cupressales > Cupressaceae > Sequoia > Sequoia sempervirens. The sequence continues at coordinate 117,429,324 of VDFB02086081.1, read as the reverse complement.
TTTGCTAGAGCAACATCTTTCTTGAGGCGGGCTTTTTATTTTTTGGACTTAAATTGTGTTGTGTCTATTATGTTGCTAAATTATTCCTTTAAACCCTAAACTCTAGTTTGAAACCTTGAATGTTGGTTTTCATTTTGTACACTTGAAATGTTCTGAAACGTTGCTTAAAAATCCAAAGTAAAGCTTGAAACCTTGAATGTTGGTTTTGATTTTGTACAGTTGAATGTTGCATTTGGCAATGTTCTTATGCATCAACTCCAAGGGGATTTGGGTTCAATCTCTGGACTATGAGGGATTACCTTTCCGTTGTAGAAGATGCTCTAAGACTGGACATGCTGCTGCTCATTGTGGTTTTGAGAAAAAAAAAAAAAGGCAAACTGGTGGATTGGAGCTGCTCAACATCATTATACTGTTGAGAAGAAATCTGAAGGAAAAAAGAGTTTTTCAGAGGCGGTTGCTTCTGAATCACAGAAATTAGGAGCCGCTCCTTCGGCTTGTCCTTCGGGAGGGGTTGATTCTTCCTCTCACGTTGAACCCCGATCTAAGTCTCTATCTGCCTTTTCTGGTGGAGGGGCTTCGATTTCTCTTTCAACCTGCTCTTCAGATAAGATCCTGTCTGCATGCCTGGTCAAGGATGTTTCGCCCCAGGCTGCAAATGATCAAACCCAGGATTGTGATGTGATGGCTTGGCAGGAAAAGGCAGCACAAGTGGAAGAAGGTTGGACTACAGTCACGAGTAAAAAATCAAAAGCTTCTGGGCCTTCTCTAGAAATGACGCTTCGTTCCCACAAGATTAACTCTAAATGTAAAACATGATGTTCTTGGCTTGGGAGCCGGCTTTTTAGTGGCTGCAGGCTATCCTTTTTGACAGTCTGGCTTTTTTGGTTGTAAAGGGTTGCAGATCCCTTCAAAATCTGCTTTTCCCCTTATATCAAAAACTCTAAGGTATGATTAGGTTCTGATTTTCACATCTCTCTACTAGACCCAAAGCATTGGTAACACAAGGTTAATCTTAGAAGAACATTGCAATTTTATATTGCAAACACAACACTGTTAAGTTAAGATATGCTTTTTTGATTGGGTAAATAATAAAATTTCATGTTTTTGGGGGAACCTTTTGTTGAGTTGCTACAGCTATAAATTTTCAGAACACTAAATTATAGTATAGAGTTCATGAGATATGGCTCAATGCCACAAGTATTGCTTGTGTCCCCAACTTCTGCTATTATTTGACACAGTTGCTACAGCTATAAATTTTCAGAACACTAAATTATAGTATAGAGTTCATGAGATATGGCTCAATGCCACAAGTATTGCTTGTGTCCCCAACTTCTGCTATTATTTGACACAGTTGCAGTGGCACTGGTAAGAGAATAAGCAAATTATTTTTTCAATGTGGTTTTTCCTCCTAATTTCTAGATAAATTTGGCTTAGTTGCTTGAGTTGTGAATTGAAAATTAATGTTATAAAGACTGGATTATAGGTTAGAATCTAAAAGTTGGTTTTAATTTTATACAGTGGTTTTGATTTTATACAGTTCTAATGGTCTCAACGGGAGCATAAATAAAGAGTTTTTTTTAAGATTGGGTAAAGTCTCTTCTATAAGGGGTAGTTGTTGTCCTAGTTGTTACAACTATAATTAATAAAAACCCTAAATTATAATTTAGCAACTATAATTAATAAAAAACCTAAATTATAATTTAGAAATCCTTATTTTACATAGTTGCTTTCTCCGCTACATTTAACATATCTATATATAGCTTCATCATAGTTGTGCAATACCTATCCTCAACTGCTAGGTATGACCAACTGTATTGAAGTTCCCTTCTAGTACACACTTTATAGGCACAAAACTGATATTGCTCCAATACTTTATGCGGGGAAATAAGAGTACCTATAGACATAGCTAGAAAGATAAATCAAGGGTTTCCATTTATGAGCATGAGAAAGAAATAATTTAAGGTAGTTTTTGATTGGTTGGGAAATATAATTATTTTCAGCTATTGCTTCTATGCGTTCCATATTGTTTCCAATCCATCTTGTCTTGTAAAAAGAGTGTTTCTTCACATGATTCTTCAATGGAGGAATTGCAAGGCTCTCTCATCCAAATTTTTGTCATTTTTAACATATATTTTTAAAATCTTATTTACTGTTCATCATTTAAAGTGTGCATGTTGTAGACATTAGTGACTATAGCTTGATACTCATTTATGTGATTACTGATGACGTAGTCTGCCGCATTAGCTGTTTTTTTTCTTATCGAAATTTAAACCTTGGACCTTTTTTTAAAAGGTGCTAATATTGCCCTTCTAGGCTCAATATTGTTGTTCGTAGGTTTTCTTTTACCTATTTTAGTTTTGCTCACATCGCTGTGGAATTCAAACTTGTGTTTTTTAGCTTAGGATAAGGATATATGCATTCCCTATATTGCTTCAATGATTGGATTCAAATTGGGTATCTGAAATATTTTATTTTTTATCAAAGAAGACGCACCATTTATAGAAGGCTCTACTAAGGGTTCCTATAATCATGCAGACTTACTCTCACAATTTGTCATCAATTAATCTGATTTTCTGGAGTAGCTTTGCAGCCCTAAGTGAATTTTTTCGAGGGGTACTCAGTTGGATTAATTGAAATGTCTGAATTTGGATTGATAAACCCTAACCATCTTCTTCTTGTCTCGGCGTTCAGCTTCTTGCTCTGGGGTTGTCAGCTGTTTGATCTCGTCCCTCAGAGCATCTACACCTTCAAATACTTCTTGGAAAATATTAAGCAAAATCCACCTGAAAGCTATAGGTTTTCCATCCGGATCATCAGAAGCGAATTGCGATAATGCAGTACTCAGATCTTGACACAACATGGAATATTTGAAACAAAATGTAGGTTCCAGCACTACCTTGTCAAATATGAGTGATATCACATCCTGGAAATGAAGCATACTATTGTTATTCAAAACCTGTTCAACTAATCGAGTGTAAAACCATAAAATATTTTTGCAATTTAAGGAAACTACTTCAGAACTAGAGATAAAGAATAAATCAGAACCAAAAGATCAAAAGACCTGCAGAATATCTGCTGAGGTAATCCCTGCATTTATAAGTTGCTCTTTAAGAATATCAAGCTTTTTTGGAGTCAGCTTATTGAGTATCCTGTGTATCAAATACTAATTAGACATTCACTTTAAAGAGTGTCAAAAACCTATTGGTCTAATACTTTTGTTACAACTTCTGTGCATTTTGGCAGCAAGACAAGCAATTGAAATTATTCTCTCTTTATGGATTACTCTGTTTTACAAGTAGATTAGCAGAGACAACATCGCAGAAATACCCACGAATCGAGACAAACGCAAGAATACCCAAGAATCAAGTGTATGCTTGGTAGTTTGAAATCACTTATGCACACACTGGAATCATGACAATTTCTTTAAATCATATATTCAAACTAAAAGAATGCTTAACTTTTCTAACAAAAGTAAAACCAGAGATAGAATTCAAACTAAAATCATTAAAGTATGCTATAATGTTGTCTGCAAAAAAATTCCTAGAAATTCACTGAAGCAGCGCCCATCTGGACGGTGCCAAAGCAAAAGAAGAAACTACAGAGCCTGAGCAAACAATAAACTCCAGAGGAAGTTGACAAGAAATAATTTGTATGACACAAACCCCCAATCCTTTTACTAGTAGCGTAAACTCTCACATTTTATTGAATATAACAAGATACAAAAATGTTGCCAGCTAGGTTCATGCAACCACGCTTAGGAGAAGGAGCTATTTTAGAAGACTAAGTATTATATTGATTGCAAGACAGCTGTCAAAAAACCTTAATGAACAATGAATAATGGAGGATGCTACGTGTCAAGAATGATGCAACCATGTCAAAAATGATGTGGTGGTTGATTAATCCTTAACACTTTCATTTCTGCATTTAGCAGTCTCTATCTTGATCCTGATGATTAACTTCTTAGAATCGTTTTTGCTATTCTACATTGATTATATTCAATGATATTCAAACAACAATTAACAAATGGAATCCACTATTCATAACACTGCCATTTTATTTCTCCCACTGAAACCTTCAAATTTGCATGCTTTGAGCTTTGCACCATTGTTGGCTGCAAGTAAACCTCCTTTTTCATGTGAGCAAAGAGGCATTCCACTGAGAAATATGCCCTTTGAGGAGGCTTCTATCGGCTTTTAAGTCTACTGACGCTAGTTTCATTTTTCCTTTTATTTGACATTATTATAAGCTAAATTATTGTAGAAACATTTGTATTACTTGCTCTTTAATTTTGAATGGTAAAGCTATTTTTTTTTTTTGTGTTTCTCTTTCTCTTCTTGAGTTGTGTTTAGCAACACAAATATAGACAATAATATTATTATTTCAAACTGAAGAATGATTACAAATTTTGATAAACCAAATATGTCACAGCAAAAAAAATCCAACATGGCTTTTCATGGTCCTCACTATCCATCTCTCTCCATTTTTCTTCCTAACTCCAAGCAGCCCTATATGTCTTCCACGTAGCATTGGTGTAGGTCTTTGTAGCTGTTCAAAAATGAATTCTATTCTTGTTTTAAACAGCCCCAAGAATGACCTGTTTTCTCTTCTTTTCCACACATTTTTCTCTAACTCCTCATGCGTTACCTTCTTCAACGCCTTCCCTTCTAATTGTTTTTCTATGCTGTTGTTTTTGTATATAAATTATGTTGCTATATAAGCAATGGGAAATTATAGTTGGGTTTGTCTTGGATATCTAAAGTCTTCAAGGAATATTTAGAAGATATGATTCTTGAGTATGCTTACTTGTACTTGAAAATTCTTTCCTCCCTGCTCTTGCTGGTCTTTCCGTTTCGTTTATTAGTCACTTTAAATTTATTGTCTTTCTTTTTCTAGAAATATAGTCACATGCATCAACCAATAAAATTTTGCTTTTTTCTCTATAGGGTCTGGAATACATAGAATTTTGAATTAAAAGATATTCTTACAACTTTTGCACTAGTGCTAATGAAGGTGAGTAATGAACTATTAAAGTTGTTTCTCTTTAACGTCCTCACAAAAATGCAACATATTTTTTGTCTGTAATCAACATTTTAAGCTTTTTGCATTGCTAAATAGTCTCAGTACAAGCTCTACTTGATCAAATGCCTAGTTTAGCAATATGCTAACAAACATCCCTCTAAAAAATAAAGACTTGCAAGAGCCAATTATAGTAGAGACCTATAAACCAGATGTCAAATCACAAGTCATGTCTATTGATGAAGCTCTCCACCATGCACAATGTTATTGAATTGATTCATTCGACTATAAAGTTGGTGACTGCTTATTTGACACAATGCATGTCTTGCTTCATTGCCACTATACACCAAATCAGCTATGCAATGGTCTTGTAGACCATTTCCTACATCGTCTTCACAATGGATGAACCACAACTAAAAACTCATTTGAACTTCACTTACATCCAACGGTGCTTAAGGATTTGCATAATATACAAGACAAAAACACATATCTACGTAGACTGAGGCTTTCAACCACAGAGATCAATGGCAATGGTGAAACTGGACTTTGGGGTGACACATTTTGTTTAAAATGGTTAGCACTTTGGTTGAACATACCAATATGCATTTGGTTTGCAACACACAAAAAAATGTACTTACATTTCAACAAAGACGCATGCAATCCTAGAATATCAATTCTTTTCCATTATACAAATGCAAGTGCTAGACACTATGTGCCTGTGTTTTCATGGCTAAACACATACAATTGCATTCAAAACATTCAACCACACTTGCCAATCACACACTACAATTTGGACAACATCTGGAACAAAATTGCAAATGCATTTGATACCCTTGGACTTTGCAAACCTACTAAATTTGCTACTACATGTGGAAAAAGCATGTTTGCTACTATGGATTTTCTTCTTGATGAACAGTTTAATGCAATTGCTTTGCGACTATTTATGGTCCAATCACTAGCCAATGCATTGATAGTACAAAAAAAAATGCATTGGCATGCTTTGGCACTTTTGAGCAATCTACCATAACAAACAAGAATCATTTATTGCAATTGCTATCACTAGTTTCCAACATTGGAATATTGTATGTACAAAGTGACCTTGAGGGGTCTAAATTTTGTTTATTATGGTTGTCACACATATTTGATGCAACAATACACATATGGAAAGTAGCTGCATTACCCCAAAGCCAAAACATACTCAAATTGCATAAAACCAAAAAAATAAATTAATTTGTTTTGCAATCAACAGGGCATTGTCATTATGAACCACTTCAACAAAAACAAGTGGCCCATAACATGCATATCAACCATCCATTTTCTATGAAACCTATGACAAATGTTGTCACATTTGCATCAAATCCTACACTTCAAGATAATTCAAAACTTTCAAAAGAGTTATGCACTTTCCAATCAGAAATTTCTAGTGCATCAGAGTGCATTGCAACTTTGGCCACCTCAAAGCTAAATATGCGGAGCTCATTCCAACGTTAAAAAGTAGTAATATGTGATATAGGTAAGCAAGAAACAGGGATAGCAAATGAACAAATAACTGCAAGAAATGCTCTAAACCAAACATGCAGATCTTTGGAACCTAACATTTTATATCAAATAGAAGCAGAAAACTGACACCTTGTCAAACATTGCACTCCCCAAAAGAAAAAATTTGTTGTGCAGAAATGTGCTATGCAAACATCACACCAACTAAAGTAACTCATTCAATTGAATCAATTGACCATCTTGCAAATAGAAATAACAAATACAAATCTACCCCAAGCTTTGGCCATCAACAACTATTGCATTGTTTAAAAGAAAAACAAATACCTACAACAACACACATATCAAGTGGTACAAGCAAATGAGCTTAGAAGTTAACACTTTTATACCAAATCAAAAAATCTATTAACTCATATTTGTAAAGCATAAACGACACACCCACTCAACCATTCTCTCTTTGCGAGATGCTTCATTTTCATCAAAACATTCATAAAGTTGGCAATGCACTTGTCAATGCTCTTTCTTTACTTCCCATTCAAATCCATGAAAAAATAATGGCAAAAGGTATAGCCCATTTGCAAACAATGTATGAAAACTACTTTAAATGGTAATGGCTCTCATTATTCTATGTCATGGAACATAAGATGGAATGCGCTAATAGACATTGTTCATTCCTTGACTTCCCTAGAAGAAAGACTTGTCTCTTTGTGCATTGCTTTTGCACAAATAAGATCATTAGGATATAGGAGAGCATAGTATGGCTTGCTTGATACAATAATCAATGTTCCTATAGATTTTGATAAGGTGCAACAAGCATTGCCTAGACAACTAGATGAAAGTACGACAGCGGTAGTTAGATTGAAACAGAAGCTACAATATGATAATGCATATGCACGGAGCAATATTAGACCTGCTATTGTAACGAATGCTTTAACTTCATTGTCAAAAACACCACTATATATAAAAGAGAATATCTCTATAAATAAGGATTCGAAAGAGATATTGAGAAGAAAAGCAACACAAATGCACATAGATTCTAAAGTGGAACCAAATATGCACGATGACATGTCTGAGGATGATGAAGAGTCGATCACTGAATCGGTTGTACATTGGTTTAATGAACTACACTCAATCAAAGACCTTGACACAACCATCATTGAGATTGCACCATCAGAAGGTTTTAAACCTCTTGGTATTTTCCAAGACACATATGCAGAGGAAATGAATTTCCCAACCCTATTTTATGGCTCGCCTTGACCACTTGACATTACTAAAAAAAATTTGTTCCAAAAAATAGCTAAATGAGAGCCTATATGCATAAATACAATGATTTTGCAAGACATATAACAAATATTTTCTTTAAAGCCATTAAAACTATTATTCAGCAAGTATCCTCATTAGCATGGATTTGCATAAGGAAAATTGAATTAGAAGGTAAAAAGTTGCTTGCAAAAGATGTGTGCAATCGAGCAAGTCTTGAAAGAATATTAAGATCTCCATTAGGCTATAGAACTAAAAATCATTTGAACCTCACCAAACTATTTAGAGAACACTAAAAAAAAAATATTTGCAATGATAAGACAATTGGGGCCTCCAACTTTCTTTGTGACATTGACAAGTGTCGAGCACTTATGGGAGCCATTGTGCAAAGCTTTACACAAATATCCATTCAACAACAAGACACGTATAATGAAACTATAGAAGATAGGGATTTGGACTTTGAAATTAGAAATAATCCAATACTTTGCAGTCGCTACTTCAACCATAGAATCAATGCATTTCAAAAAATGATGCTAAAAAACCGTGAGCTCTTTGGCCAAGTAATGCACTACTCTTTTGTTACAGAATTCCAAAACTGAGGCAATGAACATGTTCATTTCTTGCTATAGATAAAGAATGCACCTGTGTATGGGAATTGTTCAAATATTGAAATGGAGAGCTTTGTGGACAAGTATATTTCATGGGTGAGTGCAGAATCATGGGGGTCCAAAAAGGTAATATGAAGAAAAAAAAAAGTAGCTGATGACTTTTTATTATCTAAATTTGACGAAACAATAAGGGTTTATTGAGAAAATTGTCATCTTTCCAAAAATATAAGATATGCCATAATTGGAATTAAATAGATAAGTATTATTGATTTTCTACATACATTCTGACTAAAGTCCTAGTTGATAGGCTGATTGAAAAATATCTATAATTCTTAAACAATTTCATTTTTTATTAATCCAAAAAATGTGGCATATTATATGCTTCCCATACTATAGGATAAAAGAAAAGAAAATTTGAGTTTCATAAATTTTTGACCAAGTTCTAGTGGTCAAACAGTTTTAATATTTTTTTAAAAGTTTTAATAAAAAATTCATAACTAATTATTTACTTGCAAAAAAATTACAAAAAATATTTGGCACATCCATGCATGTGTCCTTTACTTATATTGAAAGTTTCAAAAAAACAAATTATTTTTTTCTTGTAATTATTTTTATTTTTCCTGAAAATTTAGTACTAGTACATTGAAATTTCAAATTTTCACCAAATAGATTTTTTTTTTCCAAAAAATGAATAGTATCCTAGAAACTACATTCAATTTACTACAAATTATGTTCTTACATATTTTTCAAATTATGTTAATAACTTATTTAAAATGAAAATCCTAACCTTGCACAAACTGAAAACCCTCCCGCACAAAATGAAAACCTTAATCCTAAAGAAAATGAATACCCTCCAAATCTTCCACCGCAACCATTGTTTCCGAATGAAAAAGTGCCAACAATACACAAGTCTATTCATAGGAATTTAGATCAATTAAGAAATGTATGTCAAATCTATGAAACACTTGATGAACTATTAGATATGAAAAACACTTTGGAAACAATCATTATAAATGTTCAAACTTTGGCAATTTAGCATAATAGATTTGCACAATGGTGAGAACAACAAAGACAATTTTATGCTGACGGGTTATTGTATGATGAGGTGAAGGCTCTTGATATTGAAAAAGGCCAATTAGCCCAGTTATTCATAGATCAAAGAGATGAACAACCTGTTAATGTGCAAAAACCAAAATTTTTAATTAAAAGGTGTACCCATAGAGGAATATTAAATAATTTTTGGAGACGTTGGTGAATATTTTTCGATAAACCACCCAACAACAACCTTGATGTCCCTCAATATTTTCTCCAAAAATTATATGTTGAGTTTGTGCTAGGGAAACATGTCAATTACTTTGGCATGCGAGATTTACAGGGTGTTGGTAGAGGGATGCCACAGGATAGACCTAGGGCATGCCGAGTCACCCCAGTTCATCCTCCTCCACCTATTGCTGCTCTGACTCCACTAACTTACCCAGAGATTGTTGTAGATGTGGGGACTGTAAGCATTTATGCATTACATTCATTGAGTGATCATTTGGTGAGGCAGAGCCATCATGTTGCACAGCCAGTTGATGGTGCATCCCATCACGGTGGTGTTGCACCTAATACATCCTAGCATGATGGTGGTGCACCTGCTACAGCAGCTCCCACTGGTACACAACCAACAGCTCTGACTAGTACACTGTCCTCTTTGGGACATATTTGTGTTCCTTATCATTATATGACGTGAAAAAATTTATGTTTTGGTCCTCTTCAATGGTCCACTGAGGCCCCCATATACACATCCAACTTTGAGGTTCATGATATGCCAAATGTAGGAGTTGATAGAGGACAAAGTGGAGCATTTACAGGAGATACATCGACTGCCAGGGATGATATGGGAGCACTGGTAAGTCTTAAAGCAATTTTATAGTGTGTTTTATGTAAATTCTTTCATATTTTATGAAGGATATTTGTACTAATATATGTTTATGTGCTAGAATCTTTAACAGTTGTTGATAGAGGAGCAGTTGTCGGAAGTGTAGCAGGCTATGCACACTTCCATTTCATTTTCCTTACACAATCAGTACACGATAAATAATTTAAATTGTTATTTTAGATGTTAATCTTTGAAATCTAATATGTTTAAATACATGTACTACATATATTGATAGTCTAATGTAATCTTGTCTTTTTATGTAGCAACCTGTTCTTATATAGCCTTGTTGACTGAGTCTGGCCCATTGGATGAAGTTGCACAACAGGTATATATCCTTTTTATTGTTGACATTATAATTATATGTGCATGTGCATTTACATTCTTCTCATTTTTTATACAGGAAAGCATCTTAGCTGATCCATCCACTATGAGCCCATCTAGTGTCATAGCATCACAGTAGGTATATGTGTTTATTTTATATTGTTGATCATTTACGTTTAGATAGGAGTAGATATGTGATTAGTAGATATGATTATTTGTCAACTATTATATTTTAATTTGTATCATTTTTATTTTATCTACTATAGTCCTATGTTCGACCCAGCATACTTAAGATACCATTACTTTATAGGAGGACTCTTGGTTGTCCTAGTGGACAATCATTTGCAGAACGTCTTGTAGTAAAGAGAGAAAGATTAGAGGTAAACAAGAATTGCATTATTGATATAATATAGTACATGTATACTAATTTTGATGTTAAATTTGTAATTTATAAATGATGGTATATAATTTTCTATTTACTAGTCTATCTTGTCAACCATTCACATAATCTAATTTGTGGTTTGAAATGTTATTGTGCAGGAAACTGTAGCGCATCTAACTTCTTCAAGGAGGCTTGATTTTGATGGTCCAGCATAGGATTAGGATATGATATAGATTGACATGTACCTAGGGTTTGACAGATTTTGAGATGGCATATATGCCACAATTTGTAAAACTTGTTCTGAGCAGGCATATGCCAAATTTGTATATGCACAAATACAATTATTCTACAGTTTGATATATAAGAATTGGTATTTGATCTAATTTGTTTCTCGTGTGCATGTCTTTCTACTTTGAATTTTCAAGATGGAATGTATAATTATCTTAGAATTGTTTAAAGTTATGATTGATGATGTATGTTATAGATTAATGAAATAACATTTGAATAGAACTTATGAATTACAATTGGTAATCCATCTATTTCTTTGATGATATTTTTCAAACAATGAATTGCCTTTTCTATGTACCACATTTTTCATAAATGTCTACTAATACATTTTTATCAAACACTCATTTTTAGAATACCCATGATTTCAAGCTCTGTTGAATGAATTTACATTTGACATTATTTTATTTTTAAACTCATGTAATGAAGTGTGCAGCTGATTTTTATTTCAAAAGAAGTTAACAAAAATGAAAAGTGGATACAACTTAATGAAATGCAATTCATGTTACATTGTTCATTTGAAAGTAATTTATAATCATCTGGATAAAAATCAATGTCACTTAATGTTCATTGAAGCATAATAACATGTAAAAGGTATAAAATCATCTTGAGTAAGAATCAATATCCTCACAAAATCAACTCAAACCCACAAAACAAAAGGTTGTGAAAGAGACCCATTACCCTTCTATTTAACATATCTCAAAACCTAATGTGCTTGTTTTGGAACAACTCCATTGAAATTGAACTATTATGCTGAACAGGGCTCCAATTAGCCCAAATTTACAAAACAACTCATTTTTAAAACTGTTTCCCCTGGGTGATCCCACAATAGTGGTTTACACTTTTTGGCCTAACTGGACACTGATATTTTTTTTTTAACACAATCACCACATTCGGGCACCTATAACGATTAAACCGTAAGGAATTTGAAGATGATGTAAACTAGAGTCTTGTCACATTTTGTCTGTAGATTCTAAAAATATTTTTTTCAATTTTTTTGGAATCAGATTGCACTTCTTTTTCCATCTCCCAACAAAAAATTGGTTTTTTCAAAACAGCATTTTTAAAAGTGACTATCAATCGCATAACGCATAACTTTTTTCCATGAAGGATAAAATTCCACTCCTTTCAAATTTAGATTTCTAACTCTGATATCTAGTGCTCCACTTGGTTAGATAGTTTTTATTGAATATTTTTTTAATCAAGTTTCAAAGTCAATCAAATGACAATTCAGACCTAGCACGACCGTATAACGTATAACTTTTACTGTATGTATCAAAATTCTTCTCTTTTTTTTTGTTGGATCAAGGACTTCAATATCTGGTGCACTCATATTTTAAAATTTTTTTTTTTTATAATCTTCTATTTTTCCACTTGTGCAGAACAGAGATTTTGCTTACTTATGAAAACCCATATTTAATGTAAACTTAAAATAGATAGATAATAAAACCAAAACATACTAAAATTATATTCATTGATAGCCTGCTCAAGGCTACCGATTCCAGTTTGGTTTCGCAATATTCCCCATTTTCATCCCCAACCCGAGCTTGAAAGCTTAAAATTTTAGGTTTTTGTGTGTACAAATTAAAAAAATTAGAGGGGTTCGCTAGGAATCGTGGGTTCTAGCGAACCCTCAGATTCTATTTAACCGTGGTTCATTCAACCCCGTTCATGTAACCCCCTAATATGCAATATTTCTTTATTTTTCAAGGGAAATGTGGGTCTAATAGGTTAGTGGTTCGGCCAACCTCGGGTTCTGGCTGAACCCCTTTATGGTTCAGTCGAACATCTAGGTTCATGCGAACCCCTAAAACCAATTTTTTTGCCATGGGGTCATTTTTTCTCAAATTTCCTTCCTCTTCAAAAGTGTAAACCACTTATGTGGCTTCACCCCCCTCTAAGATTCCTTTGGATAGTATCTCACTAGGCTATAAACATCCAAATTCCACAAATATTCCTTTGGATAGTATCTCACTAGGCTATAAACATCCAAATTCCACAAATATCATCCTTGTAAATGCCATCTAAGTCACTCAATCATGTAACCCTCATTTTGCTTAGATTATAAGGGGGTTAATTGAAGGTATGCATTTCCACACTTATCTCACTCAAACAACACCTCAAACATGTTTATAGAAGTCTACATATGCTTAATACACCTTTAGAAATTGCTGCACCAACATATTTCAATCACTAACACCCTTAAACCTCCCAATTTCACTCAAAAACCACACTTTTCGCATCTAGGGCATCATACCCAAACCTCGATTGACCTCTCCTACTCTCCCAAACCCTTCTAACATCTAATTCCTACCTAATTGAGCCATGACCAAACAACTTCCAACTGTTTTCCAATGAACTACAACAAGATGACTCTTGAACTTCCATCATTTGACAATAAGTTGCAATTTTGACAAACATTGTAAAGTTGCAAAGTGGTGCACCTTTCATTCTACAACTCATAGGACCAAACAAACTATTCCAACACGTCCAGATGGGTATGTTTATGCTAGAGATGGTCCTCTTTTGCACCCAAATCCGTCGAATCACTCCGAGCTATATTGGACCGACGATTTCCCTTAAGAGTCCAAAGTGCTAAAAGGCAGTAATCTTTTAAGGGTTACTTCTCAGAAACTGTGATGCCTACAGACTCTTTATCTGAGGCTATGGGATCGTTTTGGGACCCTCTACAATAACCTCTCTCAAATTTTGCTATCTCGGAGGCATTTTCCAGCGGTGACCAATTTTCAGTTGAGGAAAAAATTGTTAGATGCAAGCAATGTAAAGTTGCAAAGTGGTGCAACTTTCGTTCTGCAACTCGTAGGAATAAACGGACTGTTCCAACATGTCTTGATGGGTACGTTTACACTATTTATGGTCCTCTTTTGCACCCAAATATGTCGAATCACTTTGAGCTACATTGGACCGATGATTTCCCTTAAGAGTCCAAAGTGCTAAAAGGAAACAATCTTTGAAGGGCTATTTCTCAGAAACCATGATTCCTACAGACTCTCCATTTGAGGATATGGGATTTTGTTGGGACCCTATACAATAACCTCTCTCATATTTTGTTATCTCGGAAGTGTTTTCCAACGGTGACTAGTTTTCAATTAAGAAAAAAGTTGTCAAATGCAAGTAGTGTAAAGTTGCAAAGTGGTGCAACTTTTGTTCTGCAACTCGTAGAACCAAACAGACTATTCCAACACGTCTAGATGGGTACGTTTACGCTAGGGATGGTCCTCTTTTTGCACCAAAATACTTTGAATCTCTCTGAGCTACATTGGATCGACGATTTCCCTTAAGAGTCCAAAGTGCTAAAAGGTGGCAATATTTGAATCTCTATTTCTCGGAAATCGTGATGCCTACAAACTTTCTGTCTGAGGCTATGGGATCGTGTTGGGACCCTCTACAACAAGCTCTCTCAGATTTTTCTATCTCAGAGGCATTTTCTCGTGGTGACTAGTTTTCAGTTGAGGAAAAAGTTGTCAGATGCAAGTAGTGTAAAGTTGCAAAGTGGTGCAACTTTTGTTCTGCAACTCATAGGACCAAATAGATTGTTCCAACATATCTAGATGGGTACGTCTACGCTAGTGATGGTCCTCTTTTTGACCCAAATACTTTGAATCTCTTTGAGCTACATTAGACCGACGATTTGCCTTAGGAGTCCAAAGTGTTAAAAGGCAGCAATTTTTGAATCTCTATTTATCAGAAATTGTGATGCCTAAAAACTCTCTGTCTGAGGCTATGGGATCGTGTTGGGACCCTCTACAATAACCTCTCTCAATTTTTTCTATATCGGGGGCATTTTCCCACGGTGACCAATTTTTAGTTGAAGAAAAAGTTGTCAGATGCAAGCAATGTAAAGTTGCAAAGTGGTGCAACTTTCGTTTTGAAACTCATAGGACCAAACGGACTATTCCAACATGTCTAGATGGGTACATTTATGCTAGGGATGGTCCTCTTTTGCATCCTATGGATGCTAAAATCTGCAAAATGTGGTTAGAAATGTAACAATAAAATCTGCAGAATCCTTAGTATTTCAACAACAAATCAAAACATTTAACATCCTTATGAAATAATACATCATGTTCAAAATTCAAACAAATGACAAAAGAACTAAAGCAAAAGCATAAGAAAACATGATGCAAGCTATCTCATATTGGATTGGTGCTTCTTGTGGAATGAAGCCCTTTCCCAATCCTTGCTAAACTCATGATAAAGATGCTATGAATGTGATAAGATGCTAAAATGGTGTGGGAAAAATCATTTCTCAAGGAGACTGACTTTGCAAGAGTGATTGTGGAGGATTTGCTTGAGGATGAAGCTTCTCATTTAAAGATTTTCAAAATGCTAAGTGTTGAAGAGAGACCAATGTGGGACTAAGATTGGACCAATGAAAGAAGGACACTTGTCATCATGTGATAGGCCAATGGATGTGCAAGATTAGGGAAATGTGCCCATGAGAGGGAGAATTTGAATTCAAATTTGAGAGTAAATGCTAAGTGGGGGACAAGAAAATGAGCAATAAATGCAATGTTGGAGGGACAAATCAACTTTGAATTTGAGGGAATATTCCCCATAAATGCCATGTTGATGGAAAATCTTGGATTTAATAAATCAATAAATTGATTTATATGTGCAAGTGGCTAAATCTAGAGAATGCAAGTGGGTGAGATTATTATTTAATCAGGGTTAGATTAAATAGATGATGATTATGCTGATTTAATAGTGCTTAGATGATTTTGACTTTTAGGACTTTGATATTTGATTTATTTAAATCAAGAAGGATGGAATATGCATTATGATGGATGTTTGATTTATTTGATTAAAAAGGTTGATGATAAGTTTGATTTATTTGATTTAAGCTGATGACTTTAGGAGATTGATAAATAAACTTGATTTATTTTTGAAATGGATGAATATGACCTAGTTGAATGCATTATGTCAATTTGACATGTCTACATTTTGCCCCTCTTTGAAGCAATGTACTTGTTGTGTTGGTTCAAAGAATAAACTTGATGTGATCAAAATTTAAAAAAATTATAATTTTTCGGATGCCCCAGTGGAAAGAAGTACACTGGTACATTGCCCCCTCGAGAGATCAAGTGAAAATATTCGATTTGAGGGTTGATCTCGCGATAAAGAGGTTCAAAATGGATGGTTAAGGATGAGATGATTTTAAGATGCAAATGAGATAGATTTAAGATGCTTAGAATAACAAATCTATATTATCCTAAACAACTTAAATGATTATATGATGTGATGATGGATGTCATGGATGATGTGATATGTTGTGATTATGCAACAAATGATTTATGCAGATGTTTAGAATAACATATCTATATTATGATGATGATGAAAATGCAATGCATGTGAAATGATCGAGGTTTCCTATTATGTATGATATGAATGATATGTGGTATACTGATGGTTTGTGGATGCAAGATGGATGCATGATGGATGCAGGATGGATGGATGCATGATGGACTATTCATGATGCGATGTTAATGCGGAAGTGAGATGATGACAAGAGGATCCAACAAGTCCATGATCTAATGAGACTTTATTAGAGATGATGATGATGATAGATAATGATGATGATGATAAATGATAATGATGATGATAAATGATGATGATTTGCTTATCAAGGATTGGGATTTTCAAAGGGTCACTTACTTTATGTTTGATAACACACCTAAGAAAGATGCATCAAGGTATGAAGGACCAGGATGGCATTGTACTTAGTGTGATGGACTTTGACTCAACAAATAGATAGGAGTATTCTTGTTCACACCTGACATACGGAAACCTTGCTAGGATGTACTTTAGAAGTTTTAAGCACCTCAGACCAAAACACAAAAAGGTATAACCAATCAATGCAATAGTCAACAAGTTGTCCAAAACATCCTCCATACATAACTAACAAAGCAAGTATTCGCCAAGTTATTTTACAAGAACGTCCAACAAGCACAGCAGACAAAAGATAATGATAGTTGCCCCATTCCTATCTCTCTAAATCCTTCATTCGGATATCATCGAGAGGTCCTTGGACTGAGCGCAATAAGATAAATCAAAAGAAAAGATCAAGTACGCAAACAAGCCAATGTTCTTCATACCTTTAGCCAAAGGGATTTGTTTTGATAGGATAATATCCAAAGTGATATCCAAAATGATGCCCATTGTTGGAACGATATATCCTAGGACATGCATTGTATAGGATGATGATGGTTTGATAAGTTGATTGATAGGCTGTTGATATAAGTTGACTAACATGTTTGCAACTGATCAAGAGTTTGATTTTGTTTTATGGTTTGTTGTTTTGATTTTGATTTTACGATTGAAGATTGATTTTGCTAACTGATGTGAATGTTTCTATTTGTGTTGCCAAAGGATGAAGATGATGATCAATTTATTATGAATGATTGATTATTGCGAGTGAGAGCGAGATGAGGCAGATGGATTTTTTCAAATATTTGGATGTTTTTTATGTTTTTGGAATGTTTTGAGGCTGTTTTTGGTGTTTTTGGATTTTGCGATGTTTTTGATTTTTTGATTTTTCTTATGTTTTTGGATTTTGATGTTTTTCAAATGTTTTTGTGATTTTGATGTCTCAGGGGCTGATCAGAGATGAGCCTTGCCTACATTTAAGCTCAGAGACGACGTAGTTTGGATTCCAATGTTTTTGACATTTTCTGAATTTTTGAGTGTTTTTGGATTTTGATGTGATTTGAATGTTTTTGGATTTTCTGATGTTTTGATGTTTTTGGATTTTTTTTATTTTTTGATGTTTTTGGATTTTTTTAATTTTCTGATGTTTTTGGATTTTTCGCACGATTTTGACGATTTGGATATGGGTATGATATCAATGCTCTATTTGGGATTTTTTTGAAAACCAAGCTAAGGTGGATTGATTAGATCGATGGATTGATGATGATGATAACATTGTTGAAGATGCACAACAATGCAATGATTGATTGACGATGATAACATTGTTGAGGATGCAAAACAATGCAAGGATAGTGTTAAGCAACACAAGGATATCCTAAGATGATTTTTTGATTGGATTTGATTGATCGAGATTGATAAAGCTTGGTTTGGAACAAAATTTGTTTGAATTATTTGATGTGTCGTTTGACATTGAAGTGTGCGTTAGATGCAACTGATAGTGATTGTTTGGATTGATGTTCGATGAAAGTTGAAGACTGATAAGGAATTTCTTCTCGTCAAAATATGCCATGGGCTAGTGATTCGGATTTCTTCTCATAAGTGGTTTGACCAATTTTATTTCATGTTTTCCCATGTTCGAATCGCCACATAAGTCAGAGGACATAGGCCAAGATTTATTCTCGAAGCAAGATGTATATATCTGCCCCCAATGTCTAGCAATGTATGGAGTGTCATGGGTGGATGCTCAAATAAGTGTATGGATGGAGGGACATGGATTATCTTGTGATAAGATAAGGTGTTTCGATAATGAATGCTCATTTGGATAATGCTTCATGGCTCAGATAACATAGGATAGGATAGGATCAATGAAAATGACCCATGTCAAGATGTTTACCGTAAGCAAGCATAAAGTGTGCTCTAAAATCTCATCAAGATCAAGATAACTAAGATGACGGATACAGATAGATGCGAATGGATTGGATAAATGGTTCATGGATGGATGGATTTATTATGATAAGATGGATGGAATGCTCGGTTTATTATGGATGGGATGAGATGCTTTCACTTGAAGTGGCACACGTAGATGCTTGTTTCTACTCATGACACCTGTTTTCCAGGTTTTCATCATGGTCTTGCCCAAAGCGCTGCCCATGCGGTTTTCACTAGAGGACGATTTTTTTTCTTTACTATTTTCAATCCTTTTTCTTTTCTTTTTTTGTATTTTCATATTTTTGATTTTTTTTGTATTTTTTCTAAAATATTTATGCTAAACCACCTGGTGGTGTTGACGTAGATGCCCCTGTCATGACGTGCCATCGATATCTTGCTTGAAGAAGCTGCTTTGCCAAGATACGTGCACTTGAATACAATTTTTGGGATTTCTGATATGCTTCGTTGATACCGGAGTTGGATTTGTCTTTGTGTGCACATCGCGATAGATTTCCTTCAATCCTTATGATGAAGGGTTGTTATAATACACGATCAATGTAAGAATGGATGGATGCGTGGAAGGTGGATGGAGTGTGTTTAGGGATAAAGAGATGGATTGGTTGACAGTTTGGAACCTTTGACTCTCCAAACTTGGGAAGATGAGCAATGATGGGTGGATACAGAAGTGTGCATGGAATTAGGACCAACTGCTTGATACACTTTGTACGTCGCTTGAAAAGCTTGCTTTTTCTTTTGTGGACATCTTTGATGGATACTTTTCCCTTTTTTGTTTTTCCCCATAGTTTCTTCAATTGATGGAGTTTGATAGGGATAATATTTCTTTGTATGCTTTGGTATCCATATGTATTTGATATGTCCATTATGCTTCTCAATTTCTTTTGCTTTGATAACATTCTTCATACTTTGATTCAAATATTTCTTTTGATGTTGGTCCCAATTTTTGGATGGGGTAATGGGTGGATGAAGATTCATGGTGTGATTGGTTGTAGTATTGACATCAGTTTCACCATAAGGATTCTTCGTGCTCCCTATGTTGACATTTGCTTAAGACATAGTTGCCCCCAGTATGGTGGTAGTAGCAACTTCATGCTTTGATTCTACTTGTTTGAAGAGCTCTTGTTTAGAATGCATTCTCTGATCAATGATCACTATAGACGACATTATTTCCATTTGTTGCTCTGCTAATTCTGGATTATACTGTTTTGTCTAATTTTCTTCTTTGAGTGGATAATGTTTGATATCTTTATTCATGATTTCCTCAATCTAATTTTGGGATATATCTAATTGTGATGTTGATAACTCCGTTTGGCTGTAGGAGTTAATAATCTGCTCTTTTTGTGTAACAAAATCTTGTTCTAGATCAAGATCATCTACGTGTCCATCCATTGAAAGCATCTCATGGGTAGATGGAGGAGTATGTGCTAGATGGATATGATCATCTTGCATAGATAGGAGAGTATCCATTAGATTATTGTAGTATCTTGAAGATACAAATTCTTGATCTTGAACGATTTCGGAGTTGCTTTCAACATGCTTTGGATCAAGCTCTTGAAATGGGTCAGTTTCAAAGGATGGATTTCTTACAAAGGACTTTTGGATGTCAACATTATGCATGGAAAGTGGCTTAATATCTTTGTGATCTTTGAGTGGACTTGGATCAGGTGTCGAGTTGAATATTCCTTCAATATCGGCAATCATGAGGTCGAAGGATGTCAATATGTCTTGGAAAGGACCATTGCTATACTTTGGTGAAAGACATTGATCATACTTTAGAATAAATTCTTGAGATATTCCCTCTACCTCATTAGGTGATGTAGATATATTTTTAACATGATCATTGGTCGATGCCTCGTTGGATGAAGTGAAAATATCTTTATTGATGGATAGATCTTGAACATTGTTTTCAACAATTGCGGTAGAGAGATTTCTAATGTCTTCAACCATAGAGTCAAATGATGTTGACATTTCTTGAATTGGATCATTGTTGGGTATTGTTGGTGGATTTTGATCATGATTGAGAAGTGACTCTTGACATATGTTCATTTGATCATTGGATGGAGTAGACACAACTTCAAGGTGCTCAATGATGGATTGATCTTGATCCTTGTTCTCAACAATTGTTGTTTGTTGGGTATCTTGAGAGGCTTGTTGAGTTTGTCTTGCTTGTTGTGTGGCTAGATATTGTCAGATAGCCTTTTGGTAGGCTTGGTGAGCCTTTAGCGCAATGTCATATTGTCTCACTAAGTTTGGTTTTGGTGGTAGGGGTGGCAGATTTGGAATCATGTTGGATGCGATGATGGGTGTGATAGGGGTGGATGAGATTGATGGAAATGATGTCTCCACTATGGTACTCACATCAAAATCCGAAGGCAACTTGGCCCCTTGTTTTTCCAATTCAAGCATGTATAACGAAGGGTTGAGTCTCATCATGATGTTGATGATTCGATGATTATCCGGATTTTGGAGCATTTCAGCTATTTCTTCGTGAGACATTCCAAAAGTAGGGTCCTCTCCTTGGTTTTCTTCTTGCGGATTTTGCGACGATGAGAGGGTCAATGGATTGCTTGATTCTTCTGGATTCATTTCTACGTTGGTTTGTTTAAGATTGCTTGAAGCAAGTGTTTCTTTGTTGGCTTCCATACACTTCTTGTATTGAGATCTAGTTTGGACCATAAAACAAGGATCGAGAATGTGGGAGATGAAATCTCTTGATTCCTTGGATTAATCTCTATTTTATGTCCCAAAGTGAAAGTTTTTAGGATGCTTTTTAGGATCAAAAGTGATGATGATATGATGATGATGTTTAAAGATGGATGTTATGGATGTTTTTGGTTTTTGATAAATCTTGAATGAAATACTAGGCTTTAAGACTTGGATTTGATTGGATTTCGGATTTGGGATTTTGTCCTTGAGTTTGATTTTGATTTTGATTTTGATTTTGATTTTGAACAAAAAGACCCTAAGATGTTTTATAATGATCTAAAGGATAGTTTTGTTCAAAGGATGATATTTGGATATGTGTGAGAAGAAGGATGCATCTACCCACACCTACCCAAACAAGATGATTGTTTCACTAAGTATATGAAGAAGGATTCATCTACATACACTAAGGTAGACAAGATGATTTTTGATAAATTTGACTAAGTATATGCAAAAGGATGCATCTACACATGCCTAGCCAAAAGGTGTTTTGATAAATGTTTCAAGGACTTGGTCTCAATGATTTTGGTGTTTGCTTGATTTTGTCATAAAGCCTAGCACTTCAAGGATGATTTCAAGGTTTTTCAAAAGATGATTTATGAGATGGATGTTGTTTTGAAAGATGGATGAAAGAGGTTTGATTTGTTTTGATCCTTTAGGTGAACCTAAAAAGACACTTTGTGTTTTCCTAGACCTAGGTATTGAAGAGCATGCATATGCTTCCTAAAGACCTTTGTAACCAAGGAATGATTTGAACATTTTGGATTTCCAATCAATGATTTGTGCTTTTGGGATTTGGAGTCTTCAACACATATGAAAGTTCATTTTTCTTAGCTTTGCTTAATGTCTTTATTTTACCAAAAACACTCTCTTTGATTAAAGTTTCAAACTAAGATGTCCAATGTCTTAATTTCTTTAAACCCCACAAGATATTTTGTGGAAATTCAATGAACTTAAGGCAAGGGTTTTCCTATTGTTTACTCAAGAAGACAAATTGAGGTATAATCCAATGCTTAGGAACCTCTAAGGATGTGAATCCCAAGGGAAAGCAATAGCATATGGATTGAGTCAATGATATTTGTCTTCAAGAGGGTTTGAAATTTTGAGAATCATGTTGAATGTTTGTTTGCAAAATGTTTTCGAATACAACACTGTGTTTTCAAACAAGCAATGTAACATCCTAGCCTAATGGGTACGTTTTTCTTAGTGGGCTTGCCTCATTCCCTTCATAGAAGAGATGATTTTACATGCAACCAAGGAAAAATATAAAGGTATGATGAAATCCTAACCTCTATATTTCAACCAAGATCGGACATGGCAAGTAACTTCTTGGAATCTAAGTTCCAATGCACCACTTCGATAAAATCGCTCAATGGATCAATAGGCCAATACAAACAAGGGTTCTAGTTCATACTTTCCATTCATGGAGATTGAATTATGGCAAGAGTCCCCTTGGATCCATCTTGTCGTGAGCCAACCGCTTGATAATGGCGTTTAACCAATACCCATTTGTATCCGGAAATACTCTTGGCTTTAGAGTGTTACAGGTGAGTCGTCCCTTGGGTGAGTACTTTTCCCCAAGGCAGGCCCTCTAAGATAAAAAAAAGCAAGCAAAGACACAATCTGTAACTCGATCGATCTTTGATGGCACAAAGAAAGAGAATGTACGCAAAAATGCCCCTACTCACACTCGCACAAGATGTTCAATTTTTAAGCCCAAATCAAAGTGTTTCAAAGCAATAAAATGTATTTTGAGTGTTTCTCTTGCACCCTAGATCGCACGAAGCGCAAGGGGAGAGGATACGCACTCAAAAGACAAAATCACACAATTCAAGCACTTGTTCGTTTTATAGCCTTCAAAGCAATTGTGTGATTCGTTTTAAGCACCAAATGAAATATGAAGATTGCTTGTCCAATTTTTAGCCCAAAACAAAATCTAGTAAGTGTCTAAGCTTGAATTTTAACCTTTTGCGAATGGAAAAAATCAAATTGTTCTTTTTAGACCCAAACGAAAATTAGTGCCCTAGGAGCGAAAAGGTAACAATTTCATAAATAAGTGTTGAACAAACACTTAAAGCGTTAAAAAACACTTTGAGTTTTCAAAAAAAAAATCCTCCTCCTTTTGTTTTCGTTTGCTAGCCTTCTCCTTTGCTTTGTACCTTTCACTTGCCTTTGTTCGCTTTTGGTACCTATTCCATATTACAAATAAGAGTTACGTATGTATTTGTAAAAGTATACACAAGATACATCAATAATTTGAACAAACCTTTTAAAGAGAGGAATAAAAATAAAATTATTTTGACAAAAAGCACATGAGCTCTTTATGATGTAAATGTCAATAAAATTGTTAATTTTACCCCACCTTTATAAAGGAACAATTGATTTTCAAAACCTTGTGTAAAACCCAAATGACACCTTTAGCATGTATCGTAATCATTTGAATTCATAGATGACACATTTTAGCTTTCCTTTAAGACATTCCAGACACCATTTCATGTTTTTCCTATTGCTTCGACTTTAAATAGACTTGATTGATAATCCAATGCAAAATAATTGTTAGCAGCTTTAAATCTAGATTTCAAAATCAGCATAGCACACAATTAGTTTGATAAAAGAAAACAATTCAAATCTATCCTATCAACGCCACCCATAGATAGAAACAAATACGCAAGGACTGATGTATACTAAAAGATGACAAAATGCGTATAAACCAGAAATAAGTAACTGCACAGGAATCAAGTAAAAGCAGCAACAACAAAAATAAATGTGCAGGAATAAATAAATGTAGCCACAGTAGTAATAAATGTGCATGAGCAAGTATTTCAAGGTAGATTAATTTCATGGAATGCAGATTCGAGCAAATGCACTTGGTGGGAGAAAATTTGAAAGAAGAAGTTTCAAAAACTTTCAAACAAAACCAAGTTGTAAAAGCATAGACAAGACACGTGGACTGTTTGACTATCCAGCAGTATAGACAAAGCGCGTGGATTGTTTGGCAGGTTAGTAGCATAGACAGAGCGCGTGGATTGTTTGACAGGATGCTTCAAAGTAATTTAACTTCCATAAATAATATATGCAAAATGTGGACGCACAGACAACACAAGTGAACTGTTTGACAAATGCTTCGAGAAACATGGTCACACAAAAAGCAGTGATCGTAGGATTTGTTCAATATGGCTTTGTTGAGCGGCCTTAGACACTTTTAAGCAAATGTAATTGGCAGATGTAAAACCAATTTCCGCAACCTTTACCAGCATCTTCCTTGGCTGCGCGCAAATGGGAGTTCTTTTGTAAGAAAATCAAGGCATATCAAATGCTCTAGTGAATATATATGCACAATGTGGAAGGATAGACAAGGCATTTGAACTGTTTGACAAAAATGTGAAAGCATAGACAAGGCATGTGTCTCTGCTTGACAGAAATATGGTCGCATGGAATGTATTAGTTGCAGGACTGGATATGCACAAAATGGATTTATTGAAGAGGCATTAAAAACTATCAAGATAATGCAATTGATAGATGTAAAACAGATTTCTATTGTTCTCTGATAAAGTATAATGAGTACATGACATGTGCAAAATAGTTTTTTAGATGGCGTGAGAAACTTTCAAGTGCCATTAACTGTCAGTCAGCAATGAAAACAGATTTAAAAAGGCGTGTGAAACTTTCAAGCATGTGCACATTAAATGAAATTAATTAATGGTTTTTAAAACTTTTAAGAAAATGCAGTCCACTGGTGAGAAAAACCTTGCCTACACTCCTCACCATTGGTATAGCAAGATATAAACCTGCCATTATAGCTGCAACAACTCTATCAGATAGAACTGCTCACCATTGAAGCTTCTCTCTTCCTCATTGCAAAGGAAAACATAAAATTGCTCACCATTATTTTTAACATGAATTAAAACTATAACCCTTGGCAAGAATATTTCATGAAGCTCTCAAACGCCAATCCAAGAGATGAAGCCCCTAACTCAGTTTTTTTTTTTTTTGAAAGCACAAATAAACTAAAAACAAAGGAGATCTGATAAGAAAGGGAACTCATAGCCAAAGGTAAAGTCTAAGCTTCTTGAAGTCAAAGAGGTGCAGAAATTTGAAATCAAAGGATTGTTGCTCACTGAAGAAATAAATACCTGGCAAGTTGCTATCTAAGAAAAGAAACTTGAATGAGGGATTCGGTGAAATCGTGTCACTTCCCAGTAATTTCTAGACTGATTTTACTGTTGGACCTAAAGTATCTCACTAAAATTCATTAACAAAGCCAAAAAATGTAATCTAGATATGCATAAAATGGATCTATTGTAGAGGCTTTAGAAATTTTCAAAAAAAATTATGCTAATAAACAGTTAAAAGTAAGCTTATGCTTAGCAAGCATGAATACATAGCCCTCCTTCTAGAGCCATTTTGTGGATGCTAAAATCTGCAAAATGTGGTTAGAAATCTAACAATAAAATCTGCAGAATCCTTAGTATTTCAACAACAAATCAAAATATTTAACATCCTTATGAAATAATACATCATGTTCAAAATGCAAAAAAATGACAAAAGAACTAAAGCAAAAGCATAAGAAAACATGATGCAAACTATCTCATATTGGATTGGTGCTTCTTGTGGAAAGAAGCCCTTTCCCAATCCTTGCTAAACTCATGATAAAGATGCTATGAATGTGATAAGATGCTAAAATGGTGTGGGAAAAATCAGTTCTCAAGGAGAGTGACTTTGCAAGAGTGATTGTGGAGGATTTGCTTGAGGATGAAGCTTCTCATTTAAAGATTTTCAAAATGCTAAGTGTTGAAGAGAGACCAATGTGGGACTAATATTGGACCAATGAAAGAAGGACACTTGTCATCATGTGATAGGCCAATGGATGTGCAAGATTAGGGAAATGTGCCTATGAGAGGGAGAATTTGAATTCAAATTTGAGAGTAAATGCTAAGTGGGGGACAAGAAAATGAGCAATAAATGCAATGTTGGAGGGACAAATCAACTTGCCTTTGAATTCAAATTTGAGGGAATATTCCCCATAAATGCCATGTTGATGGAAAATCTTGGATTTAATAAATCATTAAATTGATTTATATGTGCAAGTGGCTAAATCTAGAGAATGCAAGTGGGTGAGATTATTATTTAATCAGGGTTAGATTAAATAGATGATGATTATGCTGATTTAATAGTGCTTAGATGATTTTGACTTTTAGGACTTTGATATTTGATTTATTTAAATCAAGAAGGATGGAATATGCATTATGATGGATGTTTGATTTATTTGATTAAAAAAGTTGATGATAAGTTTTATTTATTTGATTTAAGCTGATGACTTTAGGAGATTGATAAATAAACTTGATTTATTTTTGAAATGGATGAATATGACCTAGTTGAATGCATTATGTCAATTTGACATGTCTACACATCCAAATACTTTGAATCTCTCTGAGCTACATTGGACCGGCGATTTCCCTTAAGAGTTCAAAGTGCTAAAAGACAACCATCTTTGAAGGGCTATTTCTCAGAAACTATGATGCCTATAGACTCTCCGTCTAAGGCTATGGGATCGTGTTGGGACCCTCTACAATAACCTCTCTCGTATTTTTCTATCTTGGAGGCATTTTCCTGTGGTGTCCAATTTTTAGTTGAGGAAAAATTTGTCAGATGCAAGCAAAGTAAAGTTGCAAAGTGGTGCAACTTTCATTCTACAACTCATAGGACCAAGCGAATTGTTCCAACACGTTCAGGTGGGTATTTTTATGCTAGGGATCGTCCTCTTTTGCACCCAAATACGCTAAATCACTTTGAGCTACATTGGACCGATGATTTCCCTTAAGAGTCCAAAGTGCTAAAAGGCAGTAATATTTGAATCTCTATTTCTCAAAAACTGTGACGCCTATAGACTCTTCGTCTGAGGCTATGGGATCGTGTTGGGATCCTCTATAATAACCTCTTCATTTTTTCTATCTTGGATTTGTTTTCCCGCGGTGATGAGTTTTCAATTGATGGAAAAAGGGTCAGATGGATGCGATGTAAAGGTGCAAAGGGGTTTAAGGTTTGTTTTGTTCCTTGTCAATAAGTGAAAAAGTGATTCATTTACTCAAATACACTTAATTCATGAACTACACATATGAATAGAAATTATATGCTTTAAAACATATAAGTCGTAAAGTATACATTGCAATAGTCATAAGTGACAAAGTATACACATAATTTGTAAAGTATAAACTTGAATACACATAAAGTGTACACAATATGCATGATATTAGCATTCAATAATTGCTATCAAATATAGAATTTACAAAATTCCACGTAGGCATACAACAAACAACCCTAATACATAGTCATTTCCCAGTAGGGGAAGGAAATAGAGCTCGCATTGCCTTCGCAGTCGGCACACTCTTCCACAAGAGTAGCATGTTGACATTCTAGAGTGAACCACCTATACAAACCATTAAGGTAACAATCAAGCTACGTACAATAGAAAAGATGCTTAGAATAACAAATCTATATTATTCTAAATGACCTAATTGATTATAAAATGGTAATGCAAACTATAAAAGATGTTTAGAATAACCAATCTATATTATTCTAATCTCTTGCATACCTCTCCCAGAGGATCAAAGTTGGCTATTGTTGCAGCAATTCCATGATCTATCATGCTAGGAACATTGCAATATACTTCAAATGAGAAATCTATATTGTCACAATAGAAAAGATGCTTAGACTAACAAATCTATATTATTCTAAACATCCTGAATGATGAAATGGTAATGCAAACTATAAAATATGCTTAGAATAACCAATCTATATTATTCTAATATGTCTCATACCTCTCCCAAATGATCAAAGTTGGCAATTGTTGCAGCAAGTCCATGATCTATCATGTTAGAAATATCACAATATACTTCAAATGAGATATCTATATTGTCACAATAGAAAAGATGCTTAGACTAACAAATCTATATTATTCTAAACAACATGAATGATGATGAATTGGTAATGCAAACTATAAAAGATGCTTAGAATAACCAATCTATATTATTCTAAACAACCTAAATAATGACCCTTACTAGATAAACAATGTCAAAATGTGATGAATAATATCATACCTATCCCATACAACAAATGATTTGCTACTCAAGTGTCCCTATAGAGTCATCTCTTTCCTTCAGAGTTTCCAATAATGCTTTGTGATTAGCACTACTAATTGTCCATAGTTTTTTTTTTTTTGGTCTAGCATGATGTCTCAATAACTTAACATTTGTTGTTATAACAAGGTGTGAATACATCATAATGGTTTTGTGTTTCTCAGTCTTCAAATGCAAGTATGCCATTCTTTCTAATCATATATGTTTGCAACCAAGTTCTGAAAATAACAACTGAACTTGTGTGATCATAACTTTTTTATCAACATCTAAGGGTGATCCCACAATAGTGGTTTATAATTTTTAGCCAAACTAGACACTGAAATTATTAATTTTAACTAAATCTTCATATTCAGGCACCTATAGCGGCTAAACCATGAAGAATTTGAAGATGATGCAAACTAGAGTCTCGTCACATTTTCTTTGTAGATTCTAAAAATATTTTTTTCAAAATTTTTGGAATTAGATTGCACTTCTTTTTCCATCTCCCATGAAAACTATTTTTTTCCAAAAAATAGCATTTTTAAAAAGTGACGCACACCGTATAACGCATAACTTTTTTTCCATGAAGGATAAAATTATAATTCTTTTGAATTTAGATTCGTAACTCTAATATCTAGTGCTTCCACTTGATCAGATAGTTTTTTTATTGAATATTTTTTCGGATCATTATTACTGCAATAGCGGCAATTGGAATGATATTAACTCCCATTTATTTGTTATCTATGTTACGTCGAATGTTCTATGGATATAATTCGAATGTCCCGAAACCTTATTTTAAGGATTCGGGACCACGCGAACTTTTTATTTTGATCTGTCTCTTTCTACCAATCATAGGTATTGGTCTTTATCCCGATCTAGTTCTATTTTTACATAATGCTAAGGTAGAAGCTACTTTATCTCAATCTTTCTATTAATCGTAATCATTTTTTTTTGAGCTTTCAGATGAATTGGAAACTATCTAATAGGCCTAGTTATACCCTTTTCTTTACGAGATATAAATAGAATGAAATAGAGAAAATTGCTCTCTAGTTCGAGTTATTTCAAGTAGTTATTACTCTACGACACCCTTTGAAATAACTTGGACGAACTCTCTATTAATTCAATACCATAGAATCACTGATGATTATTCTAAACAACTCATAATAGATAGAGTAGAATAAGGCTTTTTCATACTTATAAAAGTATACATGCCAGGAACCAGATTTGAACTGGTGACACAAGGATTTTCAGTCCTCTGCTCTACCAACTGAGCTATCCCGGCTGTTCCCCTATGCATCATACTAGCACAGTAACCAAACTCCTGTCAACTAAAAACAAAAAGGTAAAAGACAGCATTTGAAAGAGTAGAAGCAACGATGCAAATAAAAACATACATATATGTTATATACAGTTATATACATACACATATACAAAGATGTATATATACAGAAGCAGACACAAATTGATCATACAATTCAAACTTCTTATGTGATAAAGTTTTCTTATGTTCTTATTAAGACATCTAACAAATAATAAAAAATATATATATATATAAATTTATAACGGATAACTTTTTTTGTATATATCAAAAATTCATTTTATTTTTTTCTTGGATCAAGGACTTCAATATCCGGTGCACTCATATTTTTCTAAAAAAAATTGATAATCTACTATTTTTCCACATGTGCGTAATAAAGACCTTCATTTTCGATGAAAACCTATGTTTAATAAAACTAAAAAACAAATACATAATAAAACCAAAACATATTAAAATTATATTCATTGGATAGCTCATTCCGTGAATACCTATTCCAATTGGGTTTGTGAAGATTCATCCATTTTCATCCTCAACCCGGGCTCAAGTGCAAAAATTTAGGGTTTTTGTGTCTCGGGGATGAAGAATAAGGGGGTTTGAATGAACCCCTTAGGTTCGAGTGAACCCCTAGGGGTTCACTCAAACCAGTTCATTCAACGAACCCCTAAGGGTTCATTCGAACCCCTTATAGGGGTTTTTGGCTTTTTTGAAAGAATTGAAAGGGTTCGCCCAAACCCAGGTTCTAGCGAACCCCTAATGGGTTCAGTCGAACCAATAGGTTCGTATGAACCCCTAAAATCAATTTTTTTCCATGCATTCATTTTTTTTGAATTTTCCTTCCTCGCTTCAATTGTAAACCACTATTGTGGCTTCACCCCTAAATATACTTAGAATAAAAAATCTATATTATTGTAAACAACCTAAACAATGGTGAAATGGTAATGCAACCAAGTTTGAAAAACAAAAAATAAACTTGTAGGATACATGAAGCCATCATCATCTATCATCGGTTGTGTTAGATTTTTCTTTCCCTAGACATATCATTCCAACCAATAGTTTGATCCCTCTTCATTCCCCTGTAGTGCTACAACTGAATAGACATGTCCTAGTTGTACAAGATCTTAAAGATGATCGTAGTCA
Organism: Sequoia sempervirens; assembly: GCA_007258455.2. Classification (NCBI taxonomy): domain Eukaryota; kingdom Viridiplantae; phylum Streptophyta; class Pinopsida; order Cupressales; family Cupressaceae; genus Sequoia; species Sequoia sempervirens. Next base: position 117,398,150 of record VDFB02086081.1, on the reverse strand, counting down.
AGTGAACTTTCCATTACATCTTGTAATGAGGATTGTGCTACAGATAAAGGGGTTAGGTACTGTGGAATCCATGTATCTACCCATTCACTTGACTCGCATTGATCCCAACCACACTAAATGCAATTCTAAAAAAAACAAGCCATCTCTTGTGTCCATATGGTCCATGCACTCGCATCTGAGCTTTGAACTGAATGCATCTTTGAAGAATCTCTAATTTCTTGGCATTCCATTTTGTCTCCCACTGTGCCCTCCTCAACCAACCAAAAGAACCTATTGACTTTTGAATCAAGTGTCCCTCCTCGTGATAGTGCATAAGTACACCAATCCACAATAGAACGTGCATCACTGAATGTTGCACCACCTCTAATCTTCATTTTTTCCTTAACCAAATCTCTCTTCACACATGCACCTGCACCATCATGCTCAACATTTCCATGCCAATCTCTAAATATGTGGTACACCCCTCTCTATATGCATCCTATTGAACCAATAAAAAATGTGAGCATTCTTGAATTGCCCTATGCAGTTATTTGACCAAATCAAATGTTGACCCATTGCAATTCCTTTTTCATGCAAGAATTCAAAAAAAAAATTAAAAAAATGTTGTACAAACTCAGATGAATGAGATCTATCATCACTCATGTAAAAATGGTACTCCTGATTATCTTCATGTCCTCTTCTATACTACCAGGGGCATGCCTATATGTTATGTGGACAAAAATAGCAATTTGAATAGAATTATAATATTGTGATTGAACTTCATTTTGTGGTTGCAATGTGTAATTTTCAGCAAAATCAACTACAAATACAATAGTTCCAATGGGGAAAGAGTCCTTACACATCCTGAATTGCCGATCCAACCACTACAACCTATGGCTATGCCTTGCATACTTATAGAAAATATTTTCTTTAAAATCTGAAATAAAATCAGCAATACTTACCTCTCTTGCAACCAACTCGCATCTAGAACCCTCACCTCCACTCTTCAATGTGTATTTCACTGTCTCATATTTGTTTTTCTTAACAATTTTGTTACCAAAATCATGATTGCTGCCCTCATGAAAGCATGTTACAAGCTTTGATAAAACACCACATTGCAAACACATTCCATTTAAACAATCATTTTTATAAAATAAGCAACCATCACCTCTAATGCATAAAAATGAATCTAACAACTCCCTGGATGACTTGGGAAGTTGCACTGCATGACACTCCTACAACATTTCATCAATATGAATAGTAGAATGTATATGGCATAACATTTCATGATACATTGAAAACTCAACATGGTATTTACAACATGTATTACGAACCTTAATAGGAACACCATAAAATGGTTTGCAAGACTAAAAATCCCTTTGCGAGATTTGCAAATGTGGATGTTCTTAAAAAAATTGTTTGTACAAAATTATTTGGCTACATTCCAAAAAATGTTTAGGATGCGGTGTACGATCTCTATTGCTAATTCGTAACTTTAAAATATCCTTTACGTTTGGTGATACTCTAGAGTGAGAATTCCAATATTGTTCAATATGCATCTTTACATTATCGGTTAGCTTTTTATCAACACGTGGAAGCCTCTCACTAAAATCCCACATATCATTTTGAAGAGCACTATCAAGTCTTCCTCTTCTTGATAGTGCTTTATTCAATGTTTTACGATTTAAGTTAAAATCAATACAAGTTTGTCTCATTAAACGAGCATTTTTCAAATGATGGCTTACTAGTGAGGTTGTGATCACTCTTCGAGCAGCCCTTTTATATTTTTCCTTGCTATTCTTTCCAATAGAGGTTAGAGCATTAAAAATATTTTTTACAATAAGACTATTTTTTTCTATTTTTTTGTGAGACGAATCTTCAATTTTTTTAATAATGGTCTCATTTTGTAAATTTTAAGTAATTGCACAAAAAATTGGCATTGTTCGGTTATGTCTTATTGGAAAAGAATTCATTGAACAATTTCCTAGCCCACAAACGAACTGTTCATTGTGACCTTTTCCCTTCAAGATTATCAATTATGTTGTCATCTATTTCAACCAACCATTTTGGGGTTCTTTTGTAATTAGGTGTTGCATAAGGTTCATTTTCAACATTTTCATTTTTAACCACATTTTCATTTTCAACATTATCAATTACAATTTCATTTTGAACATTTTCATTGTCAAAAATAATTTTATTTTCAACCACATTTTCATTTTCAACATTTTCAAAAACAACTTCATTTTGAATATCATTTTCAACAACATTTTCATTCTCAATGTTCACATTTTCATTTTCAATTTCAATGTTCTCATTTTCAATTTGAATATGATGTTCAATATTTTCAATCACTATTTCGTCTTCACTTGAATTAACATTCAATGGTTCAAAAGAAGCTTCAATTTGAATATTTTGCATACCTTGTCTTCGTTTCCTATGACTTTCTCTATCTTTTGCTCTATATGCTTCAATTTGTTCTGCTGTAAGTTTCCTTTTACCTTTTCTTGTATGCCGACTGCTGCTCCCCATTGCACAAACAAAAAAACACACAAATGATTGAAATTCTACAAAAAGTGTAAGAGAATCTTGAAAAGCTGAATTTCATCAGATGCAAATAGAAATCATGAGATTTTCGTGACAAACAAAATGTAGGGATCGTTGAAATACTCAAAACGGCCCCTTTTTTGTTTTTTATATAACTTCCAAAATTAATATCCATCATTAAACGGATATTCATTTGTAAATGGATATCCATTATGTGATCTAATCGACATGGCCCTAAGTCTTAACAATTCGCACATGGCAAACGGATATCCGTCTATAATGGATATCTATTACCTCTAGTGTTATTAGAATGTATATGTTATATAATATACATCATATATCAATATATAATATATATTATATATTATATTTTAATACATAATATATATATATATTAAAATATAATACATAATATATATATATATAAAAATATAATACATAATATATATTAATATATATTATATATTATATATTATATTTTAATAGATATATTGTTGCTCGTCCAAGTGAATAACAAACTAACTCAAACAACGGATATCTGTTTTTTAAAATTTAAGAATTATAATTTCTTTTGACATATGATATATATTTATTATATATTAATATTTATTATGTATTAATATTTATTATGTATTAATATATATATATTGATATTATATTAATATATAATATATATTCATATATTATTATATATATTCCATATATTATTATATATATTCATATATATTATTATACATACACATATATTATATATATATATATATATATATATATATATATATATATTAATATATATTAATATATATTTAATATAATAAATAAATAATATATAGTATCTCCTTTTCTATAAACCCTTACACCTCCTTAACCCTCCACTTCCACCCTCCCACCTCTTTCCCCACCATCTTCAAATTCTCCCACCTCTCACCTTTCTTCTAACTTCCTCCTTTTGGCCCTCTCACCTCTCCCACCTCTTCTCCCACCCTTCACACCTTCTCCCACCTTTCCTCTAATTTTCGGGCTTCTTCTTCTCACCTTCTCCTTTTACCCTTCTCCAACCCTTGTCACCCTCTACCATCTTTCTCCCATCCTCACCCTCTTCTCACCCTTCTACTACCCCTCTCCTTCTCCCACCTTATCCCACCTTTCTTCTCAATTCCTCTCCCACCTTCTCTCCCACCCCTGTCTCATCACCTTCTCCCACCTTTCTACTCACCCTCTCCTAATTCTCTCCCACCTTTCTCCCACCCTCTCCTAACTCTCAACTCCCTCTCCCACCTCTCCCACCTCTCACACCTTCTCCCACCCTCTCCTCCCACTTCCACCTTTCTCCCCACCTCTCCCATCGCCTCCCCACCTGCTCTCCCACCCCCTCTCTCACCTCCTCTCCCCACCTCTCACCTTCTCCCACCTCTCTCCCACCCTCTCTCTCCCACCTTCTCTCACCCCCCTCCCACCCCCTCTCTCTCCCACCTACCCCTCTTCCACCCTCCCCCACCCCTCCCACCTCAAGACCCTCTCCCCACCCCTCCCACCTCTCAGTGACTCTCAGACCCCCTCTCCCACCCTCTCCCCCACCCTCCCACCTTCTCCCACTCTTTCGCACCCCCTCTCCCACCCTCTCCCACCCACTCCCACCTTCTCCCACCCTCTCTCCCACTCTAGAATATAAATAATATATATTGTAGTATATATTATATATAATATATACTATAATATATTTTATATATAATATATACTATAATATATTTTATAGTGTATATAGTATATTTATATGTAATAAATTTATAATTTAAAAAATGGATATCCGTTATTAACTACTTTGGATATTGATGCCCCGTGAAAAATCAATATGGTGTTGCATAACGGATATTTGTTTTGTTCTCTCATTTTCAAACGGAGACAATGTATTTATAATATATAATATATTATATATATACAATAAATTTATGATATAATTAATGGATATCCATTAATAATGGATATCCGTTATTAACGAATATCCATTTTTTAACCAATTAATTGAAGCCACATGGGAATATAATATACTTCCATGAAATGGATATCCATTTCTTCCTTATAAATTTAAGTTTTTTTAATTCTTTGTAGATTTTTTGATTTTTTTCATTTCTATTTAAAGTTACAACAAAATTTCAAACCCTAGTTAGTGAAAAACAAAAAAAAACATCAAACAAAAAAATGGAACCTTTATTACTAGAAAAAATCCATAAATTTGAACCTAACATACTAAACAAACATAAAATAGAACTTGCATTACCTCCTTTCTCCATTTTTTTTAACCGTTTTACATTCTTGCTTTGTTTCTTATTTTTAAATTAGAATTTCTTTTCTAAACAATTTGTTTTTTAATTTTTTAATTGTTTTTACTCTCTTTAGCTCTCAAAATATGAAGGATCCTTGTTGGAAGTGCTCTAAATTTCTAATTCTTAGTGAATCTGGATCCATTGTTAGTATTGACCAGACAAAACTTTTCATTGCAGCCATAGAGAAATGGGCGAAGTGAATGGGTAATAATCGATGTGCTATACAGGAGGCTATTGTATTGAATCATATACAAATGATAGCCTCCCGCACAGCCCATTGATTATTACCCATTAACTTTTCCCATTTCCCTATGGCTGCAAGGACAAGTTTTTGTTTAACTAACTATGTATACAAATTCACTTAGTATTGGCAATTTAGAGCAAAACACTTCCACCTTTGTTGAATCAATTTCAAGCTTACCACTTCCACATTGCAGCGAGGTAAAAATTTAATGTATTTTTAAATGAGATTCCACATCACTTTAACAAATATTTGTTTTCCATTTACACGCCTTACACAAAAATGAGTTTTGCATATTTTTTCATTTGTATTCAATTAAATCATTTATATTGAATGGTTTAAGGGGATTTTAAACATGTATCTTACATTTTTCAATTACAAATTTAATGCAGGTTCACTTGTATCTAAATCAAGCATCCACGCCCTCCAGCCCCAACCACTCCACCTCCACCCACTCCACCTCAAAACCCCCCACCTCCACCACCTGTACCTGATGGTGCTCACTTTTGAGAACAATTCGATGTGAATGTTAGAACCATTCAGGATCAAGTTAACACTATTCAAAACGAAGAATGTGTTCACCCATTATTGAGGCGTTTTGCATCAAAAATGCAAACTATTGTTGATGCATGTAGGTCCATGGAAGTGGACTTAGACGAGCATCAATGATGGCTAGAGGAAAGGAGACAGTCCCAATCTAAAGAGGAAATCACAAAGAAATGAATAGATGCAACTGAGAGCCACAAAACTTTATTAAGAAAATGATCTTATATTTATAAAAAAATTGATCTTCGATGGATATTTAATAAAGAATTTTGTTGGATGGATATTTTATAAAGAATTCTGTTGGATGAATATTTTATAAAGAATTTGGTTGGATGGATATTTTTAGTGTTGAATTTATGAATATTTAATAGTATAATGATGAGACAAAAATTTAGTAATACATATTAAATAATCTATTAATTTAGTGTTTGTTAATGTATATAGTGTTTATTCATGCATCATGGTTGACTGATGACTTATTTGTTGATCATAATCATTGTATAGATTTCACATGAACAATCTAATTAACACGTACTTGATGTCTTCTAAGGATTTTGTTTGAAAGTTGCATAATGTTCTTCTTTATGTACCATGATTGGAAGATAGTGATTCTTATTTAGGATGATTTTATGGTCTTTTACATGAATGATATAATGACATGTTATTAAACTTGAAGGTTTTAATGGAATAAATTTTGAATTGAGTTTTAATGGTTTTGTTTGATGGTTGTATCACTTCTTATTCTAGAGCCCATCCCAACAGGGGAAAACACTCTTCCTCTCAACTCTCTCTCCCCCTCTCTCAGGTCTCCCCCTCTGCCTCTCTACCCCTCTCTCCCTCTCTCTCTCTATGTCCCTCTCTTTGTCTCTGCTAACTTTTCATTTCCATTCTCCTCCTCACTTCCTCGTGTTCCTCCTAACTCCTCTCTCTCTTCTCTCAAGTCTTCTCTCTCCTCCCCTTTCTCCCTCTCAGTCTCTATATCTCTCCCTAGATCAACTCTCTCTCTCTCTCTCTCCTTTCTCTCTCTCTCTCTCTCCTCTTCTCTTTCCTTCTTCTCTCTCTCTCTCTCTTCTCCTCCTCTCTCTCTCTCTTCTTTCTCTCTCTCTTCTCTCTCTCTCTCTCTCTCTCTCTCTCTTCTCTCTTCTCTCTCTTCTCTCTTCTTCTCTTTCTCTCTCTTCTCTTCTTCTCTCTCTCTCTCTCTCTCTCTCTCTGACTTCCTTTCTTCCCTTTCTCTCTCTCCATTCTTTAAGACTTCTATCCCTCCTTTCAAGATTCTCTCTCTCTCCCTCTCTTCTCCCTCCAGACTATATCTTTTGTCTCCCTCTTCCTCTATAATTCTCTTCTCTCTTCTTTCTCTCTCCCTTCTTAAGCCTTCTTCTCTCTTATCCCTCTCTCTTTCAATCTCCACTTTCTAGCCTTCTCTCTCTTCTCTTTCTCTATCCCTCTCTCTCTCAAGTCCCCCCCCTCTCTCTCTCTTTCTTGTGAATTGGCCGCACATCAATAATTTTGTTAGCGGTGGTACATTTTCCTTGGTGTTATTAATATTTAGTTGCTTTTAAGTTTTCTTTACAACTCATCTTCCTCGGTGGGAAAATTGATGGGAAATCCTATCATTATTAATATTTAGCCACACATCAATAAATATACTATAAATAAATATATAATATATACTATGTATTAAATATATTATATAATATATATAGTATATAGCATACTATATAGAAAATATGTACTATATAGTATAATATAATAATATAATATATATATATTAATATATATAACATAGTATTATATATTATAATAATATATATTATATATTACATATTATATTATTATATTAATATATAATATAATAATACATAATATATAATATACTATGTAATATATTATATATAATACATAATATTATATATAATATATATATAATATTATGTATTATAATAATATGAAATTTATAATTAACGGATATTCCGCTCTTAATAACGGGATATTCGCTCAAGAACGGATATCCTGCCTGTTTTAAATAAAAGTCAACCTTTCAAAAAATGTGTTTTTCAATTTGTTTAGTTTTCTCAAGTTCACCCCTCGGCTAACGACTTTTTAATCTCATTTTCATCAAACGAAAAGGGTTTACAGAAAAAATTGTTAGCTTTCCACCAATATAACTTTTTCCTTATTTTGAATTTAATAAATAATTATTATTGATTTTCTACCTACATTACATCTAAAGTCCTGATTCATAGGTCAATTAAAACTAATATAACTTTCTTTCAACTACTTAACATTTTTGAATCTCACAAGATGCAATCTCACATTCTATGCTTCCAAATTCCACTATAGATTAAAAAAAAATGAATTCTATAATTTTTTTACTAAGTTATGGTGGTTAGACACAGACATTTTAATAATTCTAAAAACTTCTAGTAAAAAAACCATAACTAATTATTTATGTGGAAAAAAATTATAAAAAAAAATCTAGCACATCCAGACATGTGTCCTCTACTTATATTTAAAAAATTAGAAAAAAATATTATGTTTTTCTTGTACTTAGGGTGGTCAAACACACACCTACTTCTTATTTTTTCTTAAAAATTTAGTACCACTACATTGAAATTTTAAATTTTCTCAAAACAAATTTACTTTTTTTCCAAAAAAGGACTAGTAGCCTAGAAACTACATTCAATTTGCTACAAATTTTTCTCTTACATATTTTTCAAATTATGTTAATAACCTATTCATTATTTTTATGTCAAGTTGTCTAACTCTGATTTTCTGAATTTTCATCACCACTTAGAGGCCTAGTTTGGACCCGCATGATCCTGCACATACCCTGCAATAGAAAAATACACACAACAACCAAAATCTCTTGACAACTTTTCATTGGCTAAATACATTTCCTTCTACTCTAGCAATTTGACAAAGCTTCAAAAAAGAGAAACTCCACATATCATACGCTATATAAGATACAATCTACACATTGATCTTGAGAATTATATTACAGAGAAAAACTTATGTTATATGTACCTTTCAGGTCTAGTAAACAAACTTTTCTAACTGGATATAAAACATAGAGTGTAGCATTCAATGCAAACAAGGCACAAATTACAAATATGAAAAAAATGTTCACTACACAAATTGCTTCTACAGGGGGCAACATTGATGAAGCTATTGCTAAAGCTAATAATGATACCTACCCAGCAATAGACATTGCAAATGAAATTGATACAAGCGAAGAGAAAAATGACATAGAGAAATATGACATCATAGCTGACCTAAACCATATGAGAAATATAAAACTCACAAATTCTATTTCCAACACACTATTTTTAGAAATAGCTCATCCATTCCTACTTAGCAACCAAGAATACTTCAATTTATGAAGACAATTGAACTAAGAACAACAATCAATACTAAAGGATGTACTGATGACAAAAAGACTTGCACCCAAAAAACCATTGTACTTGTTCTTGACAGGTGGAGCTGGCACAAGGAAAACCTTCATAGCTAAAGCAATTTTTGAAGCAATGACTTGATACTATGATAAGCAACTAGATAGTGACCCATTAAAGCCTAAAGGCATTAGGAAAAGTTGCATTCAATACAAGTGGCACCAAGCTACACATTTGATCTTCCATCTACCATGCAATTCTTCAAAAATATTACCCCTAGATTCAAACACACTTGATACCTTAAGCAAAAAATTTGACCAATTGCAAATTGTGTTTATTGATGAAGTATCATTGATTGGCTCCAAAATTCTTTAAAATATTGATAGAAGACTTCGTCAAATCAAACACACCCCAACAAAACCATTTGGAAATATAGATATCATATTTTGTGGTGACCTCTACCAAGCACAACCTGGATGCAATGCTTGGATATTTGAAGAACCACTAATAGACAAAGACAAAATTTCATATACCTTTTGGATTGACAATGTGAAATGCTTTGAATTACATGTTGTGGTTAGACAAACAAATCAACATTTCATTTCCATACTTAATCATGCCAGGACTTGTCAACAAACTAATGAAGACATTTGCTACTTGAATGCAATGTGTTGTAAGCCTCCTCCCAATGATCCAAGATTCTCATACTTGTTTCATAGAAATTCAGCAGTTGATGAGCACAACAAAAAAATGCTAGACTGCTTACCTACATAGTTTTGTGTATTAGAGGCAATGGATAAAGAAGACACACCCATTGATAACATCCAATTTTAACTTCACAATTCATCCCTACCTAGCAATTTTTTTCTTAAACAAGACATTTTGGTTGAATTGATTCCTGGAAACCTTGATACACAAAATGGACTAGTCAATGGTGCAGATGGCATTTTCAAATTGCATACAACTGACCAAGAAGACATTGTTTGGATTCAATTCAATGGCCCCAATGTTGGTAAATCACATCAACAAATAATGCAAAGTCTATACACAAATTGTATTTTTCCTTCTTGGACACCTATAACAAGAATCGTCAGAAAAGTCAAAACAACTACAAAAATAGTCATTCAAGCTCAATTCCCTTTGCAACTTGCATGCACACGAACTATTCATAGAGCACAAGGTCTCACAATGGATTCACTTGCTTTTGACCCTTATAAATTTTATCAACACGGTCTTGTTTGCACTGCTCTATCATGTGTAAGAAACATTGAATCATTGTATCTAATGCATAGACTACAACAACAAAATTTTAAAGTTTCAAAAAAATTCAATAACGAGATGCAACACCTCACAACCTTAGCACAATGGAAACTACAACACAACCTTGCACCTCTCTCTTCAAGTCATTTTAGCATATGCTCTTTGAATACACATAGCTTTGCATTACACGCACAAGAAATAGCCCATGACCATGATTTGCTTCAAGCAACCGTCCTTTGCTTCCAACAAACCAAACACAATGTGCTTGACCATGTTAAATTCCTTAATGAAACATACAATTACTATCCTGCACTAAGTATTCATGGTCTATTAACATGCTGCAAAAAAACAATTTCATTGCAAAATATTGACACTTTTGCAACAATGCATCTAGAATCAATAACTGTTGACCTATTGCATCTAGGGATTGCTTTACGCATTACAAATATCTATTTGACACCAAATGCACCCATTCATGGTGTATTGAATCTAATACAAAACACTATCAGCTCATTGCCACCAAATTCCAAATTGATTATTGTTGAAGACTTCAACATTGACATGTTACAATCTACAAAAACACAGGCACTCCTCGAATTTATGCAACAACATAAACTATCATTGCTTTTCGACAAGCCAACAATGCATTTAGGAAGTTTTTTGTACCACTCTTGGATACATAATATTGAAACTATTCTTATGAACTTCACTATATACTAGAGACATACTGGACAGACCACTTTGCAATGTCCCTTCACTTCCAATTGTAATCAATATAATTTTAATTTACTACTACATGTTGCTTGATTCCTTTGAAACCTACTATAATGCTGCTATACAATCATTTACAAAACCTATTATAGGGCATGTGCAAGATCATCAGGGTCCAAAAAGTGGTAATGAGGAAAAAAAATGCATTTTTACTTCCCCAAAATCGAGAAAAAATTGTTAACTTTTTGTATGGGTCGGGTATAATATTCGTTTTGGTTTGGTAATACCAAACCAAAATGGATATCCATTTCCCAAAATTAATTTTCATCAACTTATCCAAACAAAATGGATGAAACAAAACGGATATCCATTTTGAAAAGCCCAAATTAAAAGCACACTTTAGTAAAATGGGCATAACTTTTGTGTTATTAATCAAAATTTTGATTTTTTATAGGCGTTGGAAAGGTGATTCAGATCTCTACGCAATGGATAAGATTATTTTAATATATTGAGCACAAAAAATTAAAATTATAATCATTTTAATTTCCTCCTTAAGTTTTAAAATTTTAAATGCTCATAATTCTTGCATACAAAGTTTTTTTTTCATGGTTTTTTTTGCAATAATCATCCTAAATGACTTGAAACATTAAAGAAGTAATAAATAATGAAATTTTTATATTTTTTACTAAGGAGAGTAAAAAATTTCATAAATCATCATAAAAGGCATCCTTGTTGTCTTTGATCCTATGTACACCTTTACCCAAGTTGAACTAGGAGAACATATATATCTCTCTCTCCCTCTATCTATTTAGCTATCTCTCCCTCTCTCCCCCTCTCCTTCATTTACCCTCTCTACCTATGGGCGTATTACGCAGGATCATCATGGAAAAAGGCCCTTGAGGTAGCTAAAAATTCAAAAAATTAGAGTTAGGCAACTTGACATAAGAATTTGAATAAAGTTATCTATATTATTTCAAAATATGTAAGAATAGAATTTATGTGAAAAGTGAATGTAGTTTCAGCCTACTAAGGTTTATTTTAAAAAATAAAAAGAAATCTATTTGGTGAAAATTTGAAATTTCAATGCAGTAGTGCTTAAATTTTAGGGAAAAATAAGAAGTAGGTGTCTGACTGACCACCCTAACCACAATAAAATGATAATATTTTTTTTATAAGATTTTAGATATAAGTAGAGGACTCATGTCCCCATGTGATGCAT